>OX608081.1:60745447-61076209 GCA_951509765.1 Sphenella marginata
ATATCGCTCCTCCCCTATGAAGAACAAGAACACGCCAGACACATGTGCAGGGAGATCATCAGTAAGGACATAACAAAGCAAGACAACAGAATACGGATAAAGAGGGGATAATAATGAAAGGCCTACGACAAAAGCTTAAAAGAAACAACATTGTTACAACAAAGGCCGACAAAGGAAACACGACAGTGCTCATGGACAAGGACAAATATATAACAAAAACCGAGGAATTAATCAAACAAATGAAATGCCGCGTAATCAACCAAAACCCCACCGATAAATACCAGATGGAAATCAAAGGGGCTATAAAAAATGCTACAAAAATAATAGACGAGAGGACGGGACATAGTCTGACACAAATGAGCCCATCGGCTCCCCCACTAATAGCGCTACCAAAAATTCATAAGCAGGATACGCCAATGCGGCCAATAATAAATTTCAAGTCAGCGCCGGGTTACAAACTATCAAAACATCTAAAGACGATACTAAATGACACGCTTGAACTCGACCATAAGTATACGATAAAGAATACAAGCGAACTAATAGAAAGACTTGAAAACGTCAAACTCTCAGAAAAAAGCACAATCGTCTCATTTGACATAAAAGACCTGTACCCTTCTATACCGCTTCCAGAGACATTGGACATAGTACACAAAACACTACGTGATAAAACCAAAGATACGGTCAGAACAGCACAGATTACGAACACACTAAGAACAACTTTACAGCAAAATTACTTCATGTTCAACAATAAGATATACAGACAAACAAACGGACTGGAATGGGGAAACCAACATCATCCATTCTCATGGAAGCATTCATGCAGAATTTGGAAACAAAAATACACGCAGGAACTAAAAACTGAACTAGGAGTGACATTTTACGCAAGGTACGTCGACGACATTATCTGTATATTGGACACTAACAATGAAGAACGAATACTAGAGTTTTTAAACAAACAACATGACAATATAAATTCACTATGGAGACCGAGAAAGAAGGAGAACTGAACTACCTGGACCTAACGATAAAGATTGACAAAACCACAAACAAATTTAAATACGACATCTACAGAAAACCAACAACAACGGACACCATAATTCATTCCACATCAAACCATCCCCAACAGCACAAAAATGCGGCATTAAGACACCTAGTGAACAGGCTTCAGAGAACACCCCTCACTCAAGAATCATACAAGAAAGAGCTTACCACCATATACGACACAGCTACAAGCAACGGATACAAAAAAGGCCTAGTAGACACGCTCCGAAGGAAGCATGGATCCAGAAAAGACATAACGCAGAAGAAAAACCCAAGATCTGGACGACAATGACATACACTGGAAAAACGACATACAAACTGGCAAACTTCTTCAAGAAACACAACATGAACATAGCGTTCAGAACATCAAACAACTTAGGGCGAAAACTAAGAACCAATACTAACTCGGAAGAGCCATTCAGCGAACATGGAATATATAAGCTTACCTGCGAATGCCAGCACAGCTACATAGGACAAACCGGACGGAAAATAAGTACACGTTTCCGAGAGCACATAAGGGACTACAACAGGAAAACACGAAAACCCACTATCACACCAGAGTCGAACTTCGCAAATCACATGTTCGAAAACAAATGCACCCCCGCCAACATCAAAAATACAGCGAGAACACTGCACGTAGAAAGAAAGGGGCGACGCCTAAATGTGCTCGAAAACATGGAAATATACAAACTTAAGACATTTGACGGGAGGGTAATAAACGAACAAACCAGCACCATTTCTGACGCAATATTTGAACCCCTGAAACTAATATACAGCAAACCAGACAACACCGCAGGTACTATAAAAAAACGACCAACAATAAACAAACAGACACACAAATCGAATCAGAAGACAAAAATAACCGACTTCTACATTACTAACGAGCGTCGAAACTAACCTGACCTAACACACACAAACTAATTACCTGACCTAACATATACAACTAATGAACGATCGTCAGAAACAACCCTCATTGCAGGTACCCATTCGGGTACGGTCGTGGGACACGACCCATGTACACGCAGACTAACACTACCTGATACAGTGTCCAGACTATAAATACATGACAACGGATAGACAATAATCAGAACGAAATAAAGCATTGAAGATGTCGCATCGACGAAACCGGTTTGCTACAAAACCAAAATTGACAAGGGACGACGGAAATTCGTTCCAATATGAATCTAATATCCACCCTGTCGGAAAACACAACAACCAAACAAACGCGATTATGTGACTCTTTAGCAACAGAAATTCATATAATCTTCGTTTCATACTTTCACCCGTCTATAAAAGATCTTCAAAGGCAAACTCATAATGAATATGACTTACCATTCGCTGCTGCCGCCTCGTCCAAATGATTTTGTTAACAGCTTAAAAAATGTCAGTTTTAAAGAATCCTTTGTTCGATTTTTATTAACTCATTGGGGAAATGGTGGCAATATTACAAGATAAGAAAGTATTTATAACAGTCGAGGAGCAGTGTTTTTTATTTTCGGTTAAAGACAATCATGCCATTAAAGAACTAAAAACGAATTTAGAATGTCAGCACTAAGAGGCTGACACAAGAATTATGCTTCCTATATCTAAATTGAAAGTATAACAAGAGTTCACTTGTAGAATGTATGTACATATAATGTAAAATGCTGTGCCAACGTGAACAATGCTCGGTTGATCATTTTTCAGGTAATGTATGGCACAACAAGAGATAACGACAAATTTATGAAAAAAAACAAAAGCCTTCGACTTAAGTATGATTCCGCCATGCTGGGAGTCATTAAAACAAAAAGTTTTAAGGACAGCTTATGTTAGTTCAATGTGGCTAAATGCACCTGAAGCAAATTGTGTCAACTATTCTGCTCAAGAATGTTGGTGGTCTATTAAAAACGGCGTTTTGAACGTTCGGTACCTTTTGATGTTGAAGAAGTATTAATTATTGGTTCTGAGGAAAATGTGGAGACAGATGACCTTGATGATCGAGCGTGGTTCGGAGATGAATCTGATTTAGAAGAATTAATGAAACAATAATATTAATTTCTGAGCTTTAAAGAAAATGTTATGAACATGTTGACTTTGCGATAAGTAAAACTTAATTTAAAAATATGTTCTTTATGGCTCTCTACTATGTCGAATTGTAATCTTAATGGAGATTTCAGCTCGTCTTCAGGGTACCCAACTTTTTAGCAGAGCACCTGTTTATTATCAAACGAATAAATACATATACAGTGTCGGACAATACAATCGCACCCCTTTTTGTCATCGAACTATAACAAAGATGTCCTACAAATAAAGTTTCGGATAATTTCATTGAAAAGTTCGACCTATGTTAATAATTTAGCAAATTTTTCAACCTTTTTCCTCGGCACTTTAGAAAAATTCTGAGTGCGCAGTTTTGTAGCCAATTCAATTTGACTCTAATAAAGTGCACATAAAAAATTATTAAAAATCAAGGCGCTTTCGGAGCTACTTATACTTGCACTAAAGTGCTGGGGAAAAAAGTTGAAAAATTAGGTCAAAATTTGCAAAATTCTGAATTTTGTACAAAATATTCAAGAATGGCTTCAGTGGTATTCATTGTAACGTAAACGATGTTTGTAAATAAAATATATCGAAATCGCATATGAAAGACATTATTGTAATAGCTCGATGTTATATAGGGGGTGCTTTAGTATCGTCCGATACTTTATGTAACCTAAAATACATATTAATATATACATATGGGCATTTCTCCCAAAAAGTCAACTTTTGTAGCATGGGAACTTTTTCGTTTTTTGTAAAAAAAGCAAATGCTAAAACACTTTTTTGTTTTGACAAATAGTGAATCTTATAGATCTTGCTTAACACAATAATTTGTGTTAAGGGTGATTTTAGGCAAGTGTTAATTTTCAAGATATTTACAAAAAGGGAAAAAGTTCGCACGCTACAAAAGTTGACTTTTTGGGAGAAATGCCCATATGCACATTTATATTTATATATTTAATTTAATTTTTTTTATTTATTTTATTTTTTATTAATCAACAAACATTATGTTTACAGACTGTGTTCAGTATACGACTAGGTATGCTTACATACTATATATATATATAAATTAAAATTAATAGTTAAGACAAGTGTCTTGAGAGAAGTGACTTATAAATAAGCTTTGCGTAGCAATTGAGAGAGTTCCCTTCTTAGGGGAGCGCTCATTGCATAAACCATCCTAGTAACACCTACGTAGAACACCTCATTACTACGAAGGGTACATTAAAGGAAATTTTCATGAGGAGGTATGAGCAATCAATTGCGCCAGTAACGATATCATAGACAACGCACAACGATAAAAAAATACGTCTAGATTCCAAAGACATAAGATTAATTAGCAAACATCGAAAACTATAGGACGGGGTAGGGTCCACAAAGTTCATCCGCCGCAAAGCGAAGCGGACAAAGGCTTTCTGAACAGACTCCAGTCTATTAATGGAAACGGCATGATAAGGTCTCCAGATAAATGTCGCATATTCCAGCCTCGATCGAACCAAAGATGAGTACAATAGTTTTAAAGTATAAGGGTCCGAAAATGATGAACAATTACGCCGAATAAACGCAAACATAGCATACGCCTTGGAAATAATGAAATTTTATGGGTAATAAAACTGAGTTTGGGTTGAAATAAACACCGAAGTCTTTAAACTCATTAATCTTGTTTAGCGCAACATTCAGAAAACAGTACGACGAAGCAATCCTAGATTGGACTCTAGCATAAGAGGTATAGTGACACTTACTAATGTTAAGAAATAACCGATTACGTTGACACCACTGGTACAGACTGTCAAGCTCGCTTTGCAGAAGATATATCATTAATAAATAGAATAAATAGTAAAGGTCCAAGGACACTTCCCTGGGGAACCCCAGAGGAAGCCAGAAAAGAAAAAGATGACGTATCCTAGAGGCGGACGACGCAACGTCTGTTATCTAAATAGGATGAGATCCACCGTGAAAATTGTGAGTGAAATCCCAAGCTCTCAAGTTTAGCTAAAAGAATTCGATACGACACCCTGTCGAAGGCCTTTGAGAAATCCGTATAAATCGCATCGAGCTGGAATATTTTTTGGAAGAAATACAGACAGTCTTCAGTGAACACAGCTAGATTCGACAGGGAAGACCTACCCGGCACAAATCCGTGCTGTTGGGGACAAAGCATGTGCTTTACAGAAAATAGTATTTTGTCCTTGATAATACATTCAAAAAGTTTGGACACAATGGTTAGTTTGGAGATTGGCCTTTAGTTCTCAATGTCATTTTTGTTACGGCTTTTGAGGATAGGCGTAATAAAAGTCAGTTTCCAGGCATCAATAAAAACGCCTGAAGACAAAGACTTGTTGAAAATATACATCAAGGGAGAAATCAGCGCCGAACAATTTTTCAATAAAACAGCTGATAAGCCGTCAGCATTAGTAGAAGTTGACATCTTAAGCTTAGCAATGCCAATAGCAATATCCTGCTCCGTCAAGCTTAACATTCCAAAGTTGATGGAAGTATCAAGAGATGACAGAAAATCATCTGATATGAAATCATTTGGGTTATCAGATATGAAATTAGAAGAAAAAAAGCTGCAAACAAATTAGCTGCTTCGAAAATAGAGTTTTAAAGTATAAGGGTCCGAAAATGATGAACAATTACGCCGAATAAACGCAAACATAGCATACGCCTTGGAAATAATGAAATTTTATGGGTAATAAAACTGGGTTTGGGTTGAAATAAACACCGAAGTCTTTAAACTCATTAATCTTGTTTAGCGCAACATTCAGAAAACAGTACGACGAAGCAATCCTAGATTGGACTCTAGCATAAGAGGTATAGTGACACTTACTAATGTTAAGAAATAACCGATTACGTTGACACCACTGGTACAGACTGTCAAGCTCGCTTTGCAGAAGATATATCATTAATAAATAGAATAAATAGTAAAGGTCCAAGGACACTTCCCTGGGGAACCCCAGAGGAAGCCAGAAAAGAAAAAGATGACGTATCCTAGAGGCGGACGACGCAACGTCTGTTATCTAAATAGGATGAGATCCACCGTGAAAATTGTGAGTGAAATCCCAAGCTCTCAAGTTTAGCTAAAAGAATTCGATACGATACCCTGTCGAAGGCCTTTGAGAAATCCGTATAAATCGCATCGAGCTGGAATATTTTTTGGAAGAAATACAGACAGTCTTCAGTGAACACAGCTAGATTCGACAGGGAAGACCTACCCGGCACAAATCCGTGCTGTTGGGGACAAAGCATGTGCTTTACAGAAAATAGTATTTTGTCCTTGATAATACATTCAAAAAGTTTGGACACAATGGTTAGTTTGGAGATTGGCCTTTAGTTCTCAATGTCATTTTTGTTACGGCTTTTGAGGATAGGCGTAATAAAAGTCAGTTTCCAGGCATCAATAAAAACGCCTGAAGACAAAGACTTGTTGAAAATATACATCAAGGGAGAAATCAGCGCCGAACAATTTTTCAATAAAACAGCTGATAAGCCGTCAGCATTAGTAGAAGTTGACATCTTAAGCTTAGCAATGCCAATAGCAATATCCTGCTCCGTCAAGCTTAACATTCCAAAGTTGATGGAAGTATCAAGAGATGACAGAAAATCATCTGATATGAAATCATTTGGGTTATCAGATATGAAATTAGAAGAAAAAAAGCTGCAAACAAATTAGCTGCTTCGAAAATAGAGTTTTAAAGTATAAGGGTCCGAAAATGATGAACAATTACGCCGAATAAACGCAAACATAGCATACGCCTTGGAAATAATGAAATTTTATGGGTAATAAAACTGGGTTTGGGTTGAAATAAACACCGAAGTCTTTAAACTCATTAATCTTGTTTAGCGCAACATTCAGAAAACAGTACGACGAAGCAATCCTAGATTGGACTCTAGCATAAGAGGTATAGTGACACTTACTAATGTTAAGAAATAACCGATTACGTTGACACCACTGGTACAGACTGTCAAGCTCGCTTTGCAGAAGATATATCATTAATAAATAGAATAAATAGTAAAGGTCCAAGGACACTTCCCTGGGGAACCCCAGAGGAAGCCAGAAAAGAAAAAGATGACGTATCCTAGAGGCGGACGACGCAACGTCTGTTATCTAAATAGGATGAGATCCACCGTGAAAATTGTGAGTGAAATCCCAAGCTCTCAAGTTTAGCTAAAAGAATTCGATACGATACCCTGTCGAAGGCCTTTGAGAAATCCGTATAAATCGCATCGAGATGGAATATTTTTTGGAAGAAATACAGACAGTCTTCAGTGAACACAGCTAGATTCGACAGGGAAGACCTACCCGGCACAAATCCGTGCTGTTGGGGACAAAGCATGTGCTTTACAGAAAATAGTATTTTGTCCTTGATAATACATTCAAAAAGTTTGGACACAATGGTTAGTTTGGAGATTGGCCTTTAGTTCTCAATGTCATTTTTGTTACGGCTTTTGAGGATAGGCGTAATAAAAGTCAGTTTCCAGGCATCAATAAAAACGCCTGAAGACAAAGACTTGTTGAAAATATACATCAAGGGAGAAATCAGCGCCGAACAATTTTTCAATAAAACAGCTGATAAGCCGTCAGCATTAGTAGAAGTTGACATCTTAAGCTTAGCAATGCCAATAGCAATATCCTGCTCCGTCAAGCTTAACATTCCAAAGTTGATGGAAGTATCAAGAGATGACAGAAAATCATCTGATATGAAATCATTTGGGTTATCAGATATGAAATTAGAAGAAAAAAAGCTGCAAACAAATTAGCTGCTTCGAAAATAGAGTTGGCTGAAATCCCTTGATTGGTGTACATTTAATGTTACTTTCAATGCCTCGCAAGTAACGGCGATATAGCAATTTATTGAGCTTGTCAAATTTAGCTCTATAATAGACGTAGCACGTACGAAAGTGTTCAGTACAATATAGCTTATACTTTTTAAAAAACTTATTCTTTAAGTTCCTCAAACGTTTGAGTTCTTTCGATGTTTCTCGTACACAACTTTGGGATGTGACTTAAGCAAACCTCATATATTGTTGTCTTAAATGTATCAAAGCAGACAGTTACATCCGCGTTCCCGAAAAGACGAGACCAATCCAAATCAAACAAGTTATTTAAGTCAATAAAATTACAGAGCGAGTAGTTAAAAGAAACTGTTTGCAATCTATTTGGTATTTCAAAGTATTGATAAAAATCCACCTCCAACACCAATGGACAATGATGTTGATTTGGCAGTGAGATGTAACTATCTGCGATTGAGAGCGTATAACTTGCATTATAGTTAATAAAAATTAGATCTAAAAATCTATTCAATGAGTTAAAAAAAACTATTAACTTGTTATACTTCAATCCATTGTAAACTATCAACTAAGTAGCATTCAGCAGTACTCCAAGAAATATTACCCAAGTTAAAATCACCCAAAATACATAGCTGGTTATCGCCAATATTGTCCTGAACAGCCAAAATGTTATCAACATATGCCTTGTGCAAGTCATCATAGCTCCCAGGCGGTATATATGATAAACAAATGTACAAAAGTCCACAGACGCCATGCAGCTTTATACATAATTGGTCGAGAAGGGAATCAGAGTTATGCAGCTGAAGAATTGAGGGACGAAGATACTTGCGCACAGCTATAAGTACCCCGCCACCCTGCTAAGACCAGTTTAAGTATAGTCTCTATCTTTACGAAAGACATCAAATAGTTTCGGGTTGAAAAATTCAACATCGAAGAAGTTTTCACTAAGCCAAGTCTCAGTTATGGCGAAGCAATCGTAATCAAGATCTGAGCTCAAAGTGAAGAATAAAAAATTAATAAACATTTTTTTCAAATTATGTGTGAAAGTGCAAACTTAAAAGCTGCCAAGTTTTTGTCTGCGCTGGCAAGTTCATGGTAATAGCTTCAGCATATCGAAAGCAACCTCACTGCGAAATTTCATTGCAGTACAAGATGTAGCATATTTTGGTGCAAATGCACCTACATACTTTGAACCGACTTGCCAAGGATTTCTGCCAGGATGGGAAGTGGCAAGTCTGTGGTTTTGGGGTCGGGGCGTGGTCAGCTGTCATAATTTAAGCATTTTATTTCAGTACATTATGCAGCATATTTTCGGCAAAAATTTACTTTTCATCCGCCAATTACCATGATCCTGCCAGGATAGGGCCTGGCTAGTCCGTGGTTTGAGGTTGCCCAGTGAACCAGTAATTGGCCTGTACTAGTCTCATTTCAGTAACTGATAAAGCATATCTTTTGCAGTGGGCCCCCGGACTATTATTAAGTCACCTGATTTTCAGATCGCTTAAAAACTGTTTGAGTGTGGGTTGAATTTATAAAAGGGAAAATAACTGAGTTAAAATTGGGCATATTTATATATAACGCTTTCATTATCACTTTTACAGTAACTTACTTATGAATTCGAATGCACTGATCGTGATGACCTTGTGTTGCAATCATTACATCAGCTTCGTCTAGAACAAAAACTCGGATTTTTTTCAAATCAAACACACGATACTTTAATCCCCAGTCCAAAATTTTTCCAGGAGTGCCAATAATTATATGATCCATCAGTTTGCAATTGGTCGTCACTTGAATAAAAATAAACTACAATAAATACATTATTTTACTACCGAAGGCATTCTGACCTTCTTCCCCACGGACAGCGAATTTAAGTTTTATTTCTGGACAAAATTGAGCCATTCGTGCTGCTACCTCTCCTGTTTGTATTGCAAGCTCATAAGTAGGCGAAATGCAAAGGACCTGAAAAATAAATTAATTCATAAGTTCTCACATAATTGGGTTTACATAGTTCGGCCCTAGAGATGTTCCGTATATTCCATTGCAACAGCAACTTTTCTATCTATCAGTAGCACATTGATTAAAAACGGAAAAATAAATAAGGAAAGATAATGTTGATATCACCATCACTACCAACCAGGGGCGCACAGAGGGAGGTATCGCACTGGCATATTCCAAAACGGGTGTTCAGTTGCCTATGTGATATAATATGAACTATAAATAATGTATTAAGTATTAAATCGGCCTTAACAACCGCGCCGTAACATCTGCTTACTCCAAACTAGAAAAATAAGCGGACAAAAATAAGTACATGTTGTCATCAAGCAACACTGCTGGCAGCAAAAAGTGCGCCTTCGGACTTCGTTTACCTGGGAACAATAATGTCAGCCTAGAAATCCAACGAAGAATTACTCTTTATTGATTATGCATAGTTACATACTTAAGTGAGCAAGTAAATGATTTTATTTAATTTTATTTATAATCTCGATCAAAATGGCGATTTTTAAGAGAAATCTACATTTATTTAGGATTTAAAGTTAGTACATTGAAATATTTTTAGCACAACAATAAATTAATACACATGTATACAGATATTTGAACTTAAACTAGGAAACCTAAACTAATATAAAACTAGTAAGGAAGTCTAAGTTCGGGTGTAACCGAACATTAAATACCTAGTAGTGATCTGTTGCGTTATCCCAATTAACTCAGGTCTATTTTAATACCTAAAAAGGTGGTATAAAACAACTGATTGTTTTCGATTAAAAACACTTCTGTTGTAAGTGGTAAATTAAATTATCACTAAATAACAAAATATAAATAAATTAATAAAAAAAAAAAGGCAATAGGGAGTTAACTACTTTCCCGTAAATCTTGCTTGTTTGTCATTCGATTTGCATAATTTTTGGCAGGAGTATACTACATACTATTGGGAAGCATCTCACTAACTTTCATTGAAATACCTTCTTGAAATTTCAAGCAATCGCTTTTGAAAATAACAGACCTTTTTTGCTGAAAAGTGGGCGGCGCCACGCCTACTTCAACAAAATCCACAAAGTTTTTTTGCAGTTTAGTTTTTCTTAAAAAGCTTATTAAGTGTGTAAAATCTTATATATATAACTTATACAGTTATGGAAATATCGCGATTTTAATTTTACGAAGAAATTTTTCAGAACTGTGTTCAAAAAGTGGGCGTGTCCGTTCACCGATTTTGTTTATTTTTACAGCAAAGAGTTAGCTTTATATGTTGAACACTTTCTGTAAATAGCGTTTCAATAAGTCAATTTTTCCCGGAGTTATGGCATGGAAAGTTTTATGGAATAATCCCCCATAAAGGGGCGGGGCCACGCCCATTTTCCAAAAATTTTGTGTTTTCGACTTTTTTTGCCCACGAACACTTTAGAGGTGAAATAGAAATGATATACAGCTAGTTTAAGCAAAGTTATAGCATATTCAATATATCTATGATCCTTTTCAAAATCTTTCGTATAAAATTGGGCGTGGACCTAACCCGATTTCGATAATTTTTTTTCGAAATATTGCCTGTATTAATATAAGTATGTGTGCTGAATTTCACTTTGCTACCTTGAGCGGTTTTTGATTTATGATTAATAATATTTCCAAATTGGACTTAATCAAAAGTGGGCGGTACCACTCCCCATTTTAAAAATTTCTTCAAAAATATATTTTTTGCCTTAACGCTAAAGTGCACACCAAATATTATCCTTATAGGTGTATTATGTACAGAATAATCACTCTTTTTGTATTTTCGAAAATATTATATATATAGAAAGTGGGCGTGGCTTTTAACCGATTTTGCCTATTTTCAATAGCGCTCCGAGATAAGTGAAAAGGAACCTGCATACCGAATTTCATTGAGATATCTCAAGATTTACTCAAGTTATCGTGTTCACAGACGGACGGACGGACAGACGGACGGACGGACGGACGGACGGACATGGCTTAATCAATTTCTCTTTTCCTCCTGAACATTTTGATATACATAAGTCAATATCTATCTCGATTCGTTTATGCCGTTACATACTACCGTTAGGCGAATGAAGTTAATATACCTTGTGTGCGAAGCACTACTAGGTATAAAAAGTAACACAGTTTAAATATAGTAATAAAATAAATGTACATATAATGAACAGGTGTGAAAATAAGAATGTAGTCAGGTTAAAAATATAGATAAAGATATATGTTCAGATATTTTACTGGTGAGATAAAGTTTTCAAGAAGACAAGTAGCTCATAAGGATTTTCCTATAGTTTTTTTGTTTTGGGGTATTTTTTGAAGGATATCATCGTATTGGAATTTTTCACCCAAAACTACGAATTTGATGTAATGTAAATGTAATATCATATTACCACTAAACATTTTGCTCTGACATCTGTGTGTTCTCATTGATCGCAATTCATTCCCACGACAGCCGGTTCTACGTACCGGAACGACTCGGTGTTTCCCCGACCAAGGGCTGTTATTTCGCTACCCCCCTGCCTAAACCGTCAGTTATCCCCCTCCCCAATAATGTCATCCTCCGGGCAGCTCCTTGCAGCCTCGCCTCTACCTTCTGGTAACGCGATTCCCTCGACTTCAAGAATGCGCCGTAGTGCGCGACCTAGCCTATTACGACCTAGGCATACGCACCAGTCCTTGACCCCCAGCATGAACTCTGCTCCCCCTTCGCATTTCGGTATCCTGCAATTTAATTGCAACGGCCTAACCGGTAAAATTGTTGAAGTGATAAACTTAATGAAGCGATGCAACATCAAGATCGCGGCGACTCAGGAGACAAAGCTCGGCGGAAGGTCGTCTCTTCAGACCTGCAACTGGTACATGTACACCGTTGTGACCGTGCGAGGGCATTCACCCCCATCAATCTGTGCAGTATCGTCTATTTGAGCCTGACATCGACCCGAGGGACACCACCTTAGAACGTCAAGGTATGGTTGTCCGGTCAGGCGATGTCGACCTTGAAATCATAAACATTTACATACCTCCTGTCACCTGTTGTCCCAGGGATTACCACCCCGACATTCGTGCGTTACTCAGGGGCGAGAACCGCGTCATCCTTGGTGACTTCAACGCACACCATGACCTGTGGCACTCCAGTTTGCAGGCCGATGGTAGGGGACAGAAGCTGGCTGACCAAATAGACGATTCGACGTTCTGCACGGTAAATGGGGATGCCCCCACTAGAGTGGCGGTAAACTGCTCTAGCTCGCCAGACATCACCATAGTCAGCGCAGGCCTTATAAACTGCGTTGAATGGCGACCGATGCTGACGCTTGCTTCAGACCACCTACCCATAGTGATCTCTATCGATCGTCCCCCCGACTTTGTCACCGCTGAGAATCGCACGTACACCAACTTCAATAAAGCCGACTAGGAGAGTTTTCTAACCACCACAGAGAGCGCCTTCACCTAAGGAGTTGGCAAAATATGGTCGACGGTGAAATCTTTGTCCAACCCGACTAAAACTAACGACAAAATATCCATCGCCTTCGGTGATAAGGTTCAGTCGAAGCCTAAAAGATGCGCGAGCGCCTTCTGCCGACAATTTGTAATGCATCCTCCGTTGAACAAAGAGATTCGCCGAGCCACCAGGGAAGCGCATAAACACAAAAACAGCCAGGCGCCCATTGCCATCTCCACAACAGAAGTTCATGAGGCAATTCGGAGATCTAAGAACACCAAGTATATTGGCCCCGATGGCATTTCCATGCTGATGCTGAAGCACCTCGGCGACGAAGGCATAAGATAACTTACACACATTTTCAATCTTTCCCTGTCCCCCTTTGTCATTCCTGAAAGATGAAGACAGGCAAAGGTGGTCCCTCTACTAAAGCCTGGCAAGCCAGCTGCCGTAGGGGAGTCATATCGCCCGATATCACTCCTCTCGCCAGTAGTGAAGGTGTTGGAATCTATCTTGTTGCCGTATTTCACCGCAAACCTGCAGCTCGCCGAACATCAACATGTATTTCGCAAAAACCACAGCACCACCACCGCGCTGAACGCCATAACCACTCCGATAGGGGACGGAGTAAACCAAAAGCGTCCAAACCACAGGACAGTGCTAGTTCCGCTTAACCTGGCCAAAGCTTTTGACACGGTCAACCATGCACAACTAATGAAAGACCTTGAAGACTCGTCCCTTCCCCCCTGTCTTAACTGAGTGGCCGTCAATCGTCGGTTGAATTCAGAGGCGCCAGATCAAAACCCAGAATAGTTAAACAACGGGTGCCACAGGGTGGTGTCCTATCCCCGTTTCTGTTTAACTATTATGTATCGAAACTCATACCTCCCAGCCGTGTCCGAATTCTTCGCCGTGAGAAACCTGGCATTGTCACCGAATAAGTCCTCGGCCACCCTATTCACGACGTGGACAACCCAAGTGAACATGGAATTAGACGTCTACCTTCATAGTGTCAAGCTACCAACTGTCTCACACCCGAAAATCTTAGGGGTGACGTTTGATAACATGTTCAAATACGGCGCTCATGTAACCGCAATTGCCAATAAAGTCCAAAGCCGTAACAAAATCCTCAAGTCGCTAGCTGGCAGCACTTGGGGTAAAGACAAAGAAACGTTACTAGCTACATAAAAAGCAATTGGTCAGCCGGTACTGAGCTACGCGACGCCAATATGGTCGCCGGGGCTAGCTGACACACACTGGACGAGGCTACAGGTCTGCCAGAACACCGCCCTTCGTACCGCCACTGGGTGTCTTCTTATGAGCATCACCTTCATAATGAAGCGAAAATGCTCGCCGTTAAAGAGCATAACGAGATGTTGACCAGGCAATTCCTGTTCAACTGTTGCAAACCGCAGCATCCGAACAGACGCCTGGTCAACGAAAATCCGCCCCCCAGGAGCATAAGGAGCCACCTACGCAAACACTTCGATGAAATCCGGCACCTGATTTCCACGCCGTTTGATCTTAAGGTGCACCGGCAGGCCCTCATCCATACGAATTCGGTAAACTCCTTTGTCGGCTCTCTCCCGGCGAACGCCGTCCTTCAGGCAACAACGTCACCCGTTGCAGAAGAGGAGCGCGAGCTGCCTAGGGAGACTAGGGTGATGCTGGCTCAACTCCGGTCTGGATATTGTAATAGGTTAAACTCTTACCTATCCAGGCTGAACCCCGACTTGCCTAACGCCACCCGTTGCCGAAGAGGAGCGCGAGCTGCCTAGGGAGACTAGGGTGATGCTGGCTCATCTCCGGTCTGGATATTGTAATAGGTTAAACTCTTACCTATCCAGACTGAACCCCGACTTGCCTAATGTTTGTCCGGCATGCGGCTTGTCCCCCCATAACACAAATCATCTTTTTGTCTGCTCAACCGAGCCTACTCTTCTAACACCCATATCCCTCTGGTCCACCCCTGTCGAAGCCGCTAGGTTTCTAGGACTTCCGTTAGAAGAGTTTGATGACAATACTGGGTAAGATACTGACTACCTAGGTAGGGCTAAGTAGCGCTACAACAACAAGAACAACATTGATCGCAATTTTGTTTTTGTGCTCTGCTCACTAATTTTAAACACTAGGGTTAGAACTATGAAAATATATGGTATTACATAGAGAAATATAAAAAAAATAAATAGATGACGTGATATACAAGAAGTACCTACATATATCATCATAAACCTCAGAAGAGATTTTCGCGCCGAGCTTCTCTTCCAATTTGTGGTGTGCCGCTTTGAATTTTTCCTAAAAACTGGCAGGGCTACAGTTTTTTGCCGACTCCGAACGGCATCTACAAAGGAGATGAATTTTTTGTTTAGAAGCCTTCCATGGCAGAAATACACTCGGAGAGTTTTCCAAGCCACTGCCGAGGAGCCGAACCTTGGGCCTTCGCTGTGTAAGGCCTGCAACACTACCGCCACATCATGGTGGTCGCTAGCTAAATATATCGTAGCAACAATAATAATTCCATGGTAGATTCTCCAAACGTAAAATATGGACCCTGCACATTAAGATCGGTTTAAAAAAACTGTTGTTATTTATTTTTAGTCGACACTAACATGTAAAGCCTACTATTATATATAGCATACTATTATAGAAGCATACTATAAATATATAAAATATAACAAAAGTAAAATTATCAAACGAAAATAAACTTAAGTTAACGGATTGCACAAACTGGATGGTTGAAGAGGCCGTGTCTCTAATCCACGCTGACATTGGGGTCGATGTATTCAGGCAAAGTCGTGCTCGCGAATCTGGATTTTTCAGTAGATGTTTGCGATGTCTCCAATCCACCTCATAAACCGGTCGACTTAATCGTTTAAAACTTTGCTTGGAAATCTTGATCGTTCACTAGATGTTTGAAAAGGCCGTGTCTCCATGCATTCGGTCAACGTTTTCATTCAAATTTGTGCTCAGGAATCTTGATTTTTCGCTAGGCGGTTAAGAGGTCATGTCTCCAATCCGTCTTCGATTACACTGTCTTACAATGATTTTGCACCAAAGCTGATATATTTTTTTCGTGCTCAAAGCATCGAAAAACATAGAAAAATGTGAAAAAAGGGGGGGTAAACCGGAGAAATTCTGAGTTATTTCAATTTGACTGTTTTTTGAAAAATTTGCAAAATTTATCCCTGTTTTCTCACATTCAAACCTAATTATCTTCTTTGGTACATCTGCTATATCAACAATCTTTACTTTTCTTCAAAAGGGAAGATTTTGCGCAAATTTTATGCTTTCGCTCACTTTTTTTGACTTCCCCATTTAAAAGATATCGTCGAAAATGTCAACAATCAAATTTAACTAAAACCTCATTTTCGTTATATATACCGAGCTTTGACGTCAGAAATCTATAGACCCGCTTAAGACACGACCAATTTTTTCCCTCCTATCTTGTAGGAAATTTTATAGCAAAAATTTCGGTATATATAGATCTTGAAAAATATGCAAACTAATTGGCAATTTCGGCCTTTACAAAAAAAATGCAAGTTCAGAAAAAATTACAGTTTTTTCTAAAATACAGTGTTATTGTCTTTTCACGTAGTATAACTTCGATTCTTTCAAAATTCATAATATTTGTTATTAGATCAGATAACATTTTTTTAATTTTCCTGTTCACAATTGTCATATTTTAATCAAAAACCCCCACTCATTGAATGAATTTTGCAATGTAAGTCTAGGACTGGACACAACCATTTATTTGTTTACTAAAATCAGCTGTATATGCCTATTAACATCTCTGATTTTTGAGGTTCCAAAATCGAGTATTGGCGAAACCCAAGAAAGTTAAATACAAAGTTAAATAAAAATAAAAATTAAGTGTAATACCTAAGACAGACATATGGTGTCTACACCACAATGTGTACTACAATGAAAGCTCAGGAAACCATGTAATAGCATAGTGACACACATTTGGTTTTCTATGACGTTGGCACTTACCAGCTGATTAAACAAAATAAAAAAGCAAAGTTCAAAATAAAATAAAATAAAAATGAACTCAATGAAAACTCGAAACTGCGTGCTCCTTTGCCAGCTGCGTGCACATATATGGCTATTTTTATGTGCTCCATGCAGCTCATGGCTAAATTGAGCCCACACTGCAATTATTTTTTTTAATTGCGTCGCTTCCAACGTCCTTTTTTGATTTTTTTTTTCTATTTCTGATATAAATTTGTTGACTTTTTTAATTAATATTTGTTGTCAAAATGACATAAAACACCTGATTGTGACAGACGAATTGGCTGTGTTCATTGCACTGCAACGTAGTACAATTAGCAACTTCACTCAATTTCAATGGTTTCTTGCCTGCTTTCATGGTACGGAACTCAATATGCTTTCGAACTTAACTATTGAAACTACATTTTCTCAACTCACATCTTGATTTTTTTCCAAAAAACCTTGGTGATCAAAGTGATCGAGACCAGACACAAAAGGAAATGCACGAGTCGTATGATGGGGGAGTATGTCTGGTTCTTGGCACTGTCAGAAAATGACAAGGAGGAAAAGCCAAATCGAAATCTAAGATACACTTTCAGGAAATGTCGGAGTAATATAAAGCATGTATGATTTGATCAAATAACTTGTGATAAAAAGAATACGAAGTTATACTACGTGAAAAGACAATAAAACTGTATTTTAGAAAAAATTCTCATTTTTTCTGAACTTGCCCTTTTTTTGTAAAGGCCGAAATTGCCAATTAGTTTGCCTATTTTTCAAGATCTATATATACCGAAATTTTTGCTATAAAATTTCCTACAAGATAGGAGGGAAAAAATTGGTCGTGTCTTAAGCGGTTCTATAGATTTCTGACGTCAAAGCTCGGTATATATAACGAAAATGAGGTTTTCGTTAAATTTGATTGTTGACATTTTCGACGATATCTTTTAAATGGGGAAGTCAAAAAAAGTGAGCGAAAGCATAAAATTTGCGCAAAATCTTCCCTTTTGAATAAAAGTAAAGATTGTCGATATAGCAGATGTACCAAAGAAGATAATTAGGTTTGAATGTGAGAAAACAGGGATAAATTTTGCAAATTTTTCAAAAAACAGTCAAATTGAAATATCTCAGGATTTCTCCGGTTTACCCCCCACTTTTTCCACATTTTTCTATGTTTTTCGATGCTTTGAGGTGGAAGAAAAATACCTCAGCTTTGGTGCAAATAATTTTTAAAATTTTGTAAGACAGTGTTATTTAGAAAAAAGTTGTGTTAAGGAGTGAAAGAGACGTCTTTTGAATTCTTCCTTAAATTCTGGATAATTATGCCATTACGCAAAATGGCAAATATACTTTCAAAGCTTATACAGCAATACAAGTCGTTGTAGTGCAAACACTAAAGACCCAGAGGTAAAGAAACGGGATGTAGTATCTGAACGTCCTAGCAGGAACAGCAAAACTCAGTTTTCGTACTACTTCAGAAGAGTCAATTTTACCAATAATACAGTGCTACCTTAATTGTTTACTTTTAAAGCGACATAATAACACAAGTTTACAAATTCAGGTATACTTTTGGATCTGAGCAGATAAGAGCGATTCTTAACTATATTTGATATGCTCAATTCGAATCTGCATTCAGTTTTTCAAGATTGATTCTAGTTTCCGAGATCTCGCATGATAGCACCATTGTGCTGTTATAGCAGCTTTTAAATCGTGGCACTGCTTGATAAGTAAGTAAAAATGGCAGAATGTAAATTTATACAGTCCACTAGAATTTAAGATAATATTGTCATACATACATACTTACAAAACAAAGAGGATAAGGTACCTAAACCTATCACACATACACACATACAGTCCACTTGAGGAAAGATAAGTATAAACAACCCTCATACAAAACGAAGGTTTCTTAATATTCAAGCAATGCCCTTGAACAATAGAATCAATAGAACAATAGAACATTAGGAACGTTTAGGAACATTAGAACGCTTAGGAACATAGTTTTAAGATTTAGTATATAAGCAAATGTAAAATAGTTTAAGACTCAGAATTAAAATATATTCTAAACCATCAACACCATTATATAAAAATAAAAATGCAGAGACAGTGTTGCAAAGTTGATCCAAAGTGTTTTTGTTACGTTTGTGGTGGTTATATGATCTAAAAAAGTGGCAAAATAATAACAAATGCGCTCAAAGATGCGTATCTGCACTACTTTGGTTTCAGAGTAGCAGACACTCATAAGTCATGTAGACCGAAATTTATTTGTAAAGCATGCAAAACAAAGCTGTATAAGTGGTCATTGGGAGAACGTGCGTAATTTCCTTTTCAAAGCCAGCGCTCTGGAGAGAACCTAAAAACCATGAAGATTATTGCTATTTTTGTTTGATGAAAGTTACGGGTATAAATGCAAAAAAATTAGCAAAATATAATTATCCTGATGTATTATCAGTAACCAAGCCAGTTCCACGTACTGCTAATGATCCATTGCCAGTATAAGTGCAAACGTCCTGGAAACATTAATTCCAGCACCCCCGAGCAGTGAAAGCGACTTTGTCATGGAAGGGCCACATTTAATTTCGCAAGATGAACTAACCGATTTGATTCGTGACTTGAGTTTGTCCAAACAAAAAGCAGAGTTGCTAGCATCACGGCTGCAGCAACGGAAAAATCTAGACTCTCGAGCACAAGTTACTGTATACAGAAACAGAAAGGAGGCACTTCGACCGTTCTTCAAAAAAGAAGACAACATAAGTTTCTGTAACGATATTAATGGTTTATTTAATGAAATGAATGCACCCTACGATCGAAACGAATGGCGTTTATTCATTGATGGTTCCAAATACAGCCCAAAATCTGCTCTTCTCCACAACGGGAATAACAAACCATCTATTCCGATTGCTCATGCACTACAAACGAAGGAATGCTACGAAACAATGCGGAAGATGCTGTGCTTCATAAATGGAAAATATGTGGTGATCTAAAGGTATAAACATTAATTCCAATTAAATCGAAAACACTTATTTTTTATATTATTTCAACAGGTTATTGGCATCTTAACTGGGATGCAATCTGGATTCACCAAATTTTGTTGTTTCTTATGCTTGTGGGATAGCCGCGCAACTGAACATCATTATATGAGGAAAAAATGGCAACGTCGTACTCAATATGAGCCCGAACAGCAAAACGTCTCTTCTAAACCACTTGTAAATCCACAAGACATTTTCCTGCCACCTCTTCACCTTAAACTTGGCCTTATAAAGAACTTCGTCAAAGCATTAAACCGTGAAGGACCGGCTTTTCAGTACTTAGTCAAGTCGTTTCCTAAATTGTCATATGCAAAAATCAAAGAAGGAATATTTGCGGGACCTGATATTAGAAAACTAATGGCTGATAAAGAATTTACAAAATGTTTAACGCCCGATGAAGCAGCCGCGTGGGCATCTTTTCAAAATATCGTTCACGACTTTCTTGGTAATCACAAATCCCCTAATTTTGAGGAAATTATTGGCGATATGTTGGAAAATTATCGAAGGATTGGAGCTCGGATGTCTCTAAACATGCATTTTCTGCATTCACATCTCGATTTCTTTCCCGTAAACTTGGGTGATACGAGCGACGAACAGGGAGAGCGGTTACATCAAGATCTAGCCAAAATTGAAAGACGATACCAAGGATTTTGGGATGAAGGCATGATGAGCGACTATTGTTGGATTCCGTTAGAAGAGCCCGATGACAACTAGGAGTGTTCTGGCCCTTTGGGCAGGGCGAAGCACTGCTAACAACAACAACAACAACAACTATTGTTGGACTCTAATACTCGAAACAGATACTAAACAATACAAAAGGCAAAGTTCCACCAATCTTCATTTCTGATTTGTTACTTTTAAGTTAATAAAATGAATATTATTTGACAAAGATTTTAAGAAATGAATTTGAATTTGGTTGAAAGTTACAAAAAAAATCCCCAAAAATAGAGTTTTTGCCGGATCTGCCTAATATTTTGCTAAAAGTGTTTGCTATTAAACACACTAATTTTAGGGGAAAAAATTATCCTGATTTTCACAACTTCGTACAAAAAAAATATTTTTAACATCAAAATTTTTTCAAAAATCGTAAAAATTCGACCATATTTCGACTTTCGTTATTGCTCAGCGATGGTTTGACCTTTCCCTACATGCTATACGTCGTTAGAAGCGTATTTTAATTTCCTTTCGAACAAGCTATTGCTTCCGTTCGTAGCTTTTGAAAAATTGGCGAAACGATTTTTGAATGAAGTGATACCTAAAAATACCGATATCTCGAAATCTTAAATTAATCTTAAAAAACGGAATGCAGAATCGGATTCAGCGTCATAAATTGACTTACAAACCACTTTTAGTTGCCCAGATCCAAAACCGTGTATACTTGTCTAATCGAAACCACGTTCAAAAAATTCATAACACCCCCAAAATCTTTGGAAATATATATAGTGCTTTGTTCATTTGAAAAGGGTATGACGTGTTTTTTACACGAGAAGTTAAATTTTGCGACCAACTTTCCCCTTTTTCTGATTTTGGCTTAGCTTTTTTGGTACTAATTGTGCTTGGGTGATAAGTTTTGTATATGTAGCGGCTAGGTTACCTACAAAGTAAATCTTCAATAGCCAACTACTTATATTTTGATCTTTATTAAATAATGAAAAATATCACACACAATTATTTATTTACTTTACAATTATTACAATGCGTGTAGTCTCGACGGCGGGTGAGCTGAAGAAGGTCGAACATAAAGTAAAATTAAAAATGACCTAACGGACTGCTAATGATCGTCTCACTATATTGATAGTTGCCATATTAGTAGTTAGAAAAATATTTTAAAATTAAATAGGGATTTTAGTCACTACATATATATAAGTTATTCTTTTACCAATTAAAGCGATTGAAAAAATATTATTCTTCACACCGCAGTCCGTTCTTTATTACACCAAAAGACTTCTAATTCTAATACAGATTCGCTTTGTAGCTTATTTTATTCATACCAACTTCAAGTCACGTTGCCTTTGCAGATGATGGGAAAGTTGCTTATTCGCTTCCCCGCGATGTCATCATATTTCGATTGAAAAAATATTATTCTTTAAACCGCAGTCCGTTCTTTATTACACCAAAAGACTCCTAACACTAATACAGATTCGCTTTTGTAGCTTATTTTATTCATACTATCTTCAAGTCACGTTGTCTTTGCAGGTGATGGGAAAGTTGCTTATTCGCTTCCCCGCGCGTGTGGTGTCATTTGTCCATGCGACCAAAAGAATTGTAGAGTACCGATATTGATGTGCTTTGTATATTTTTATGATTTGTGCAAGCATTTATGGATGGATGGTAGGTTATTCAACTTGATGTAGGCCGAGGGTAAATTCTGTGGTCGTAAGCAATAATCGCCTAAGTCGACTTAAGAACGATATGAGTTATGTATACTACCATATTCAACTAATTAAATTTTATATTTACGCGAAATCCCTATAAGCCTAACTTGATCTTTTTATGTAAATATTAATAAAGTCATTATAGCTTAACTCGCTAGGTAGCCCTATCACATTTACTATACGAGCCAAAGTATACTTAAGAAAATTTTCAGATACAATATTGTTTTTATTAAAATGACCTATATTAACTTAATTTTTTTTGCACATTGTTTTTTTTGTAGTTTCCCATAAACAAGAAAGTTGTTATAAGAGCCAACGTAAAGATAAGATATTATTGCTTATTGTGTTTGTAAATTTAAATGTGTTTAATTCAACATATGCCACGTAAAAAGCAAAACATTCCTTTACAATAAAAACCTTAGTCAACATAGTCATTATTATGCCATTATACGTTTGTAATAAGAACTGTTATTTGTTTTTTTTATAAATATCCCTTAAACAAAGGCAAGTTGCATTACAATTTTTAACACCCCCTGCGGGTTGGGGTTTAGAATATGGCCGCGGTAGGCATACCGGTCGTAAGAGGCGACTAATATGCATAAAGGTAATGATGTGCAACTTGATGGTTGATCTACGGACACGATGCCTCTCACCTTTCATTATCCATATTCTCTTTCCTTTCGGAAGGAGGGATGACATGACCTAGAAGGTTGCACTGATTATAACAAATCGCTACCACGACAGTCCGGCAGTACCGCAAGGGAGTAGCGGAGCGTACCGGATTCATATCCGGCCAAGGACTGTTAATTCGACAACACTCCCCAAAACCAACAACAACAATTTTTAACCATATCATTCTGCCTACAAAAATCTTCGATGTTTGATATAATTTTTTCCAAATCTCCTTTCAGAATTTTTCAAAAACGCTTCTTTATATAAAAAGCTATTAGTATACTTTTCGTCTCACACAGAAAAAAAAGACACTAGTAAAATAAACAATTCCATACTGTTGCCCTGAAATTAACCAAATTCTGTCAAGTTGACAAAATTTTGGTTGAAGCTACAGAATTTTTCGTTAAATTAACTTCATTAGTTTGTTGATTCAACGGTAATAGATCTGTCAATTTTTAATTGACGAATTTCGGTAGAACTGACTGTGTTTTTCTTGATCAAACTAATTTTGCTGTTAAAACAGTTAATCCAACAGCAAGGAACAGTCATCTATAGTATTATTCTAAAACAAGGCGCTTAGCTAGACTAAACTACAATACGTACATAAATGAAATGTGTATCAAATGAAAGCTTATCATGAGCATGTTTGCACAAAATTGCAAAAATTTCAATTGGTTAATTTGTTCATAAGATATTAGCGTTTAAAGTTTGCTTTAATTTTTTTCTAAAAAAAAACCCACCCGATTATCGGGAGTCACATACTAGTTATTAATTATTTCAAGTAAAACAACTGGATTCGTTTGTTGATTTATTAGCTGTAGATCTTTTGACTTTTAGTTGATAAATATTGGTAGAACTAGAAAAGTTTTGTCTGATCTAATTAAATTTTTTATCAAAACAACAGATTTAACCAGTTAATCCAACAGCGAAGAAACTATCAT
Organism: Sphenella marginata; assembly: GCA_951509765.1. Taxonomy (NCBI): domain Eukaryota; kingdom Metazoa; phylum Arthropoda; class Insecta; order Diptera; family Tephritidae; genus Sphenella; species Sphenella marginata. Next base: position 60,769,716 of record OX608081.1, read on the forward strand.
ATGAAATTTATTGCATCATCCATTTTGTAAAGAACCTGAGGCTCACCGCCAGCGTTGCTACAATTGGCAATTGTTACTGCCGATGAATAGTTTTGATATATTCTTGTATGAAAAAAATTAAATGCGGATGAATAGTTTTTGATATATTCTTGTATGAAAAAAAGATCAGTTTTTCAAAGCATTTTATTGTAGTTGTGCTAAGGGAACTCTTAAATATGCAGAATATTAAATATTTGACTAACTTTGACTTTGGCTTGTTGGAAAATCAATGAACTGTTGAAGAGCTGCGCGTTGCTTTTATATTTTCTAAAAATATAGAAAGGTCATACAAGAGAATGAAAAATACCAAAAACTATATAACTTATTTAATTTTATATCCGTATTTACTTTTTGTAAATTTTGTACATTTTTTTGATATCTATGGTAAACAAAATGTTTCTCTAGTGGGATTCCTGCGCTCACAGTAGGAGTGGGCAGTGGCGTCAATTTTTGTGCGCTGATAACATGAATGCAGCGCCATTGCTGGTACCAATGCATCAGTGTGTAGTAGTGATCGATAAGGATACCCGGAGTATTGAGACCTGAAATCGGATCCTGACTTAGATTACACGTTGAAAAGTTATGTGTAAAGCTTGGTATTTTTTTTTCACACGAAAATGTTGCAAGTTGCTTAGGGCGGTCCCCCCCCCCCCCCCCCCGTTAAAAGCAGGAACAGACGGAATGCCAAAAACAGCTGTGAAAATATAAAAAAAAAATTTCACAATTTCAAAATTTTTTAAATTTTTTGATTAACTTCGTATTTGTATTCTTCCAGCTAAATCCCGCCGCCGCGATTTTATAGCAATTTTAAAATTTTTTGTTTTATAATTTCAAAATTCGAGATAATTTTAACTGACAATCAGCTGTTTTAAGTTTATCGGACCGAAAAATTTTAAAGGTTGGATTGACTCCCTGTTAAATTTGTCGACGGAATAAATTTAACAGGCACTACTGAAAAGAAAATTTTGTTAAAAGAACAGACGGCAGGCAGTCGAGAAAACGGCCCTAAGGGCCCGTTTACTTGGTCATTGTGGCCGTGTGCGAAAAAATTCACAAAAGTCGCATTGCGAACTTACAAAATGTGGCATTTTGGTGTAAAATGGTGGATTTTAATTTTTTCTAGATATACATAATTACATTTTGAAACTTTATTACTCGCATAATTTGTTAGAAAAAAAATTTATCACAAAAATATCTACATTCTCTCTAACGGGAAGGATTTCTTGTAGCCCGTGACTGTTTCGGGCGCCATCCATCTATAATCGCATAACCCAACGCCGCATAGTGTTACACAATTACAAGCACAGTTTTCATATTAAAGTCGCCGCCCAAAGTTGTAGCAAGAAACATAATTAATTTCCTTAATAAAATATTGGTAAGTTTGAAGTGAAAATAATAAAAAGTAATAATGTGAAATATGTACATATTTATTAAGCAAATAAAGTTTTGTCTATTCAAACCGTTAACTTTTACGACTAAATAATGTAGTTGGTACTAGAAGGGTCACGTCAATTTATAAGGCATTAGGGCAAACTACAAGTACTATGCTTGTACACTGATAAGAAAAATATTTATATTAATTTGAGGGAGATGCTAAATTCCATTAAAACTTTTTTCATTTTTTTTAAATCGTACATAATAGTCGGTGACTTAAGATGTAATGCACACAAAAACTATAGAAAACGTCCTCGATTAGTCCTTCGGATTTTTCCAAATATTTTTCAAAATGATAACGATATTTATTCTCCGGAGGGCGATTTTCATTTGAACCGAAATGTGTCTTTGGTACTCCTCCCAACATGTTTTAGAACTTGATGATAGTCGTAAACAGTGACCCAGATCGTTGCTATATTAATATATACATATGTATGTATCTGATAAAAAGGAAAGAGATCGAAAACTTTTCAGGCCGTAGCAGTTGTTCGGTGCTTTAAGGCGCATAGTTTTGATGAAAGACATCGACGCTGGGAACTCGGTGGGGCATTCTTCCTGTGCCATAGGTGGGAATCGACAAATATTATCCTAATGGCATTGGTCTTTTATTACTTTGTTTATAAACAACTAAATCCAATATGTTTGCCTAAGTTATAAAGTAGGTTTGTTACAAAAAATCGCCAGAAGAAATTTCAATTGGTCTAATTTCTTAAATCGAGTTAGGTTGTTATCACTTATGACCACAGATGTATGTATGTATGTATGTAATATGTTAAGCAAGTGCAATTGGGTTCGCCTGGCCATGCGTAGTGTGTATACATATATTTTCCTACAAATGAAACAAAAGTTACCCTTTTAAACTTGCTTTGCAATTTAAATTTGTGGGCATTTCTTTCCTTTAGGAGACAACTGCTAAAACGGTGGCGCGAACTAACGTCAATGGAATTAACGTCAGTGACGTTAATTCGCACCCAAAAAGCGAATTAATGTCAGTGACATTAAGACGCATGACCAAAAACGAATTAAAGTCAGTGCCGTTAATTCGTATAGTATTTTGACTTTAGTTCGCTTTGGACATGCGAATTAATGTCATTGAGGCATTTGGGTTTGAGATTCGACGAAGTAACGCCGCAGGCGAAAATTTGACTTAGGTCAGATCCCCAATTCGGGGTGTGATCAATGGTATTTATGTGCAGAACTCTTTTCCGCATTGGCGGCCTTCGGCCGCGCTTCAAAAAATAACCCTGGGCTACGCCATTCCAACTCCGGGTGTGTGCCATAGCCGTGGCTACCGCCACGGTGATGTCCTTCCGCGTGCCACGTTTCCCACTTTTTCACTTTTTTGGCTCAGCCTAATGTGCCATTACAACAACCACATGAAAATGACAGAACTTTAACTGCAAATAACTTTTGAACGGTTGAAAGAAATCTCATTTCAGATTCTAAATCTAGACGTGGGTAATCGTTTACGTGGGGTACCGAGCGCTAATACACAACCAAAAATGTTGAGATATGTATCAGGAGACGCGCTTTGGTCCCAGGAGCATGAATATAAATCCGCTGAACCAATATTTTTAGTAGTTTCCGAGATATTTGCAGTTAAAGTTCAGAATTTTCTGTCATTTTCATGTGGTTGTTGTAATCACATTACCCTGTGAGAAAAGAGTGGCACGCGGAAGGACATCACCGTGGCGGTAGCCACGGCTATGGCAACCACCCGGAGTTGGAATGGCGTAGCCCAGGGTTATTTTTTGAAGCGCGGCCGAAGGCCGCCAATGCGGAAAGGAGTTCTGCACATAAATACCATGGATCACACCCCGAATTGGGGATCTGACCTAAGTCAATCCCAGATTCATGATATAATGATCATAAGTCGAAGGTGATAATGAAAAATGAAAATTTGGAATATAAAAAAATGTACTGACTTTAGTTCGCTTTCTTAATGCGAATTAATGTCAATGACGTTAGTTCGCTAAAAATATTGACCTTAGTTCGCTTTTGGCATGCGTCTTAATGTCACTGACATTAATTCGCTTGTGGGGTGCGAATTAACGTCACTGACGTTAATTCCGTTGACTTTAGTTCGCGCCACCGCTAAAACACGTCCAAAATCATCGGGAGAGGTATTAAAAGACGCGTTTTTGACCTCATCCGAAATCAGATTTTTGATTTTTTGTTTTTGTAAAGAGATATTTGCACTTAAAGTTCACAATTTTCTGTCATTTTCATGTGATTAAAAATGCAAAAGTGTGTTCTCGCGGAAATAATTGGGATCATTATCATTATAAAGCGGAGACGTACTCTTTCCGTCGACATTTTGGACGTATTTTAGCAGGCGGTAGCTGATTTATAAAATAAACCACCAAGTGCAACGTCAAATAGTTTAAAAATTAAATCTTTTTAATTCTTTAGAAATGGAAGAACGAGAAGATCTCTTGGATCTGTTGAAACAGTGGGGGCTGGAGAGTGTGTTCTCGATTCTTCAAGCTAAGTTATTTCATAAATAAAATACCTCAATTGGGAATTTTTAAGTATGTACACATTTTTTTACTCTCACACAGAAGCGGGCATTGGAAGGGAAGAAATAGGAGTCTTAACCGAATCCGACTTAGAAACATTTTTTCCTGAAGTGGAGGATTTAGGAGTAAAAGCCAAGTTTCGGACCAAACTGCGCTTTCTAAAGAACGTAAGTACGTATATATGAAAATATTTGTTACGCAGTTTTGTAGTGCATTCAAGTTTAAAGCCCATGTTTACGTTGTGATAACGTATGAATATTTTTGAGCAGGACACACTTTCGCACTTTTCGAGACACCCTATATTTGTGTTTAGAACAATCACATTAAAACTATAGAAAATTTTTACGCTTCTTCTGATACCTCTCCCCACAATTTTAGACGTATTTTAGTATTGCCGTTTTGATTTTTGGTGTGCATTCTATGTCCATAAGTGAAATAAAAGATTTTAAAATTCCTTTTTAGAACTCATTGGATGGTAACCGGGAGTCTCCGATTTTTATTTTTAATGAGTGTGTAAAGACGTGTTTTTGTTTGCTCCTTTGGGTTATTTAATTTTATTTCGATGTTTATGATTTTTGTGCTAAGTGCAACGTTGCCTGTGCCAGGAATGATTTGAAAGTTGTGCTTGCTTAGGTTTCTGTCAATAGCAATTCCACAGAGCGTGTTGTGATGGAATTATCTCCGATTACGATGTGTATACATATGTGCCAACAATATGTCAATTTACGGGAGCGTTTTATTTCTTCGTTGGATGCCGTGGAATTGCTGACTGACACATTCAATTCAATTCAATTCATTTATTAAGTCAATGGCAAAAAACCTTACTGACTAGATTTACAGATTCCTTCAACTTAAACTTAAAACTAATAAAATATTAAATCAATGGCGGACTATCTCGGTAGTAAGATTCAATATCAGCCTTGAAATGGGACCTTGACATTGCGAAATCGAGATCAATAATTCTGGAGATGCGATTAAACTCATTGAGCACTCTTATAAGTGGGGCAAATTTGAGATAATTCGATCTCAGAATACCAATATAAAAAATATTAGTAGAGCGTAGAGCTCTATTGGGGATATTAAAACATATCTGTCCAAGAAGAGCTGAACAATCAATGGCACCGGAAATTATGTCAAAGATAAACATTAGATTTTGAACAGCTCGCCTAATATCGAGCGGTTGAACATTAATTAGCATGCATGAGAGGTTGAACAGCAAATCGTGTGAATATACGTTGAACTCTTTCAATTCTAACAGAGTGTGGTTTATACATGGGATTCCATATAACTGAGCCATACTCTAATTTTGATCGCACTAAAGAATTAAACAATATTTTCCTAGTATAGGGGTCTTTGAAATCCTTCGCATAGCGTTGAAGAAAGTTAGAATATGCTTTCGGTATAACATGGTTGGCATGGTTAACAAAAGTGAAGGAAAAGTAAAAAATTACTCCTAAATCACGAAATTCTCGAACCGACGCAAGAGCTACATTAGAAACCAAATATGTAGACGCAAGCACATTCATAGACTTGGAGAACGTTATGTGGCAGCACTTACTACGATTAAGGCACAATTTATTTTGAAAGGCCCAAGCGTTAAGAGCATTCAGATCTTCCTGTAAAAGCAGGGCATCCGATTCAGAAGAGATCCTGCTGAACAGTTTTAAATCATCTGCATACAGTAGATATTTTGTATGCTTTATGTGCAAGCCAACATCATTGAAGAAAATTATAAATAAGATGGGACCAAGAATACTACCTTGTGGCACACCTGAGGTTGCAAGAAAATTGTAAGACTTTACAGACTCAATTTGGACGAAAGAGATTCTATCAGTGAGATACGACTTAAGCCACAACAAAAAAACGGAGTGGAAACCTCAGTTTTCTAGTTTTGACAAGTGTTTTGTGGGATACTGTGTCAAACGCTTTAGAGAAATCGGTGTAAATTGTATCAACTTGACAACCGGCTATAAAAGCAGAAACACAGAATTGACCAGAAGAACCATGCTGACATGGATCGATTAAACCTTTGATCGCAAATGCTAACTTTTCCTTGACCACTTTCTCAAAAAGTTTGGAGCAAGTAGACAATTTAGAGATTGGCCTGTAATTTTTTACCTCATTCTGACTTGAATATTGGAGTGATACACGCCAGTTTCCACCGATCAATGAAAGTTCCGGTGGATAGCGAAACATTGAAGATATGGCACAATGGAACACTAAGGGAATAGCTACATTTTTTGAATAAAAATGAACACAAACCATCAATATCCTTTTTCGATGCAGATTGTAAGGACGATATTCCATTAATAATATCTGCTTCGGAGATAGACATTGACCCAAAATCCAGGGATTTAGGTGTACCGATAAAAAGGCCGTTAGCCATAGATTCAGAGTCAACAACAAAATTAGACTTGAAAAATCAGTAAAAAGATTTACGGAATCATCTAGGTTATTTGAGGAAACTCCATTATATTTAACACAGGTAGGAATATTACCAGAACCTTTTTTTGAACGTATATAGTTCCAGAAAGATTTAGGATTTTCTTTCAATTCATTCTCGCAGTGCAAAATGTATTTGTTGTATAAAAATTTATCGAGTACATTGAACTCTCTCATATAAAATAGGTATCTTTCTTTAAATAATATATCGTTAGTTGCTTTGTACTTTAAAAGAAATTTGTTCCTTTGATCTTTCAACTTTTTTAACCTAGAATTGTACCAGGGTAGCTTGTTTTTTAGCCGGAAGCAGAGACAGATTCCTACTAAATACATCAGACAGTTCAAGCAGAAAGATGTCGAAGCAATCGGCAGCGGTTTTACCAGAGAAACTAGACTCCCAATCAACTTGTGATATGCTCGAGTTGAGTAACTCAAAATTTGCATTTTTGAGATTAAACGATTGGACGTTTTGAGGTGTTTGGTCAATAGGGACAAAGTCTACAAATTCTAAGGTTAAAGATAGCGGCACATGATGCATAACAGACTTAGAAATAGGAAATTGACACTACATCACATTAGAAATTAAATTATCATCAACAAATATGAGATCTAATATATTGTTTAGCATATTCGCATGAGGGTTAATCTGAATAAAGTTACAACTAACTAGTAAGGAAGTCTAAGTTCGGGTGTAACCGAACATTAAATACCTAGTAGTGATCTGTTTTGGTATCCCAATTTACTCAGGTCTATTTTAATACCTGAAAAGTTGTTATAAAGACAACTGATTGTGTTCGATTAAAAACACTTCTGTTAAATTATCCCTAAATAACAAAATATAAATAGCTTTTCCCATGTTCATAAAAGGTATGAAAATAAAAAAAAAATTAATAAAAAAAGGCAATAGGGTGTTAACTACTTTCCCGTAAATCTTGCTTGTTTGTTATTCGATTTGAAATACCTTATTGAAATTGCAAGCAATCACTCTTGAAAATAACAGACTTTTTTTGCTGAAAAGTGGGCGGCGCCACGCCTACTTCAACAAAATCCACAAAAATTTTTTAGTTTAGTTTTGCTTAAAAGGCTTATTATGTGTGTAAAATCTTATTTACATAACTTATACGATTATGGAAATATCGCGATTTTAATTTTACAAAGAAATTTTTCAGAACTGTGTTGAAAAAGTGGGCGTGTCCGTTAACCAATTTTGTTTATTTTTACAGCAAAGAGTCAGCTTTATATGTTGAACACTTTCTCCCAATATCGTTTCAATAAATCAATTTTTACCGGAGTTATGGCATGGAAAGTTTTGTGGAATAATCCACCATAAAGGGGCGGGGCCACGCCCATTTTCCAAAAATTTTGTGCATTCGACTTCCTTTGCATACTAACACTTTAGAGGTAAAATAGAAATGATATACAGCTAGTTTAAGAAAAGTTATTGCTTATTCAATATATCTATGATCCTTTTCAAAATCTTTCGTATAAAATTGGGAGTGGACCTTACCCGATTTCGCTAATTTTTGTTTCGGAATATTGCCGGTATTAATATAAATATGTGAGCTGATTTTCATTTTGCTATCTTGAGCGGTTTTTGATTTATGATTAATAATATTTCCAAATTTGACTTAATCAAAAGTTGGCGGTACCACGTCCCTTTTTAAAAATTTCTTCAAAAATGTATTTGTTGCCTTAACGCTAAAGTGCACACCAAATATTATCCTTTTAGGTGTATTATATACTGAATAACCACTCTTTTTGTATTTTCGAAAATATTATATGTATAGAAAGTGGGCGTGGCTTTTAACCGATTTTGCCTATTTTCAATAGCGCTCCGAGATAAGTGAAAAGGAACCTGCATACCAAATTTCATTGAGATATCTCAAGATTTACTCAAGTTATCGTGTTCACAGACGGACGGACGGACGGACATGGCTCAATCAATTTCTCTTTTCCTCCTGAGCATTTTGATATACATAAGTCAATATCTATCTCGATTCGTTTATGCCGTTACATCCTACCGATGGGCGAATGAAGTTAATATACCTTGTATGCGAAGCACTACTAGGTATAAAAATGGTATCTAAAATATGTATTTCATAACATTTGTTGGAGTTAAAATTACATCATTGTGCAATTTTGCCCAACCAACCTTATTTAGATTAAAATCACCCAAAATGCAGAAATGGCTATTTATATTGTTTTCGTAAGTGTCGATAATATTATATACGTGGGCACAGTACAACGAGTCGTTACTGTCAGGCGGAATATACAACGCACAGATAAACAGCTTACCAGATGGGCCGCAAATAGAAACACGAGAGTCAAGAGAGTCACTGTTAAAGAGCTGGACGAAAGAAGAGAGGAGTGAACGCCTTACAGCAATTAGGACGCCAGCACCTCTTAAGCATCCAGTTTTGTTGATATCTCTATCTTTTCAATACGTATGGTATAATCAGTTTATGACAGTGAAAAAGAGATGGAGAAATGTTTGTTGTTCTCGATACATAGTTCATAGTATCGTTAGCATTAACCGGCGGCTTGAAGGACGACAGATGTACCCATTTCAGACGAACGGCTATGTCAAGATTTACATTAAAGTTACACCCAACAACAACAGTGGACCGATTCCTGGGTTTGTATACAGTTGATTTTGTAACTTTAGAAGCATTCACTGTGGCAGAACCCCGATTAGCATTAGCAGCGACATTAGCATATGCGGGCTTGTTTGCAACATTTATGTTGGCACCGATACCGGGCGAAACATTCGATGGTGCAGGTGGTAGCAAGTCATTAGTGTCTGCCAAATTGATTAAAATAGACTTTTGGATAATTGCAGGCAGAGAGTTATTATTGTTGTTGTTTGTTTTTGATAACTCTTCGGAATTTGTATTTTGCGCGGGCTTGTTTGTATCGTTTATCTTGGCAGCGATAGCAAGCCATTGGTGTCTGCCAAATCGATTAATATAATTTTGAGTTCGTAGCAGCACTAATTTTCATGCCATTGTTTGTCTTTTTGGATTTTTTATGAGCCAAATCACCGTTTATGTTCGTTTTATTTACTGAAACAGGTTTTTTTGTTGTTGTAGCAGAGACAGTTTTGCTGTTACTCACTGACTTTCCAGCTTTGTTAGTCATATGTTTGTTATGTTTGTTATTGTTTTCGCTCAGATCATTATCATTATGTTTACCATCAATTAGCAAACGGAGAGAGCTAATCTCGGCAAACTTTTGCATAAGTAAAGTAGTATCACTTTTAAGCGAATTTATTATCGTGAGAATTTGACCACGTTCTGAACGAAGAGTAGCAATGTCACTAGCTATACAAAACAAAGATACTTCTTTGTCACTTATTTTCTCACTTGCACTCCCTGTTTCAGAATTTTTTGTTGATGTAGGCTGAGTGGTTGTACTTGTAGAAGCACGACTCTCAGCCCAACAAAAGTTTCAATAAAAATGCTTATTGGATGCAAGCAGAAAATAGAGATCCGCCACTGACACATTGACACAGTCCAAGTGAAAGAGGACATTGCACTTAGCACACATCACTGTTCGTTGAGAACGATCAACCCTTTGTCCACACACACACAGCATAGTGGAGCTTAATTTATAAATTTACTTATTAAATATAAATAAATTATTGGAATAGAGTTTAAATTTATAATTTAAAATTCGCAAAAAAATCACTGTCTCAAAATAATTATAGGCAGCAATTATTTATGATTTGCAAATTAAGCAAATATGAACAAAATACACGGAGCGAAAAATAACACGTCCGCACTGCACGGCAATCGACTTATTGGTGGAAGTGGGTGAGCTAAAAGCCTTAATAAAAACATTTAAGCAGAGCGACCACGCGAACAACATTACAGTGGTTAAAAACATCAACAACGTTAACAGCTGTTTTAATAATGTTTCTTTTCCATCTTTGCCTTATTCGTCTTTTCCTCGCTGTATACCTTTCTTGTCGCCTATTACTTGCAGTGCTAACGGCACTACATATAATACATATGTGAGCCGGTTATTTTGAAAGTGGTTCAAGTCCATTTTTAAAAAAAACTGAGTTAACGATGACAATAGTCACAGCCATACACAATCTTTTCTTTTATAAACAATTTAAGTCTAATATTATTAAAATCGCTATGATTTGGGGCACTTGAAAATTGGCTAGTTAAGGAAACGAAAAAAAAATTATTTTGAAAGTGGTTTAAGTCCACTGAAAAACAAAACTTGCATATGGAATGTCTTATGGTAGAAAATTGCCCAAAAATGAAACATTGCACAGTACAGCAATAAAATTCACTACAAAGCAGTAAAATTTATAATGGGAAAAAATTACATAAATAAATACATTACATAAATAAAAATCTGTATCTAAATTAAAAGCTTCCGTATTTATTTTCAAACTGTTACATTCATACCAATCGGGTTAGGGGGTTACAATATACCCGCGGTTGGTATGGCTGTCGTAAAATGCGACTAAAATCCACGATGGGAACCGCAACATAAAAAGTCCCCAATGAAACTCAACAGCTTTGTTGGTAGGTTGAAACCGTTCAGACGGTTAATGGCATTTAAGTATTACATTCATCTACATTAAAAATAAGGTATCTACAATTTCTATTATTTAATTTCATCAAAGTAGTATCAAAACCGATTTGATATACAATTCCTTTGGGTAATTTGACTAATGTAATTGTGAAAGTATGTTGTTTGCTTGTCAAACCCATGTAATAATTTTATTTTACTCATATAAAGGTAGTGGAGTAATTTTAAGTAAAATAATTGACTTACAATCATTTGAGTAAAGAACACGAAGTGGACTTATATTCCTTTTGATAAACAAAAAAGTGATTTTATTAATTTTGAAAGTGGTTTAAGTCCATTCGAGGTTCTGCAATACATCTTATTTTTCTAGTAAAGTTTATAAAACGTATAACGCAAAGCCATGAAAATAACTTGATACCTGTTAACAATATTTTTGAAACAATGCAAACGCAAACCCTTAAATATCTCAGTTCAAGACCAAATGGACTTGAACCACTTTCAAAATAACCGGCTCATGTGACTAACGACTGTGTTAACAGCATACAATCAACTTCACCTGATCATGATGTTAATAATAATATTCCTGCTGTTAATGTGCTATTAGTGGGGAGAAGGTAATTGACACACAAGCGTTATCAACAGTTGTTACTAATTTGGATACGGCTGCTGTTAATAACGTTATGGCTAACCCAAAAAAGATCAGCCGTCTAACTAAATCGCCTGCTAATAATAAAGCAAATGTAGCGAATGTGTCTGCCAGCATTTCTAAAGCTAATAATTTGGATATTGTGCCGCAACGTTAACAATGATACGGCTGGAAAACAACACAATTTAAAAAGAAAATTTCAAGTAGAAAATTAAAAATTATAAAATGGCTCACGATGAAGCATTGGCCGTAGACTTACCACTAGATTGATCGCGGATAGCAATTTGGAATTGAGGCAGGAAGTTCAAAGGTTGAAATCTCAACTTGAAGGAGAAAAATTTAAAATGAAAATTTAAAGTAGAAAATTAAAAATTATAAAATGGCACACGGTGAAGCATTGACCGTAGACTTGATCACTAGATTGATCGCGGATAGCAATTTGCAATTGGACAGGAAGTTCAAAGGTTGAAATCTCAACTTGAAGTAGAAAAATTTAAAATGAAAATTTAAAGTAGAAAATTAAAAATTATAAAATGGCACACGGTGAAGCATTGACCGTAGACTTGATCACTAGATTGATCGCGGATAGCAATTTGGAATTGGACAGGAAGTTCAAAAGTTAAAATCTCAACTTGAAAGTAGTAATAATAGGGCTATCGAATATAAGCCTGAAACAATTGATGAATCTGCCCAATGTCATGAATTATTGAATGTAGTTATGTCTCTACCGGAATTTAGTGGAAAATTAAACGCCTATGTAAGCTGGCGTGAAGCGGCTCATAACGCTATGAGCTTATATGTAAAAAATAGTATAAAATATTTTGCGGCCTTGACAATATTCAGAAATAAAATAACACAAGATGCCAATGACACTTTGACAAACGTCCAATAGAGCAGGAGCTAAGTGTCCTTCGTCAGGGCACATTGACTGTAATTGAATATTATATTTTGGTCAACAAGAAGTTGACTCTTCTAATTAATAAAACTATAATGACTCATGGTAATTCAGCGGAAGTTACCAAAGAATTAAATAAAAGATCATGCCCTTAGAATATTTATAACAGGATTAAACGCACTATTAGGAGATATAATATTTTCTTTGAATCCTCAGGATCTCCCTGATGCTTTGGCAAAGGCTCAAGAACTTGAGTCAAATAACCAAAGGGCGCGTTTCGCACAAAGTTTTGCGAAAGAACAATTGAGGATAAAACAAAATTACCCAAACAATAATTTAAGATTTCCCCGTCGAAAACTCAAACAAATAATTTCATAAAAAATCAACTAAGTAATTACTCAAGACCTGAACCGATGGACGTAGATCCATCTGTTTCCAGAATATATAACAGAAACTATAATGCCCGAGTGCAGCAAAACACAAAAGATAATTATCAAAATATGAGGCCCGCAATGAATAATCCAAATTCTAATGCAAATAGTCCTCAAACCCAAAGTTAACAAGGAGTAAAGTGCGATAAAGATAGCGAAACTAGCTTAAGGCCGCAAGGAAAAACTCAAAGGATTAATAATATCCGGGAAGATCATTTATTAGGAGAAGAGGGGATACCCTCCCCTACATCTCAATCTGCGATTATAAATAAAGTAAATAATTTTTCAATTCAATTCAATTCAATTCAAGAGTCAAAACCATAAATGGTTACTCAATTATAAAATATTATCATATAATAACGTTGTTTGGTTTTTATATGAAACAGGTTTTCTATGAAATAGATAACTTGGAACTAGATTTGCTCCTGGGATATAATTTTTTGAAAAAAATAAAAGCGCACATTGATTTGCGCAGTACATCAGGGTGAGAATTTAGTGAACAAAGCTATAAAAATAAACTTTCAAGATAAAAGTCAAGAATATTTAAACCCCTTGGAAGACTAAGGCGCCCGCCGATGAAATTACCGGCAATAAAAAAGAAAAATATGAACACAAAAGTGAAGGAGATAAAAAATTAAACCCCTTGGGATTCGAAAATACTAAGGCGCCGCCGAAGAAAATACCGGCAAACCCAAATTAAAAGTAAAAAATATAAAAAAGGTAAAAAGCCTAAAATATATAAAAATTTAAACCCCTAGGGACATGAAGATCCCAAGGCGCCCGCCGATGCTAATACCGACCAAAAAGAAAATGAATGTGAGAAAAGATTAGAAAATAGTGCCCAGAATAGCGACAATGAAGAATTGTCAAATTATAACAAATATGTTAGGAATAAAATTAATAACAATTTTCACCTGCATTAGAAAATTCGGAAAATTTTTGTAAAGAATCTCGTCATGATTTTTTGGAGGAAAAAATCTTAGAATTTAAAAAATATATTAAAGGAAAGATTTTGAATACACAATACACGCAATTGCCCCCCTAGGATGAAAGATGGCCCTGCGGCGAAGTTGGGATGATAAAAATTTTCATCCTGCGAGAGTCCTAAAAACAGCCAAAATCGATTTTTATTCATAACTTTTTTTATTTATAATCCGATTGCAAAGTTTGATACATCGTTGAATAGGTATTTTTTAGTACTACATATCTCCTGAATGTCCTTTTACTCAAAACAGACCCCAAACCGAGTTAGACCGCGTAACTCGATTTCTACCCCCCTATATAAAACTTTTCTCTTCACAATAATAAACGTCTCAGCAAGCCATACACTTGTTATCTTTGAAGTAAAAAAAAAGTATAAGTAAACAAAAAAGTTACGGTGACTTGAAGTTTAATTGCACACATTGTATATGTAACTTCCCAGCAAACACAGCCTCTAACGTTAGAGATATGCTCTAGTTTTACATTAGAATTCTAATGTAGTTCTCTAATGTATCTATTATCGAAAATCACGTTAGAGAACTAGGCTAGAGGACGATTAGAGAAACACTCGAATAGCTAAGATATTTAAGCTTAAAACATGTCAAACATATTTAAAGCAATAAATTTATCGAAATAGAATTAAACAAGAACAATTGGATTTCATTTCATTTCAGTTAGAAATTTCTCATTAGAATCCCAATAGAATTTCAAGTTAGAATTCGAATCGATAACTAACCTTTTTGTCGAGAATGCTATAATTCGCGACAGTTTCACAAATCGTTCTCTAACCATCTACCTTAGAGAATAACATTAGAATTCGAGTCGTTTTCTAATCGTCCTCTAACCTTAATGTTTGCTGGGTTCTACAAATAACTAGTAAGGAAGTCTAAGTTCGGGTGTAACCGAACATTAAATACCTAGTAGTGATCTGTTTTGGTATAACAATTTACTCAGGTCTATTTTAATACCTGAAAAGTTGTTAAAAAGACAACTGATTGTGTTCGATTAAAAACACTTCTGTTAAATTATCCCTAAATAACAAAATATAAATAGCTTTTCCCATGTTCATAAAAGGTATGAAAATAAAAAAAAAATTAATAAAAAAAAGGCAATAGGGTGTTAACTACTTTCCCGTAAATCTTGCTTGTTTGTTATTCGATTTGAAATACCTTATTGAAATTGCAAGCAATCACTCTTGAAAATAACAGACTTTTTTTGCTGAAAAGTGGGCGGCGCCACGCCTACTTCAACAAAATCCACAAAATTTTTTTAGTTTAGTTTTGCTTAAAAGGCTTATTATGTGTGTAAAATCTTATTTACATAACTTATACGATTATGGAAATATCGCGATTTTAATTTTACAAAGAAATTTTTCAGAACTGTGTTGAAAAAGTGGGCGTGTCCGTTAACCAATTTTGTTTATTTTTACAGCAAAGAGTTAGCTTTATATGTTGAACACTTTCTCCCAATATCGTTTCAATAAATCAATTTTTACCGGAGTTATGGCATGGAAAGTTTTGTGGAATAATCCACCATAAAGGGGCGGGGCCACGCCCATTTTCCAAAAATTTTGTGCATTCGACTTTCTTTGCATACTAACACTTTAGAGGTAAAATAGAAATGATATACAGCTAGTTTAAGAAAAGTTATTGCTTATTCAATATATCTATGATCCTTTTCAAAATCTTTCGTATAAAATTGGGAGTGGACCTTACCCGATTTCGCTAATTTTTGTTTCGGAATATTGCCGGTATTAATATAAATATGTGAGCTGATTTTCATTTTGCTATCTTGAGCGGTTTTTGATTTATGATTAATAATATTTCCAAATTTGACTTAATCAAAAGTGGGCGGTACCACGCCCCTTTTAAAAATTTCTTCAAAAATGTATTTGTTGCCTTAACGCTAAAGTGCACACCAAATATTATCCTTTTAGGTGTATTATATACTGAATAACCACTCTTTTTGTATTTTCGAAAATATTATATGTATAGAAAGTGGGCGTGGCTTTTAACCGATTTTGCCTATTTTCAATAGTGCTCCGAGATAAGTGAAAAGGAACCTGCATACCAAATTTCATTGAGATATCTCAAGATTTACTCAAGTTATCGTGTTCACAGACGGACGGACGGACGGACATGGCTCAATCAATTTCTCTTTTCCTCCTGAGCATTTTGATATACATAAGTCAATATCTATCTCGATTCGTTTATGCCGTTACATCCTACCGTTAGGCGAATGAAGTTAATATACCTTGTATGCGAAGCACTACTAGGTATAAAAATATTGATTACATATGAGTGTATGTGTATGTCCATGTAAAATTAGTTGAAGCAAGGTAAACTACACGTTTCAGAATTATCAATATCACAATATTTTTAAATTAAATTTTGACGAGACTCAAGCAGACTGTAGCGGCACCTGCTTTCCAGTTTTGAAAAAATATGGTCCAAGCGATTATGATCTGTAACTGCTAGCGCATATTCACTAACAACACGAACAAAACGTTTCGTATTTTGGGAATGGCATAAGAATTCTGCAATAAACCATTCAATAGAAAAAACTCAGTCTCTTGTTACAAAGTTTTACCTGGTAATTTAATAACTTCAGCTTCAGAATATTGATAAAAAGCAAGTTGTTCGTCAGTGTAAAACTGCAAACAGGGTGGCTCTATGTTTTCAAATTGTTCCCATTTTATCATTTGCGTATAAGTATCACTATTGAAATTTACGATTCCTTGTTTTGGTAGATAAAATACACGCAGAACTGATTGCTGATTGCGCCGAGCGGCTCTTATTTTTTCATACGGTTCAAAACGTACAGTTTGGTCTGGCTCCGTTATCATTGACAAAATAATGTTTTCCGGATGGTAATAATAATCGTTGTATTCTACAACAGGACGAATTATTTTCTGAACATCGTCTGGCAAATCTCGCATCCAACAAATATATTTAAAAACGTGACGTCTTCCGTGTATAGATTCTGGCTGGCTCTTTACCAAAAACCAGAATGGTGCGTAAACCTTAGCAACATGAAATGATAAGCTAATATCTCGAAAACTATTGGCGTGTTCCAGTTAAACACAAACCCAGACCTTAACAACAAACTCCACAGCTTTTATTAAGGAAGAGACCCCAGCTCGCTTTTTGGATACGTTTAAACGTAGAAGTCTTGACGCCGTAGATAACCAGCGTGCTGTACTTACCGGACCAGGTTTCTCCCTACTAAGGTGATCATTACATACATCACTATCAATCGCTTTAACCATGCGATATAGGTAACGCTGGTCAGATCTTATATTCCACCCCTCAATATTTTCAGGCATGACACCCATTGCGATTTTTTTATAACCTTCGAAGACCTAGAAACAAACAAAATTGAACAAAATATACCCCCAAATATGTATAAGAAAAGCCTACCTTATAATATTCGCATGTTAGGATTTCTGTTCCTTCTTTGCTCGGTCACAATCCCGGACCTTTTTGCGATCCGAAAATTTTTTTTAACAACGCCTTTAAAGGCAATTCGTTGAAATGCAGCCAACAAACATTCCATTGCAATGGCCGCTGCAAATATCTTTCCATGCAAACAATTACGCCAGTCTTATAGCCTGTGTTAACTGCGGTACCATCACAATTGATAGCGACTATGGCTCAATGAAATAAATTTGGATTCTGGCTCCTTTACTAACGTTATATGTTCTTCCACTAATCTACTGAAACGCTTTTTTTTTTGTTAATTTCAGTATTCTTAAGGGTAAGGTCAATTTTTCCATCAAAGGAAATACCTTGCAGAAAAGAGTTTTCTTTCACCGAAGCTTGATTTCTTTGCGAAATTTTAAACGCTCTCTAGAAATTTTATTTTTGTCTAGAATAATATTATCAATGTAAGATATAATTTTTTTGAAATATCCTGGTCAAAATCTTTATTAACTTTAGCGGCTTAGAAATACGCAAATCTTGGATAAGAGTGGTCGCCAGTAGTGCTCCAAAGCTGTCCGAAGTATCAGTGCGATCTAAGGCCATGGCTTAGTTTCGCAAAGATATGTCGCACACATTCAGTGATGGCCCAGGACGCTCGGCTTCAAAATCTTCGTCCTCGGATGAGTTGGGAACGTACCCATCCGGGTTAACACATTCAGTAATATATGAGAATCCAGTTGCTTCTCCTTCTAGAGAATAAATTGGTTGCAGTCTTGTGCTGCACTGATCTACTAAAAACTGCTTTGCTGTGTGTGAGGATTGACGACCAGCAGAACAATTACAACTCCCAATATCCCCAATGCTACACCTGCACTTCGAAATTCGAAACAGATTGTTCCATTCGTCTATTGAATGTCTGGTAACATCACGATACTTTTTTATAATATTAAAAATTTTTCGTTTCGTAGGGGATGCAGTGATAACAGGAATTCCTGTTCGATGCGCAATTTTAATATTTCGGCTGCCACAATTACCGCATAACTTGAAAGCTTAAGGTTTTTTTGTTTTTTTTTTTTTGATACCATAGTTCTTTAAAAAGAGTAAATACTCAACTATGTCGCACTCGGTTGGTAACACTGATTTATTTAAATATATATATACAGTGCCGAACTAATTTTGAATTAAATGAGCCTTTTCGTTGTTTGTGTCAAGATTATAACTCTCATTCTGGTACGTTTGATATTTCAGACTCCCTATACAGCATAAAAAAGTAAATGCTTTCTGTCCTAAATACATAGCAACAATTTTTTTTCATATCCTTTATTTCTTATCTTTATTCTTAACAATTAACTTTTCGCTGTCAACTAATGATTTATTAATTGTGTAATCTTTTTTACTTAGCTGATGAGGTTTTCTCTGTAGCTGAGCAGTTTTCGATCTCGACGATTAACAAACCAAAGTCTTTCAAAGACTCGGCACGAAAGAACAATCCGCGCGTCATGCGGATGCGCCCCTCGCGCCGGTCGGGCGGGATATGGTGGGTAATCCGTTGGGCATTATTATTATTATTATATATGGCGCGATATACAACAGTTATATCATCAACCTCCTAGGAGGTTTTTGCGCCGAGCTTCTCTTCCAATTTGTGGTGTGCCGCTTTGAAATTTTTCCTACAAATTGGCGGGACCTACGGTTTTTCGCCGATTCCGAACGGCATCTACAAGGCAGATGAATTTTTGCCTTTCATGGCAGAAATACACTCGGAGAGTTTGCCAAACCACTGCCGAGTGGCGACCCCGTTTTGAAAAAACTTTTTCAAACCACTTTTTGATGTAACCTGTACCAGGGCTCAAACCCGGACCTTCGGTGTGGTAGGCCGACAACACTACCTGCACACCACGGTGGCCGTCGATTTATTTAAATTACGTTTTTTAAAAAACATGCTTCAATTTTATCGTATGTCACAAAATTTAATAATGCACCAACTTTCTTTTTGTTTTACACAGAAATAACAAAAAAAAAAACAAGCTTTAACTGTAAATCGACTGTAACTTTTTTGTTTATCAGAATTTTTTGTTACTTCAAAGGCGAGAATTGCATAGCTGACTGAGTGGTTTATTATTATGAAGAGAAAAGTTTTATATAGGTTGGTAGAAATCGAGTTACGCGGTCTAACTTGGTTTGGGGTCTGTTTTGAGTAAAAGGACATTCAGGAGATATGTAGTACTAAAAAATACCTATTCAACGATATATCAAACTTTGCAATCGGATTATAAATAAAAAAGTTGTGAATAAAAATCGATTTTGGCTGTTTTTAGGACTCTCTCAGGACGAAAATTTTTATCATCCCAAATTCACCGCAGGGTCGTCGTTCATCCTAGGGGGGGTAATTGCAAACTTTTCGACCCGGTCTAATACACATTCAAATATAAATACTAGTTTTCCGTTTATGACAAACGTAAAAGCAGAGATTAGAACGAAGAATATTGAACCTGTCTGGAGTAGGCAGTGCCCATATAATTTATTCGTAAATTCTTTCATAAATAAAGAAATAAACTTTTTTTTTTTTTAAATTTTTACAAATAAAGAAATTAACAATATGTTGAATGAAAATAAGATAAGACCCAGTAAGAGGCCTTATAATTCACCAATTTGGGTGGTGCCAAAGAAAGAAAAAAATGAAGATGGCTCACCAAAACTTAGAATGGTCATCGATTATAAAAAATGAACATACCATTTCTGATAGATATCCCATTCCGGATACTAATATAATTTTGTCAAATTTGGGCAAATCAAAATATTTTTCAAGCATTGATTTAGAATAAGGTTTCCATCAAATTTTAATGTCAGAAAATTACATAGAAAAAGCGGCTTTTTCCGTTAATAATGGTAAGTATGATATATGTATCATCATTACGAGAACATATAGGTAAAATTTGTCATGTTTATATGGATGATATAATTATTTTTTCAGAAGACCTAACCCAGCATTTGCAAGATTGGGAAACAATTACAGAATTATTTAAAGAGAGCTAATATGAAAATTTCACTTGAGAAATCAACATTTTTTGAAAGAGATATAGCAATCTACGAGAATTGAGAGGATTTTTAGGAATTGCAGGATATTATCGAAAGTTCGTTAAGGACTATGCTACAATAGCAAAAATTTTAAATAGATATCTTTCAGGAGAAAATGGAAGAGTTTCCAAAAATATGACAAAAAATTTTAAAATTGAATTAGACCAAAATGGAATATCTGCATTCAATAAATTAAAAAAAAAACATTTAGCGTCAGAAATGAAAGTGACGCAACCAAATTATTCAAAAACATTTGTTTTAACTACCGACGCATCAAATGTAGCAGTTGGTGCTGTGCTTTCAAAGGAAGGTAAACCAATTGCCTTCATTTCAAAAACTCTGAATTAAACAGAAAGAAATTATGCAACTAATGAAAAAGAGTTATTTGCCATTATTGTTGTTGTTGTTGTTTTAACAACAAAATCACTCCCCGAAGGTTTTGGGGAGTGTTGTCGAAATAACAGTCCTTGGCCGGATATGAATCCGGTACGCTCCGGTACTCCCTTGCGGTACTGCCCGACTGTCGTGGGAGCGATTTGGTATGACCAGTGCAACCTTCTAGGTCATGTCATCCCTCCTTCCAAAAGGAAAGAGAAGATACGTAATGTGAGGTCAGAGGAATCATATCCGTAGATCAACCACCGAGTTGGATATCATTACCTTTGTGCATATTGGTCGCCTCTTACGACCGGTATGCCTACCGCGGGCATATTCTAAGCCCCAACCCGCAGGGGCAATTAGAACTCCTTCTTTAGACCATCGTTTAACAAATGCTAGAACGCCTCTAGCTTTATTAACTGTTACGTTAATGTGGCAGTTGAAACTGAGTTTGTAATCCATAGTAACCCCAAGGTCAACAAAATCATACATTTGCTCAAGATTATAATTGTTAATTGTATAGGAAGCTGGCTGTGAAATTCCTCTCGAAAAACGCATGTATTTACATTTCTTTAGATTAAGCGGCATATAATTTAAATCGCACCAAGTAACTAGTGTATTTAGATCTGATTGAAGCTTATTGCTATCTTCGGGTGATGCGAATGACAAGAAAAGCTTTACATCGTCGGCATACATTAACATTTTCGAAAATTCTATTACTGTAGAAATATCATTTATAAACAACAAGAACAGAATCGGGCCCAGATGGCTTCCTTGAGGAACTCCAGAGGAAACATAAATAACATCGGATTCACAATTTTTAAACACTACTTTTTGTATTCTGTCGCTAAGGTAAGAATAGATCCAGCGATTGAGACCCGGCTGGGGACCCAACTGATCTAGTTTATGAATAAGTAACGAGTGACACACTTTATCGAAAGCTTTGCTGAAATCAGTATAAATAACGTCGGTGTGCAGATTTTTTCTAAAGCCATTTGAGACATGATTTGTAAATTCAATTAAATTTGTAACGGTGGACTTTCCCTTACAGAACCCGTGTTGACAGTCAGAAATCAAGGCAGAGATAGGATTCGTAAGCTGATTGGTAACAATAGCTTCAAACAAGTTTGGGATGGCAGACAGCTTCGCTATGCCACGATAGTTCTCTATAGAAGCCTTGCTTCCGCTTTTATGAAGCGGTAGAAGAAACGACTCTTTCCATGCTGTTGGAAAAACACCACACTTTAGTGACAGATTGAACAAATTGGTAAGGGGTTTGTAAATATTGTTAGCGCACTTCTTCAAGAAGCATGTAGGAATCCTATCAGGACCACATTTAAAAGATTCTTTCAAGGTTTTCAGATAAACAAGAACATCATTGGCGCATATAGTTGGACAATTAATTAAATTGCTCCCATGTAGCTCATAGGGATAATTTACAAAGTCAGAATTGGTGACGGCAGAATAGTTAGAAGTGAAAAATTGCGCAACGAAATTTGCGATATCTTGATTATTGCTAGATAAAATGTCTTTATATTTCATGGCTGAGGGAAATCCCACTACTTTTCGTTTAGAATTTACGAAATCATAAAATTACTTCGGATTGCGAATAATGTCTCTTTTTGTTTTAGAGATATAGGCTTTATAGCACTTTTTATGCAAGTCGATGTACCTCTTACGTAGAACAGAATACAACAAGTAATGTTTGTTTAACCCCGATTTCTTAAATAATTTGAAAGAACGCGTTTTTCTATTTTTCAACATCATAAGCTGTTTAGTAAACCAAGCTTGCGTTGGATGATCATATGTTATTTTACGTTTAGGTACAAACTTCTCAAATAAGTAGTAAATAGTTTGATTAAAGTGTAAAACGTTTGAATCGATAGCGCCACAAAGCTCAGGCCAAGTTAATTTAGACAGTTCTCTATTTAATTTCTTATAGTTGGCTTTTGAGAAGTTAAAATCAAAGTTACTAATTGAGCAGCATTGTGTACATTGGCCATTACTTAAGGTTTCGTGAAATATTTCCATAGAAGGGTGGTAGACGTCTTCGGGTAAAGCCAACGGATCACAACGATTTACAGAAAATTTGTTTTTATCATCAACATAAATTAAATCTAAGATTTTACCAAACTTGTTAGAGTTAACATTTATTTGACTAAGGCAGAGATCGGAAATTCCATCCAAAAAGTCATTGAAGCCCAGTTTGGATGGATTTGGAATAATGTTTCCATCAGATATGTTCCACGATATATGCGGTAGGTTGAAATCACCTAAAACAATCATCGAGTCAGAAGCTTTAGTCAATAAGTTAACAGTTCTGAGCAGAGAGACATGCTGCATGTAGATTGAAAGATCAGATGCTGGAGGGATGTAGCAAACAGATAAGTACATATACACGTTCTCTAGCTGGATGCGGACGCATTTAAACTCAATGGAATCCGTGTTAGGTACATTAACCTCCTCTGAAGGAATGGAGGAATGAACGGCAATTAGAACACCACCTCCGACCTTGTTCAAGCGATCATGTCTATAAACTTGATATTCGTTACAAAAAAACTCGGAATTGAAAACATGCGGTTTTAGCCAAGTTTCGGTAAAAGCAATAACGTTATAACTGCAATGGAAAGATTTCAAATACAGATCATTTAATTTGGTATTTAAACCTCTGACATTTTGGTAGAAGATATTCACAGATATTGACTCAACATTACGAGAGATTTTAGCTACGTTGTCAACATTTCTGTTCGGCCTGTACTCAAATTCCCGCACAAGAGCCCCGGGAGGCCAAAAAGAACTGTCCAAAAGAGAGTCAAAATCTTTTCCGGATACGTCAATTTTAAACGAAGACATATTCCGTTGGTAACCGAAATTAAATTTTCTAACAGTGAAGGTTTTATCTTTAATCTTAGAAGAAATATGGTACCTCAAATCATCTTCAGTAGTGTCTGGATGGAACCGAGACACAAAAATCGATTTTTTTTGAGGGACCACGACCAGCTTTCTAACAATCGTTAGAGGTTCCAGGGTTTTTTATTTGTTGACCTTGGGGGGGCGTTTTTGGACGTTGCCCGAATAACCGTACTAGGTACTGGAGATGCCAAATCTATAAGTTCAATGGCTGGAGGCAAGTTCAGCGCCGTTGATGTAGTGGGCAGATCAACCGTACGTCTGCTCGTGTTTTCGCGATTGGCTTCGCGATTTTCAGGGCATTCCACTTCTAAAACTACAGGCTTTAAAGTCTGGAAAATATTTTCATACTTCTTGAACTTTTCAGTCAGCAGTGAAAAATCTTTGGCGATTTCAGAAAACCCGTTTCTAATGTGCCTAAAGGTTTTACATAACTCAACTTCCGACGATCGACATTTAGCACAGGACCAACGCAGGCCTTTGCCGTCGTTAATTAAGTCAGCTATCCTACCAGTTAACCCGGCGCATTTTGCGTGGACAAGTCCATCGCACAGCCAGCACGCTACAAAGCGTTCGGACTCGCTTTTAGTCTGACAATTTTCAAACAAACACGACATTTTTTTAAAAAAGTTAATTAAAAGAATATATAAAAAATTAAGAGATAAAAAATTTAGTTTTATGAAAATGAAAGTGAAAATTAATGTTATCAAATCACAAGAAAAAGCAACCCTGACAGTTTGAAGGGCACAGAACTGAGCGGGCAGTTTTAGACACACTGGAATTGACGTTTAATAAACCACGCAAACAGCTGTAACAAAAGAGAGATTAAAAAAGCAAATCAGCACACAACAACAATTTCAAATGTAAAGTACGAGCCTTTCAAATGCAACAAATAAAATATGCAAAAAAAAGAAACTCGGCACACACAAAATCAGATAAAGAATTTAGATAATTTATCACTATTCAAAGCTTTAAGTAAACTTTTTCACACCAAGTTGTGAAGCACATTAAGTATTTAACTCTTTTTTAACTTTAAATGTAACTTTTGATTTTTAGAATATCAAGAAATTATTTAATTGTTAAAGAAAGTCACAGAGAAAATAAAAACACAACTACACAGCTTGACGTTTGCGTATCAAAAATAAATAAATAAAAGCAACCTCAAAGAAACCGGGCATTAAATAAAATAGAATTAAAATACAAACACAGTTTAACTAAATTAGCTTCACTAAATTAGCAATGTGAGGATAGCCCCTGCGGGTTGGGGTTTAGAATTTGCCTGCGGTAGGCATACCGTACAACTTGATGGTTGATCTCCGGATATGATGCATCTCTTTACCCAATTCTCCTTTTTTACGGAAGGAGGTATGACATGACCTAGAAGGTTCCACTCGTCATACAAAATCGCTACCACGACAGTCGGACAGTACCGCAAGAGAGCACCGGAGCGTATCAGATGCCGGTCAAGACTGTCGATTCGACTCCACTTCCCAAAACCTTCGGGGAGTGTTTTAGTTGTTGAAACAACAACAACTCCTAAACCCTAGGATCCTGAGACTGCAGCCGACCAAAGGTTGGTATTTCGATGTAACCCTGTCTAACTCGCCACCGCATGCCTTAAAATTGTCATTCTCCGGAAAGCTTCTTGCAACAAGGCTGCTCAATATTCTCTTGCTAATACGGCAAGTTATCTTATTAGCATGGTGCTTAGGACAGTGCTAGTTGCGCTAGACTTGGCCAAAGCTTTTGACACGGTCAACCATGCACAACTAATGAAAGACCTTGAAGACTCGTCCCTTCCCCCCTGTCTTAAACGTTGGACTGCCAACTACCTGAGTGGCCGTCAATCGTCGGTTGAATTCAGAGGCGCAAGATCAAAACACAGAATAGTTAAACAAGGGGTGCCATAGGGTGGTGTCCTATCCCCGTTTCTGTTTAACTGTTATATATTGAAACTCCCCCCCCACCAGAGTGTCTCGATCGTTATAGTGGCAAGCTACCAACTGTCTCACACCCCAAAATCGTAGGGTAATTGCCAATAAAGTCCAAAGCCGTAACAAAATCCTCAAGTCGCTAGCTGGCAGCACTTGGGGTAAAGACAAAGAAACGTTACTAGCTACATATAAAGCAATTGGTCAGCCGGTACTGAGCTACGCGACGCCAATATGGTCGCCGGGGCTAGCTGACACACACAGGACGAGGCTTCAGGTCTGCCACAACACCGCCCTTCGAACCGCCACTGGGTGTCTTCTTATGTCTCCTAGGCACCACCTTCATAATGAAGCGAAAATGCTCGGCGTTAAAGAGCATAGCGAGATGTTGACCAGGCAATTATTGTTCCACTGTTGCAAACCGCAGCATCCGAACAGACGCATGGTCAACGAGAATCCGCCCCCAGGAGCATAAGGAGCCATCTACGCAAACACTTCGATGAGATCCGGCACCTGATTTCCACGCCGTTTGATCCTAATGTGCACCGGCAGGCCCTCACCCTCATCCATACCAATTCGGTAAATTCCTTTGTCGGCTCTCTCCCAGCGAATGCCGTTCTTCAGGCAACAACGCCACCCGTTGCCGAAGAGGGGCGCGAGCTGCCTAGGGAGACTAGGGTGATGCTGGCTCAACTCCGGCCTGGATATTGTAATAGGTTAAACTCTTACCTATCCAGACTGAACCCAGACTTGCCTAATGTTTGTCCGGCATGCGGCTTGTCCCCCATAATACAAATCATCTTTTTGTCTGCTCAACCGAGCCTACTCTTCTAACACCCATATCCCTCTGGTCCACCCCTGTCGAAGCCGCTAGGTTTCTAGGACTCCCGTTAGAAGAGTCTGATGACAATACTGGGTGAGATACTGACTACCTAGGTAGGGCTAAGTAGCGCTACAACAACAACAACATATTCTTTTGCTCCGAGCCCTAAGTGTCCAGATTTGTGAAACCATGCCTTACACGTCACGCATTGAACAGAATGCGGCAGTTTCACATACATCTGTTTATAGCAAAAGCAGCAGATCCAATCCCTTGGTCCGGGGCTGGGTTCCTTATCAGCCGCTAACAAAAGATAATGGAGCAAACCCGCTGCAAGGTATTGCTCCGAAGATGGCAGTTTCAAGGTGGGGCGTAGCACTGAAATAACAGCCCTTGGCCGTTCATTCCGGTGCGATTCAACCGTTTGTTGTGGAAATGTTCAAATTTTATTGTCAACTAGCAGACCCGGCAGATGTTGTTCTGCCTGACCAGTGACTTCCCTAGAAATACATTTTCAAATATTTTTCTTTAACTTTTAACATTCCATTTATTGCAGTGCTTTAGGATATACAATGTTTCTGGCTTTAAAGTCTTTGGTATAAACAAATAAATTTTTTGGATGTCCAACTCAAAAAACGGATCTTTTGAACTCAATGGGTATGACAAAAACCATTATGCGCTGCTGAGCAGATGTATAGTTAGTACTTATTTAATTATATCCTATATCTACCTATAATACTCTGGATATGTATGAACGGCAATAACAAACAAAAAAAATTAAGTGCTTTGATTAAGATTTAAGAACGTTAAAATGTCACTAAAGCAAATACATTCAGGGATATAACGAATTGAAATATTACTTAGCTTGTGGTCCTGGAACTGCCCACTTTTCCAAAGAATTCACAAATGTAGCCTATGTATGTCGTACCCAACGAAGATTTTAACGTATTGGAAAAGTTTAAAACAGATCAACCATAAACTTTGGACATTATTGAAGTACAAACAAAGCACTGAATACAAAAAATGTGGGCGTGGCACGGCCCACATTTCCCAAATTATATAATTCTTGACCAAGGGACACACATATCCAAAAATCATTAGTTTAGACCAAAAATATTCAAAGTTATGATGATTTAAATTTTATATAGCCTGGGGGCGTGGCACAACAATCTTCTGAACCAATCTGGAAATTTAGAGAAGATCGACCATAAACTTTGAACTTCTTGAAGTACAAACAAAACACAAAAAATGTGGGCGTGGGACCGCCCACTTTTCCAAAATTATATACATCTTGACTAAAGGACACACATATCCAAAATCATTAATTTAGACCAAATATGTTCAGAGCTATGAAAAATTTTAATTTTATATAGCCTGGGGGCGTGGCACCGCCTACTTTTCCAAAAATTGATATAGCCTAAATCGTACACAACAATCTTCTGAACCAATCTTGAAAGTTTAAAAGAGATCGACCATAAACTTTGGACATTATTGAAGTACAAACAAAACACAAAAAGTGGGGGCGTGGCACAACAATCTTCTGAACCAATCTGGAAATTTAGAGAAGATCGACCATAAACTTTGAACTTCTTGAAGTACAAACAAAACACAAAAAATGTGGGCGTGGGACCGCCCACTTTTCCAAAATTACATAAATCTTGACCAAAGGACACACATATCCAAAAATCATTAATTTAGACCAAATATGTTCAGAGTTATGAAGAATTGTAGTTTTATATAGCCTGGGGGCGTGGCACCGCCCACTTTTCCAAAAATTAATGTAGCCTATGCTTTAACCCATGATCTCAAGAATATACTGTGAAAATTTCATAAAAATCGGTTGAGTACTTTGGACGCCCATAAAGGACATACAGACACACAGACACACAGACACGCAGACACACATTCATTTTTATTTATAAGATATCTCGATTCGTTTATACCATTTGTATGAAAGACACCCCTTTTCCTTACCCTTCGCTTCATTTAAGCCGATACCAAATTTGTTTGTTACACAAGAAATATATGTATATAATAAACAGCACAGACTATAGAAATATTTATGAAAGACAAAAACATGATTATTTCAAGTGCTTTGAAACTAAGCTTGATTTTTAGATCGCTTATTACGAGTTTTCAGTTCCCAGATAGACCCACTCCATTAGTTTCTATATTGTATACAATTCTTAATTCGAGCCAATGATCTTACCTGAGGGTAATCCAATTTTGTATCCACTCTACTTAGCATAGCTAAAACAAATGCAGCTGTTTTTCCTGTCCCAGATTGACTTTGCGCTATCATATTTTGTGGCGGATCCGCTAACAATGTTGGAAGGGCAGTCTCTTGAATTTTAGAGGGAGCATTAAATCCCATTGCATAAATGCCTTTTAATAGCTCTGGTTTTCTATAATGAAAAAAGTATGGGTTAATCAGCTGCAGACAACTGCAAAGCATCCACTAAACAAGTTTAGGTTTGCCACATGTTTTTCTAGTCTCTTTATAGCCTCTTCTGTCTGCAGGAATATTGGATTAAAAGCAGAGAAAGAGCAAAACACTACCACATAGATATGTAACATTCGCAAAGAGAGCGGCAGACTTCCCAAATGTAGGTGTGGAATGTATGTATGTATGTATACAAAACTGAAGCAGTCATTAAACAATTATTTTAGGGAAGCGAAAGTGCATAGTGGCTTAATGACGAAAAAAGTTGTGACCAAGGGAATAATAGCACAAAACAAAAGTTGTATAAAAAATAAATGCCAATGACGTCTTCTCCACCTATTTCAAAAAAGAATTGTCAACGATTGAGGTAAGAAATTTTTTTGCGCGCCGAATATATCTATCGCCTTAACGTCATTTGTATTCTACTTTTTGTGCAGCAAACAACAACATGTACTACTCTCTCATGGTATATGTATTATCACATGTCAGTTACTTTGCATATTCTCAGTCAGTTCTATGTAACCTATTACCGTGACAAGTCATTAAATCGTTTAATTAAATTGAAGCAAAAATAAACATCCCGCGGCGTGAAACAAGAAAGCTAAACGCTTTAGTTGAAGCGCGAACAATATAAACAATTGCGGGATTCCTTCGTATCGAGACGCTAAACGCGTAAAACTAACATACTTAGAAACTACTAATGCGCGCTATTCTAATAAAAAACCTCCTGTGAGGTTACGCAAATGGGGACAAAACTTTCCCTGCTGAAGCAGCAGCAACTGCATTGCAGAAAAATAAGAGAGTCGATCTCTCACGTATGAAAGAAGGCGACATAGTAAGAGACCACCTAAATGATTTTTTCGATACTGTCAGCAAATTTGTTGATATACAGTTTGCCAAACTCATTTGAGACATTCCGTTGCGCGCTTGAAACTCGCGATAATTTGTCAAAGCCAGAAGAGTGGGAATCACGAAAAGCACAAGACGAACGAAGCGACAGGGATGTCTTGTATGTAAGAGACGCACATAAGCCAAATATGTATAACGAAAACAAACACAATAACGAACGGAAAATCAATGGAAAGCGCACGCAAATAAAGCGAAATTTTTGTTGTTACAAGTGCGGTTAGAGCGGCCACTATGCCAAAGACTGTTGGTCCAAGAGTCAACACAAACAAAATGCAAACAAAAGTGAATCTGTTTTCTGTGGCCAAGTGGAAATGAAAATTGGTGTTTAGATAGTGGGTGCACCTCTCACATGAAAGCTAACACAAAACAATTTTGTTGAGATGGCTGAGCTTAACAAAGTGTTGAATTTAGCAAACAACAACTGCATAAAAATCACTGGCACAGATGATGTAAAAGTAAAGGTAAATTAAAATGGTTTTGATAAGAATATAACATTGAGAAATGTGCTTTACGTGTCGGATCTGTGTACGAATTTTATTTCGGTGTCAAAAATTACAGATAACAATTATGTAGTGCACTTCCGAAAAAATGATGCAATAGTTATTGATTAAAACGAAAATGTATTGTTTACTGCGGAACGAAGTGGAAACTTATAATTTATGAAGAGCAATGTAAACAGCTCATTTATGTCTCAAGCTAAAAGCGATATAATTTTATGGCACTGTCGTGTGGCCCATCTGAACGAAAGAGACTTAAAACAACTGGCAAAGAACAGTGATGTGCACGGGCTGAAAATAAATCATAAAGACTACTTGCCAGTATGTAAAGTGTGTGTGAGCCAGAAACAAATACGTATAGCTTTTTCCAAAAGTGATGATTATCGCACCAATAACTTATTAGAAATTGTGCACACCGACGTGTGTGGCCCTATGCGGCGTATCTGAAATGGAGGCAAAAATTATTTCGTACCGTTTATAGACGACAAATCGCGCTGGTGTGAAATTTATTTTATCAAACAAGAATTGGAAGTATTACAAGCTTTTAAAAATTTCAAGAACGCGGTAGAGACATACACTGGCATAAAGCTAAAGGCGCTGCAGTCTGACAATAATATTGCAACCATGAATTCGATTTATATTTACAACAAATGGGGTTAAGCGACGTTTGGCGGCTCCATACACTCCACAGCAAAGAGTAGCTGAACGCAAGAACAGAACGCTCATTTTGGAGCAAGCCGGCGTACCACCGCCGTTTTGGGCTGTAGCCGTAAATACTGCATGCTACATCCGAAATAGGTGCACCACAAATGACACTGGAGAAGTCCTTCACAAAACATGGACTGGTAAAACTCCAACAGTAGCTCACATGAAAGTGTTTGGCACTAAAGCGTACATGTTGAATAAGAAAAATGTAAAGGACAAATTCGAATCACGTTCTGAGCGGTGTGTATTTATTGGTTCCTGCTTGTGAAGTTAGTCGCGATGTGATGTTTTTAGATGAGCTCGGTTTCAAAGAAGAAATAATTGAACCAAAAAATAAACACATTGAAATAGAAACGCCACAGAATGAAAAGCCTATACAAGCTCATTATAGCGACGAAGCAGCAAGTGACTTCGATACGTGTAACGAGGAAGTTTGCGATAAAAGCGTCAAGGGTCGTCCAAAGAAGGTTAAGACAGGTTCGCGTTTTAGGCCAAAAAAGCTGTACCAAATATTTAAATATTGAAATTAGTGAAACCGATTGCGACCCTGAAACTTAAAATGTACAACACACGAAAATGTAGAAGCATGTGAAATGGCATTTGCTAGCATTGGTGAATCTCCACCGACCTGGTCTGAATTGAAAAATGGTGATGATGCCGTAGAATGGGTAAGATGTATTGAAGATGAATATTTAGCATTAATTTTAAATGAAACATGGGACATAGTACAACAGCCCACTGATCGCAAAGTAGTTGGAAGTCGTTTAGTGCTACGAACCAAAGAAGATTGTACGAGAAAAGCACGCCAATGGTTTCGGGCAACGAAACGGCGCAGATTTCCATGAAAACTACTCGCCCGTGGCCCGATATACGTCAATACGCTTGCTTGCAGCAGCAGTAGCAGAAAAGGATTTAGAAATCCACCAAATGGGAAGCTGAGTGAAACGGTATATATGGAAGTCCCAGAAATGTTAACAGAAGTTTTAAATAAAATAAAATCTGGTGAGACAGTGGGCCATTAGCGCATAAGTAAGCACAGTAAACAAATAGAAGATATGGCAAACAAATGGCTCACTGCACTACAAAAGCACAAACTAAAGGCGCTATATGAATTTCGACAGTCAGGCCTGATGTGGTACAACCGCTGAACAGAAGAGCTAGCTCAGCTTGGCCTGAAAGCCTCGCTAGAAGATCCATGGCTCTTTTCAAAACACGATCATAATAAAATACTTTTAATCATCGTTTATGTAGATGACTTGCTACTGACATCTAACGATAAATCATGGCTTAAAAGCACTAAAGAAGCATTAAGTAAATGTTTTCAGATGAAAGGTATTGGCTTGGGAAAGCGTTGCGTTGGCATTGACTTTCAACAAAACTTTAAGTCGCACCAAGTGTTATTATCGCAACGAAATTACATACAATCAATATTGGCCCACTATAATATGGGCGAATGTAAACCAGCAAGCACACCTTTAGAAACAAACTTTAAAATCGAAAAACCAACCGAAGTTAACGAAGAAGCCATGGCAAAAAATCCATACCAAAACGTCACAACAAGACCAGATATAGCCTTTGCTGTTAACTACATGAGTCAATTCAATACAAATTACAACGAAGACCACTGGAAAGTCGCAAAACGCACTCTAAGGTATAAGGTACCTAAATGGCACAAAAGATCGCGGCCTTCTATGCGAACAAACCAATAAGCACCTCTACGGCGGATTGGGGCTCCAACTCAATACATCGACGTTCATACATGCGTTCATATTGGCGGGCGCAGCAATCAGCTGGGAGGCACGCAATCAACGCACAGTGGTACTCTCCAGCACTGCAGCCGAATACGTGGATATGACAGAAGCCACGAAAGAAGCGATATATCTACAAAGCATATTTAAAAGATTGGGCATATCGTGTGGAAGCGTAAAATTATTCAACGATAGCCAAAGCGGAGGATGGGCCCGTGTTTAGAAGTCCACGTGAGTGGGGAAAGCATTCACTTGGGAATGGCAAGAGCGATGCTTTTGCTTACGGTCCAAGCAGCTCACTACTTCCGGGAGCTTGTGTCCAAGTATAATCTGTGTAGCCACTGAACACCCGTTTGGTGGTGAGCTAATCGTGAGAAGGCGACAACCTGGCAAGGCCACTCCGACATAATCGGCGTAAGGGCTTACCAGTGGTTTACAAGCAGCGTCTGATCACCTATTGGTGCCGCTGCAAGCGGGCCTCTGTCTTGTATTAAGCGGCTCGCTATATAAACGTGCACTTAAATTGCAACCTCCCGTGGAACGGGTTGTGCTTTGGGCTTGGGACCCACCACGTACAACAACGTACCAATGAAATTCAACAAAAAAGCCTCGGATATGAGAACCCCTTTTTAGATGACGACACCCAACGCAGTAAGGACTATGATTTAAGGGAATGCATCTGGAATGTCCGGTCCCTCAATGGGGAAGGTGCCATCACCTCCATACAGGAGATGCGATGGAAGGCGCAAGGTAACATAAACAAACCATCTTGTAACATTTACTGGAGTGGGCATGTCGACAAGCGCAGATTTGGCGTGGGATTTGTGGTGGAAGAGAGACTCCGTAATCGTGTATTGTCGTTTACGACCGTTAATGAGCGTCTCGACACAATCCGCGTAAAAGAACGATTATTTAACATCTCGTTTATCTGCACCCACGCTCCGACAGAAGAGAAAGACGACGTGGAAAAGGATGCATTCTACGAGCGCTCCCCCCCTCATGACATCAAAGTCGTGCTTGGTGACTTGGTGGGTAAAGAGGGTGTATTTGGACCCACAGTCGGGAAGTTCAGTCTGCACGACCAGACTTCGCCAAATGGGTACAGGCTGACCGACTTCGCCGGTGCACGAAACATGGTCATAGCCAGCACCAGGTATATGCACAAGAAGATCCATCAAGCCACATGGCTGTCTCCCGATCGAAAAACGCGAAACCAGATCGACATTGTGATAGACGGAAGGCATGCTTCTAGCATTTTAGATGTTCGCACAATAAGAGGACCAAACATCGACTCCGATCACTACCTAGTAGCAGCTAAGATTCGTACCCGCCTCTGTACGACAGAACAAGTGCAACAGAAAACGCAAGGAAAGCTGGACGTCGAAAAGCTGCAATCGCAACAGACCGCCTCTCACACCTGCTCTCTGAGAGTACAATTCAACTCAGTGGAATGCATGAGCAGTGGGAGCACATCACAGGAGCACTCCGTACCGCAGCCGAAGAAGTAATTGGATTCCGGCGAACGAGAAGAAACAACTGGTACGATGATGAAGAGAAGAACGAAGACTGCAAGGCAACGCTAAGATCGAATGCAACAAGGAGTGTGTGTGAACACTACCGCGAGTTGAAAAGGGAAGAAATCAGAAAACAGAAAAACGTGAAATTAATGAGCTTGAGATGCTAGCCAATGGGAATAATGCCCGAAAATTCTATCAAAAAAGTCGACGAATGACGAAAGGTTTCAAACCCGGGGCAAATTCTTGTAAGAAGGAGAACGGCGACCTGGTGACTGATGTTCAGAGAATACTAGAGATATGGGGGGATCACTTCTCGGCCCTTTTAAATGGAGAAATTGAGCAAGAAACCGGAGAAGAGCTCGAACCCCAACCCACACTATCGAAGATGACGAAATTGGCGTCCGGCAATATCCCGGTTAAAAAACAATAAAGCAGCTGGCGCTGATGGTTTGCCTGCTGAGCTATTCAAGCATGGGGGCGAGGAGCTGGTAAGGCGATTCTGTGCAGAATATGGTCGGATGAATGCTTGCCCGAAGGTTGGAATGTAAGTGTTCTCTGCCCAATCCACAAGAAAGGTGATCCTGCAAACTGCACCAACTATCGCGGAATCAGGCGAACGATTGAAGCCTCACGGGAACAGACTGACTGGACCTTATCAGTGTGGCTTCAGACCTGGAAAATCGACCATTGACCAGACTTTTACAATACGCCAAAACCCATGAGAAAAGAATCGCTCACACCACCTCTTTGTTGATTTTAAAGCCGCTTTGGATAGCACGAAAAGGAGCTGCCTATATGCCACTATGTCTGAATTTGGTTTCCCCGCAAAACTTATACGGCTGTGCAAAATGACATTGAGCACCACCACCAGCTCAGTCAGAATTGGGAAGGACCTCTCCGAGCCGCTTGAAACTAAAGGAGGCTTCAGACAAGGTGACCCCCTATCGTGCGATTTCTTTAACTTGATGTTGGAGAAAATAATACAATCTGCAGAACTTAACCACGCTGGAACAATATTCTATAAAAGCGTGCACAAATATATAAAAGTACTATTTTATATAGAATTCACGAAATATGTGCCTATGCCTCGTAAACAGGAACATAATGCATTGCCAAACATAATCTAAGTTGCTCTTCGGAATGTGTGAAATTGTTAGATTGCAAAGCAACATACATACATACATTTAGGAAGTCGGCTAGAGTATGGGGTCTTGCCATTCCCACAACAGCCGGTTCTACGTACCGGAATGACCCGGGTTTTGCCCGGCCAAGGGCTGTTATTTCAGTGTAACCCTGTCCAATTTGTCCAGTCCCACTCCTAAATTGTCATCCTCGGAGCAATCCCTTGCAGCAGGGTTGCTCCAATGTCTCTTGCTACGGGCTGGTATCGAATCCAACCCCGGACCAAGAGACTGGATCTGCTGCGTCTGCTGGGAGAAAATATATGTTAAACGTTCACATTCCGTTCAATGCAGTAAATGCAAGAGATGGTTGCATAGATCTGGATGCTCAGGGCTTAGCCCTGCCATCCCCAGAACTCGTACTTTTTTCAGTACTTTTGAGGCACCATGTTGAACGCGCACACGCGCGTCCCGCGGTTCTCGTCGCTCCGGCGCACACACACCACACCTACCATCATCAAATGGCCACAACAGTGGCCCGGCCTTCACGACCTGCAGCCTTGCTGCTCCCGCCTCACCTCAGTCCCCACTCTCGTCCCTCCCTACTTCCAGCATGCACGTGGGTCAGGATCATAACCTCCTCGTACCTTTCACCACGTGCACTGTTTGTCGGCAAAGACTATATATATGCTCCTGCGGCATCGGTTAGGTGCAATAACTGCCTTGGCCTGTGCCACATCCATATGTCCTCTGGGCTCGCAAACAGGAACCTTTGGACGGATGCATTTATTGCCCCTTGCTGCAGCACTCAGCCGCCCTCCACGCCACACAACATCGGCCAAGGCGCGCTGAACCCTAGACTGCGTCACAGCTTGGGACTATGCCCACCTCCACCTAGGCAACCGCATCCGTCCCTTACCCCCAGCATGCCTCCACCCTCCCTCCCGACACACTTCAAAATCCTACAGCTGAACTGCAACGGGTTAGCTGGAAAGATCGCGGAGATAACAGACTTTATGAAGTCGAACAACATTAAACTGGCCGCCATTCAGGAGACCAAACTGAATGCTAACTCGGACTTACGTACTCGTGATGGGTACAATGTACATAGGAAAGACCGTCCCAGCGGTCATGGGGGCGGCCTCGCATTCATTACACACCATACTGTACAATATAACCTGTTTGCACCTGACGTTGACCCCAGGGACTCTACCCTTGAATGCCAGGGCATAGCAGTCCGGACAGGCGACGCCGACCTGCGAGTGTTAAATATATACATTCCCCCTGTTACGTGCTGTCCCGTGATTATCGCCCTGATATTAGTGCGTTGCTAAGGGGCGATAACTGCCTCATCTTAGGTGATTTCAACGCACATCACGATCTCTGGCACTCCAACTTGCCAGCAGATAGCAGAGGGCACGCACTCGCAGAGCAAATAGATAATTCGGCATTCTGTACATTGAATGGAGATGCCCCCACTAGGGTGGCAGGTAACTGCCACAGTTCGCCAGACATCTCCATTTCAAGTGCGGGCCTTATCAACCGCGTTAACTGGCAACCTATGCTTACACTGGCATCAGACCACTTACCCATCCTACTAGACATCGAACGACCGTCCGACTTCATAACGACAGAAAAACGAACGTACATCAACTTCAGTAAAGCGGACTGGGACCGCTTCACGGACTTTACAGATCACTCCTTCGCTGACCTACCCACACCGACGGACGTATGCAAAGGTGAGAAAGAGTTTCGCAAAGTCATCGATTCAGCCTCTGGCCGCTTCATCTCTGCTGGCAGAATTCCGGAAATTCGGCCGAATTTCCCTGCGGAAGCAGCGGCAATGGCAAGAGAACGTGACCAAGTGAGACTCTTGAACCCCGCAGATCCAAGAATAAAGGATCTCAACGCAGAAATCCGTCGGACTGTCAATGATCATAAATTGAAAAAGTGGAAAGAACACCTAGAGTCATGCAACCTCTCCGGCGGTGTCGGCAAACTATGGTCGACAGTCAAGGCCCTATCCAACCCGACCAACTACAATGACAAGGTCGCCATTGCTTTCGGCGATAACGTCAAGTCGGACCCCAGGAAGAGCGCGAGCGCATTCTGCCGGCAATTTATACTGCATTCTCCTGCGGATAGGGCTAAGAGGAAAGCCATCCGACGCGCGCACAATCACAAACACACAGCCGCGCCCATTGTCGTCTCCGCTGCAGAGGTTAAGGAAGCTATAAGGAAGGCTAAACCTTCAAGATCACTCGGACCCGACGGAATTGCCATGAATATGCTGAAACACCTCGGCCACGAGGGGCACAAGTACTTGGCGGCTCTATTCAACCTCTCACTGACCACCTTCGTTATACCAGACATCTGGAAACATGCGACTGTGGTCCCCCTCCTAAAACCTGGGAAGCCGGCGAATCAAGGAGATTCTTATCGTCCGATATCTCTCCTTTCGCCGGTAGTGAAGTTGCTAGAGGCTATTTTGCTCCCATACTATACTGCAAACCTGCAGCTGGCCAATCATCAACATGGCTTCCGTAAAAACCATAGCACAACATCAGCACTGAAAGCCATCACGACGCAGATTAACTTCGGTTTGAACCAACACCAACCAAACCACAGGACGGTTCTCGTGGCACTTGACCTGTCGAAAGCCTTCGACACAGTCAACCACGCCACACTCCTTAAAGACCTGGAGGAGACACCGCTTCCTGCCGGCCTAAAACGATGGATCGCCAACTACCTAAACGGTCAGCTGGAGCCAGTGCAGTTTCGAAACGAGAGATGTAGACCTAGAAGAATTAGACAAGGGGTTCCGCAGGGTGGTGTCCTTTCACCCCTTCTGTTTAACTTCTACATCTCGAGCCTCCCTCCCCCACCAGAGGGGGTCTCCATCGTTTCGTACGCTGACGACTGCACTGTGATGGCCACGGGCAAAGGACCTTCCACGGACGAACTTTGTACCAGACTAAACAACTACCTGCGCGATCTTTCCCGCTTCTTCACAGAGCGGAACCTGACTCTGTCCCCGACTAAATCTACGGCGACGTTATTTACCACGTGGAATGCGCAGATGGGGCAGGAGTTGAATGCCCACGTAGATGGTGTTCCACTACCTACTGTCAACCACCTCAAAATTCTAGGGGTTACATTCGACAATAGCCTCACCTTCGCTAATCATGCCACCGCAATAGCTTCAAAGGTACAAAGCCGCAACAAGATCCTCGCTGGCCGGCAGTACTTGGGGCAAAGACAAAGAAACGTTGCTGGTCACCTATAAGGCTATTGGCCGACCGGTTATTGATTATGCTGCGCCCATATGGTCGCCTAACCTTCACGACACCAATTGGAGGAAATTGCAAGTCTGCCAAAACACCGCCATCAGAACTGCGACGGGTTGTTTGCTTATGTCTTCTGAGTCTCATCTTTACCAGGAGGCTCAAATGCTCAACGTTCGCGAGCATGCGGAACTTTTAAGTAGGCAGTTCCTTCTGAACTGTCACCGACCCAGTCATCCAAATCGACAGCTATTGGATGAAACTCCGCCCCCTAGAGACATAAGGAAACATCTCCGAAAGCATTATGATGAGATCCGGCATCACATCTCGTTGCCGTTTGATCTGCGGGACCATAGGCGGGCCCTAAAGTACCTCCACACTGAGTCGGTGGACAGATCCCTCAGATCCCGGCCTGTGAACCCCGTTATTGGTGCCCAACCACCCGTTCTTGCTGAGGAAGAACGTGTCCTTCCGAGGGAGACTAGAGTCATGCTGGCTCAACTTCGGTCTGGATATTGCAATAGGCTGAACTCCTATTTGTCCAGACTGAACCCTACCATACCAAACACATGCCCTGCATGCGGTATGGCCCCCCACGACACGCAACATCTCTTTTCGTGTTCTTCGGAACATACTCTTCTAACTCCCTTATCACTTTGGTCCAACCCTGTTGAAACAGCGCGTTTCCTTGGACTTCCGTTAGAAGAGCCCGATGACAACTAGGAGTGTTCTGGCCCTTTGGGCAGGGCGAAGCACTGCTAACAACAACAACAACAACATGGGGTCTTGCATGGGTATTTTGCCAGTGTTGGTATTCGACCGAAAAAATCCAACCTTTTGCTACATCCCTATTTCTATGCATTACAATCCTTACAGACAATGAAACAATATAATTTGGGTAAATATCTTAAAGTTCGATAAAGGTTGATTTACAATCAAAAACGGCTACTGAAAAATCCAATGCTACTAAATTACTTAAGTAGTTATACTCCCAAATAAAATGAAAAATGGGAGTATTGCAGGAATAATTTGTTCTAAAGCATCAAAATAAAAAGGATTATGATTTCGGAAAGACCATAGGAAAAATAAATGGAATTCTTTCCAACAAGTATGGACGGTCAACAAAGCCATTGATAATATTATAAGTGAAAGACAGGCACAGTATGGGTCTACGATTTTCTAAAGTTTTGAGATTATATCTATATATGAACCCCCTTAAGCACAAGTGGTATAACTCCACTTTTTCTTCTATCGAGATATTAAAGGGTTTGCTAAAAGTTGTATATAAAAATCAGTATTGAACTTTTGGACTACTTCTTTCAATGAAACTTCAGAAAAGGCTCTTGTTTAACTTAAATTGATGTTTTTGAAACTTTTTGTCCATTAACGCTTGTTTTATCGAGCACCGAAAATAAATTATACCACTTGAGGAAAGCCATGTGAAGTGATCCCAAAAAATCTCGACAAATCTCGGATTTGGAAAAAAGTTATATTATTATGAAGTAAAAGACATGTTTAAACTTTCATATAAATATTTTAGTAAATAGTCATTTTTAGTAAGAGTTATTTATAATTAAACTTTTGAGCCAGATCAAAACATGCATCTATTTAAAAATTGATAGCTCCTAAAATACAAAAGATAATAAAAACCACGAAAAATGCATTTGCCACCCTATGAACGTAAAAAAAAAAAAATTGGCGCAAAAAATGTGAATGAGGCTTTTGAGGGGGACCACCCCAAATGACGAACTACAACTTCAGTAAAATCGTGGTATTTCGTTTTTGCGAAATACCTCTCTTTAGAAATTTTGCGGGTCCAAAACGATACATTTGACCAAAAAATCTTTCAAGAAATAACTTTTGTATGTCTGTTGATATAGACCGTTTCTATTACTCACATAAATTGACAAAAGTCACATTTTTTTAAAAAAAATTTGCAAAACTACACTCCGTGTTCGAAAACTTCCAATAATTTCTTATTCTTGAGAAAATATGCACTTTTGCAAAGTTCCCATACTATGTATTATAGGTCCACCTCTACATGATTGGAAGTTTTCGATCATTCGTGTTCAGCAAAACTTTGTGTTCAGCATAAAAGAATAACTAGAAATCAATTTTTTTGCTTTTGTTTGCATAAGAAATACAAGGTGCTGTAACAAGTGCTCCCAAATGAGAAAAATTAATTTTATTTAATAGTAGTTTTGCACATTTTTTTTTTTTTAATGTTACTTTTGTTAATTTATGTGATTAATAGAAACGGTCTATGTATATCAACACAAATACAAAAGTTATTTCTTAAAAGATTTTTTGGTCAAATGTATCGTTTTGGACCCGCTAAAATGTTAAAGAGACGTATTTTGCAAAAACGAAATACCACGATTTTACTGAAGTTGTAGTTCGACATTTGGGATGGTCCCCCACAAAAACCTCATTCACATTTTTTGCGCCAATTTTTTTTTTTTCAGACATTCTTGCCAGCAGAACCGCGTGCAGAGTGCATATTGAGTAACGTAAATTTTAATAACTCAGGAACGATGCAAAAGTGCAAAAATGTTTTTACATATTATGAAAGATTAATCTTTAACGCATAATTTTACGTACGCCTTATTTTTTTATTTTATTTGTACTTAAAACGTAGCCTAGGCATTTTTTAATCAGTGTGCAAAATTTCATTCAATTATCTTTTGTATTTTAGGAGCTATCAATTTTTAAATATATGCATGTTTTGATCATGCTCAAAAGTTTAATTATTAATAACTCTTACTAAAATTGAAACGGTCTATATCAACAGACATACAAAAGTTATTTCTTAAAAGATTTTTTGGTCAAATGTATCGTTTTGGACCCGCAAAAATGTTAAAGAGACGTATTTTGCAAAAACGAAATACCAGGATTTTACTGAAGTTGTAGTTCAACATTTGGGATGGTCCCCCACAAAAGCTCATTCACATTTTTTGCGCCAATTTTTTTTTTCAGACATTCTTGCCAGCAGAACCGCGTGCAGAGTGCATTTTGAGTAACGTAAATTTTAATAACTCAGGAACGATGCAAAAGTGCAAAAATGTTTTTACATATTATGAAAGATTAATCTTTAACGCATAATTTTACGTACGCCTTATTTTTTTATTTTATTTGTACTTAAAACGTAGCCTAGGCATTTTTTAATCAGTGTGCAAAATTTCATTCAATTATCTTTTGTATTTTAGGAGCTATCAATTTTTAAATATATGCATGTTTTGATCATGCTCAAAAGTTTAATTATTAATAACTCTTACTAAAATTGACTATTTACTAAAATATTTATATGAAAGTTTAAACATGTCTTTTACTTCATAATAATATAACTTTTTTCAAAATCCGAGATTTGTCGAAATTTTTTGGGATCACTTCACATGGCTTTGCTTACGTGTGCTGTAAATAGTTTTAAGATTTCATTTAACTTATAAATAGTTTGAAATCTATTTCGTTTTCTAATCGCAAACCTCGAGAACGGCTTAACCGATTTTAATGAAATTTGAAACATAAACTCTTTAGGTGCTCGGCATGATTCTAGGTTAAAAAAAAACCGCGTGTAGCCAGTACACGTGAAAGAAGTTAACTTCTTAAATTCAGAAATAACGAAATATGAATAAGGTGTATTCGAGAATTGTTTAGATTCACAATTTCTTACTTCCGGGAAGTGGACCAGGGAACCGATCCATTCAAATAAATTTTTTGAATGTCCAACTCAAAAAACAGATCATTTGAACTCAATGGGTATGACAAAACCCATTATGCGCTGCTGAGCAGATGTATAGTTAGTACTTATTTAATTATATCCTATATCTACCTATAATACTCTGGATATGTATGAACGGCAATAACAAACAAAAAAAATTAAGTGCTTTGATTAAGATTTAAGAACGTTAAAATGTCACTAAAGCAAATACATTCAGGGATATAACGAATTGAAATATTACTTAGCTTGTGGTCCTGGAACTGCCCACTTTTCCAAAGAATTTACAAATGTAGCCTATGTATGTCGTACCCAACGAAGATTTTAACGTATTGGAAAAGTTTAAAACAGATCAACCATAAACTTTGGACATTATTGAAGTACAAACAAAGCACTGAATACAAAAAATGTGGGCGTGGCACGGCCCACATTTCCCAAATTATATAATTCTTGACCAAGGGACACACATATCCAAAAATCATTAGTTTAGACCAAAAATATTCAAAGTTATGATGATTTAAATTTTATATAGCCTGGGGGCGTGACACAACAATCTTCTGAACCAATCTGGAAATTTAGAGAAGATCGACCATAAACTTTGATTTTATTGAAGTACAAAAAATGAGGGCGTGGGACCGCCCACTTTTCCCAAATTATATCTATCTTGACTAAAGAACACACATATCCAAAAATCTTTAATTTAGACATAATATGTTCAGAGTTATGAAGAATTTAAATTTTATATAGCCTGGGGGCGTGGCACTGGCTACTTTTCCAAAAATTCATATAGCCTGAATAGTACACAACAATTTTCTTAACCAATCTTGAAAGTTTAAAAGAGATCGACCATAAACTTTGGACATTATTGAAGTACAAACAAAACACAAAAAATGTGGGCGTGGCACCGCCCACTTTTCCAAAATTACATAAATCTTGACCAAAGGACACACATATCCAGAAATCATTAATTTAGACCAAATATGTTCAGAGCTATGAAGAATTTAAATTTTATATAGCCTTGGGGCGTGGCACCGCCTACTTTTCCAAAAATTGATATAGCCTAAATCGTACACAACAATCTTCTGAACCAATCTTGAAAGTTTAAAAGAGATCGACCATAAACTTTGGAAGTACAAACAAAACACAAAAAATGTGGGCGTGGCACCGCCCACTTTTCCAAAATTACATAAATCTTGACCAAAGGACACACATATCCAAAAATCATTAATTTAGACCAAATATGTTCAGAGTTATGAAGAATTGTAGTTTTATATAGCCTGGGGGCGTGCACCGCCCACTTTTCCAAAAA
The DNA here is from genome assembly GCA_951509765.1 of Sphenella marginata. Lineage (NCBI taxonomy): Eukaryota > Metazoa > Arthropoda > Insecta > Diptera > Tephritidae > Sphenella > Sphenella marginata. Next base: position 60,813,438 of record OX608081.1, read on the forward strand.
TTAGTATAGCCTATGCTTTAACCCATGATCTCAAGAATATACTGTGAAAATTTCATAAAAATCGGTTGAGTACTTTGGACGCCCATAAAGGACACACAGACACACAGACACACATTCATTTTTATTTATAAGATATGCAGTTGTGGTTTGGACGCATACATAAAGCCACCTTAGGTCCATTTAATATAGCTATTTACTCAACATATTATACTCAACAGGCATGACAATAACAAATGAGTTGACAATTGCAGCAACAAAAATCAACTATGTACATAATTACTGTACTAATCTAACCAGCACCAAAGGCAATTATGTACAGCGTGTATGTGTGTTGGTGTGCACCATCTAGCGTCATATGGCGTTTTCAGTGCCATCTAGTTACGCAGCAGTAGTGAGGATTTCAAAGACAACAACCAATATTCTATTTCCGTTGCATAGTTCCCGTTATATCATCTATTACAATACAATTTTCTCAATTTTACTCTCAATAAAAACTTCATATCGCCGCCTAAGAAGTTAACTTCAAAAAGGATTAGAAATTATCCGGGTTTTCGAGATATCGGTCAAAATGTGGACCGGGGTTACCTTAGAAGGTCTTTAAGCGAAATGGGTATCAAATGAAAGGTATTGATGACTGCTTTAAAACAAAGTGGCTTCCAGGGCCATAGGTGAGTCTGGTTCGAAAATATTGACCAAGATGTGGACTAAAGGTAACCCCAAAAGGTGTTTATACGATATGGGTATCAAATGAAAGGGGTTGTTTAGGGTTTTAAAAAGGAGTGGTTTTCAGGTACATGTGTGAACAAGTTTCCGAAATATTGGTCAAAATGTGGACCATGCGTGATATCAGAATATGTGCTACCATGCTAAAATGCTCAAGAGTAGTCTAACCGATTTCATGGAAATTTGGAAAGTAAATTCTCCATGGTTATAGAACAAACAAATTTGTAAAATTTTTTCGGGTTTTTGAGATATGAGAAATTATGATAAGCAAACAAAATAATCAAACTCTTACCTTTTTCAATAGTTATGTCTGGCGGCAAATATTCAATATCTGACCCATTATCAGGAAAAATACTCAGAATTCAAATATCCTGCTTCGGTACGAGCTCTAGGCCTACAATAATTTTTCTGCAGCGAAAATTAGTGTTATTTTTTGAGTGGTTTTAATAATTTTTTATAAATTATTAAAAGTGTTTGTTAAATTGAACAGGAAAAGTTTAGAGCAGTGGTGGCCAGAATTAAAATATCAATGCACGCGTGCATAAGCTACCTTTTGCTGCCGACGTCGATGTCATCACACGCATAGTATCAATGAAGTCGTGTGGCGAAGTTCGGGTTTAGAGACAACCGCCATAGCTTTTCTTATAGATCCATTTCGGAAGGTGCTAACTTCACTCATCAGAAAAATTTTGGCACGCATTGCTAACTATTAAGCTAACAACCCAGCAAACACAGCCTCTAACGTTAGAGAAATACTGTAGTTTTATATTAGAATTCTAATGTAGTTCTCTAATGTATCTCTAATCGATTAGAGAACGATTAGAGAAACACTCGAATAGCGAAGATGCGTGTATTGTCAAGTATAAACTAAGGTATAAAACCTTTGAATTTTATTCCCATTAGATATTTAAGCTTAAAACATGTCAACATATTTAAAGCAATAAATTTATCGAAATAGAATTAAACAAGAACAATTGGATTTCATTTCATTTCAGCTAGAAATTTCTCATTAGAATTTCACGTTAGAATTCGAATCGATAACTAACCTTTTTCTCGATATCGAGAACTAAGTCCCCTTTTTGTCGAGAATGCTATAATTCGCGACAGTTTCACAAATCGTTCTCTAACCATCTACCTTAGAGAATAACATTAGAATTCGAGTCGTTTTCTAATCGTCCTCTAACCTTAATGTTTGCTGGGAATACGCTGGGTTTTTTGCCTTCTAAACACCCTGTTCAATTAACTTTTACCAATTCATGGCCAAGACCGCCATCTGGTAGTGAGATTTTGGATCATGATAGATTTATTGAAACTCTGTTTTTGGTATCACAGGTTGCCAACCAAGTGCTCTGCTTTTTTGTTATTGTTATTTTCTCGTACCGAACCAGGATACTTGAAAATGTAAAGGCCGTAAACACCAGCAAATTGTTGGCAGAAAATAACAATAACGAAAAACCAGAGCACTTGGTTGACAACCTGTGATACCAAAAACAGGGTAGCAATAAATCCATCAAGATCCAAAATCTCACTACCAGATGGCGGTGTTGGTCATGAATTGGTAAAGTTAATTGAACAGGGTGTTTAGAAGGCAAAAAACCCACCGTATTGTTAGCTTAATAGTTAGCAATGCGTGCCGAAATTTCTCCGATGAGTGAAGTTAGCACCTTCCGAAATGCATCTATGAGAAAAGCAATGGCGGTTGTCTCTTAGCTTTTCCTGTTCTATTTAACAAAAACTTTTAATAATCAATAAACAATTATTAAAACCACCCAAAAAACAACACTAATTTTCGCTGCAGAAAAGTTATGGTAGGCCTAGAGCTCGTACCGAACCAGGATACTTGAAAATGTAAAGGCCGTAAACACCAGCAAATTGTTGGCAGAAAATAACAATACTCAGAATTCCACTACTGTTATCTTCACCTGAGTCCATTTAAAGAAATTAATACAAAATAACACTGAGAATAAGTCTTTCTCCCATGAAATTCACTGCACGAATGGTGAATTTGTCAATTATACCACTTGTGCTGTCAACGAATAGGCGGCAGCATTCACTGCGTTATTGCATTAAATAGAACACATTTTTCTCCATACAGTACCATGCCCAACTAAAAAAAAAAAAGTGGAGTTATACCACTTGTGCTTTTTATTTATTTATTTATAAAAGGCTCATATAAAATTCTCGTGTCACAGTTTTCGTTTCCATACTCCTCCAAAACGGCTTGACCGATTCTTGTGAAATTTTGTGAGCGTATTTAGTAGGTCTAAGAATCGGCCGTTATCTTTTTTTCATTATTCCGGGAAGTGGACCAAGGACCTAAATATTAGAAACTTTTTTGTTTAACGCGCAATTTTCTTCAAATTTGACACAAAAGTAGTCCTTTACTTTTGTTAAAATTCGGGCTTTCTTTTTTTCCGGGAAGCAAACCAGGGACCGAAATATTCAAAACTTTTTTATTTATGGTGCGATTTTCTTCAAATTATGTACAAAGGTACCACTTTACTTTTTTTAAAATATGGGGTTTTTTTCCGTCAAGTGGACCATGAACCGAAATATTCCAAACTTTTTTGTTTATAGCGCGATTTTATTCAAATTTTACACAAAGGTAGTCATTTACTTTTGTAAAAATTCGGGGTTTCTTTTTACCGGGAAGTGGACCAGGGACCGAAATATTCAAAACTTCTTTATTTATTGTGCAATTTTCTTCAAATTCGGTATAAAGGTACCACTCTACTTTTGTTGAAATTCGGGGTTTCTTTTTTTCCGGGAAGTGGACCAGGGACCGAAATATTCCAAACTTCTTTATTAATGGTGCGATTTTCTTCAAATTTAGCACAAAGCAATCGCACGGTGCGGACGTGATTAACTTACGCTCCGCTCGTTCTTGTTAGTTTTCGCTTTTCAAATGTGAAATCAATTAATTTTGTTAATACTGCTTTGTGGCAGTGACGCTTTCTACATGGATTTATAAATTCCGTTCAAACTTTCGCATTAATCTTTATAAAAGAGAATTTTAACTTTTATTATGCCATTTGCATGTGGGCATAGAGTTGGCCGTGGAAGTAAAAAAGTGTTGTGCTCAGGGTGCAATGACCTATTTCACCTAGACTGTGTTAAACCATTAGGTCCTAATGTTCCCATTTGGGAACTTGTACAAATAACGAGATTTCATCGAAAATCACCCATATATCGAACAGCCGATAACAAGTTACACATTCTCACAGTCCTATGCTTATAATCAGCTGTTCTTGATGATCTCCAATGATCACGTGCACAGTAGCAAGCAAATATTTTTGGAAGTGGTACCTTTTTCTTTTCCTCGGGTTTTTTCGCTAAGTTTGTTTAATTTAACAATACAATTTAGGTGTAATCTTCTATATTGTGACGTAAGTAAATGAAATAAACAGTTTTTTATTGAACAAATTGCTTGTATTCCTCAATTCCGATGAATTTGCAATGTTCCCAATTGGGAGCATTGGTCCCTATGTGCGTCAAAATTGGGTTAATATTTTTCGTTGTCGTTTTAGGCTGAATTTGTTATATATCAAGTAACTATGTTCAGCCAAAGAGCTCTAAAACTTGATGAAATTGAGGGAAGTTTAGAAGAAATTCTCGAAGACGCAGAGCTGGATGACGAAAGCACTATTGATATAGTGCAACTGCCACCAGATGCTGATAGTCTGACTGATTGCGAAGATGTTGATGAAGACAATCTCGATGAAGTTGTAGAACTGAAGGACGTACCTGGCGAAGTAGAAATTCACTTTACGGAACGAGAACAAGATATCGGCTTCTCACCAAGTACAACTTTCAAAACGACAAAAGCTGGACGAAGAAAATTCAGCCAGAAAGACTAGCTCATCACGTTGGACTCATACTGATGCGACCTACAGCCAAAATTTTTCATCGTCTGAACGTTGCGAAAATAGCAAAGCAAGAATTCGGGAAAGATTTCACCAAAAAGAGCCATTCGAAATTTTTGAGTTCTTTTTTGACGATTTGCTAGTCCAACACATAATTGATGAAAGTGTGCGCTATGCACACCAAAACAATTTTCATGGTTTTTCCCTTTCTTCAGAGTGTTTTCGGAAATTTTTAGGCATATTGATTTTTACATCATACCACAGTTTACCATCTGAAAAGATGTATTGGTGCACTGACGACGACGTTGACATACAAATTGTAAGAAACTGTATGCCGAAAAACAGATACCTTGAAATCAAGAGATTTCTGCACTTTGCTAACAACGATAACATTGGCAGCAGTCTTCCTGAAAAGGACTTCAAAATTAAGCCATTGATAGAAAAACTCAACGAAAATTTTTTAAAACTAAACGTGTTTTCAAAACAATTGTCCATAGATGAGCAAAAATGAGAAAAAATTCCTTATCTTGCCTTCATTCGTATGGTAGCGCTATTTAAATATACATTCTGATCTTTCAGATCCGAAAATACTCGGTCGCCCAGTTCGTACACTCAAACAAAACAGGACTATTACAAAACATGTTTTAGCTGCTATTCCAAATGGAAAGCAAAAACGATGTGCGTTCTGTAAAAAAAATTCACGTAAGATGTGTACTGAATGCGATCGAGGTATGCACGTTCATTGCTTTGTGGACTATCACAATATGATTTAAGTCTTATTTACCCAATGTTCCCATTTGGGAACTAACTGTTCGGATGAAATAAAATATATATATTATTTCTGAAAACCGAAATTTTTGCGTTTCTCTCTATATTTTGGACCAGGCAAATAGAAAAAGGGGAAAAAATTGCATAAAAAAAGTTGGGACCTAATGGGTTAGTATGACTTCGGTTGATCTCGATTTTCTTATCTCCTCCAATACACCATTCTTTTGTAATATGTATATGTGCGGCTGGTCGCCGTACTTCTATTCGCTCTCCGCGTCCTCCTGCTCAATACATTGATCCAAAACATTATGAGCAAAGTGTTATTGGTGAGAGTGATAACAATATTAATGATGTGCAAGCTGTTAATTGTGAAAGCGAAAATACCCAACAATTATCGTTGACTGTTCTTGCGGCCCTTAAAGTCTGAAAATGCTCGTATTGCTACTATAGTGAATGCCATAAAACACGAAAACTCTCATATTTCGCTAAAGTGTGACAAGATTTTCACTGAAGTTCGCCTTCTCAACTCAATTATTGGTGAAACATGCTTAGTGTTGTTTATGTCTGTCCAAAAACTGATCACACAGCCAAAACCATTGCATCAGTAACAAAATCAACACAGACAGTTTCTCAAAATAAAAGAAACTCCAATAATCGCTCGGCTAACAAAATACATCTTTCGGCCTCACAAAAACAAAATGAACAATGCAAATTGTACAACAACAAATTCTAACCAGTTGGCTTCTTTAAACGAAGTAGCACATAAAGAAGATGCAATTGAGACCACTCTATCAAATGACTCTATCATTGATTTATCATCGCCCACTTTATGCAGTAGTAGCCCAAGCGGCTTTTTTTTTTCAACCAATTTTATCAAGGCTGAGTTTAAAACTATGTGTTGTAGTCACGTTCCCAATAAGGAAAGCGACCGTCAGTCAGTCTGGTAGCGGTGGGTGCGGGGGTTGGAGGCGGCGGAAGTCGTGAAAAAAAGCACTTTCTGAAGCAATTTTATAAAGGCTGAGATTTTGTATATATATAATATATGTTATTTAAAAACTAAAAACAACCGTCAGTCATTCCGCGAGCGGTGGATTGTGCGTCAGTCAGGCACCTAAACATGACAAAAAAGTGCAAATTTTAACCAATTTTATAAAGGCTGAGCTTTTGTATATATAATATTTATGTTAATAAGAAACTAAAAACAACCGTCAGTCATTCCGCGGGCGGTGGATTATGCGTCAGTCAGGCACCTGAACTTGACAAAAACGTATGAGCGCACTCGTAATTATACGATACGTTGGATTTTCTATTCAACAGACAATCAGTTGATGATTGTTATCACACTTCTATTAGTTGAAACTATAATATTTATTAATTCCCACAAAGGTTTTTAAGACTTACTAAAGATTCATGAAAGCCAGGTAGTAATATTACTTCATATATATTTTTATTAATTTATTGTTTATATGCAGCATAAACTACATTGCCATCTTGTTCCTCCATCCATACTCAGTGGGCAATAACGTGGTAGGCTCGGGTAGATGAGCATGACTCCAAAGATGAGCGATGTATGCCGTACGTAAAAAATGTTGTCGCAGCTCGGCTCTACAAGACGGAAATAAAGAGCCATCCATTTTTTTTCCAAGTTAAGTGGATTGCAGCCATCGTCATTGCCATATGTTTTAGTGAATGACACAACACGAGCCATGTTAATATCATCCATTCCTGTGAATGTATATAATTTGCAAACATAGCTTTCCAATGTTGTAAGCAATTCATCGAGGTTACAATTTGGAATTTGTGAAATGTTGCTGAATGCTTCTAATGCTAGAAGACTTCCGGCGAATTTCGAACGGTTTTCTTTTCCCCTTACGGTAAAATGCCGAATTAAAATCGCATCCCGTAAAGGCATGGAATGCTGGTAATGCAGAACTTAAATTAGGACCCAATGATTCGTACAATTTGGTGACATCGATGAATTTTTGATTATTTCCGGTTCCAACATGCATCGATATTTGTACATTCTTCTCGATGAAATTCATATTTCCCAGCATAATGATTAAAATATCTGTATTAGAGCAGCGTATTGTAACTTGAGTATCAGAATTCAAGTGGCAGACATGAAAAATTATTTTAGTATCCGCTTCTTCGTGACCTGCCCAGGTCAACAATGGCTTTAGTGTTCGTTGTACTTTATTTTGATTAGCCTCATATTTATAGCATTCCAGATAATTGACAATAATTGTTTTTTCTCCGATCCACGGTGCCATGCAATCATTTGCCCAATCTTCAATAAGAAACTCAATAAGCGCTTCTTTGAAATATACGTTTTTTAATGCCTCTGATCTGAATTTGATGGACGTATTTGGTCAGGTCCATTTATTTGGAAACGCTGTCCTCTGATCCTATTTCGTAATGAATGTTCATTGTCTTTTATAGACGGAAGTATGTAGCGGTCGAATGTAATTATCACAGTTTTGGCAGTATTTGTGGTAAAGACTTGCATCAGCTTTTGAGAAATTTTACTGAATTATAATGGTACGTCTTTGATGGAATGCATAATGCTTTTTACCTGACTATGGTAAACGAGAAAACTCTTTTATATATCGCCGTTCTTCTGTAAATTTTGCGACAGGTCAATTTTGTGTTTTTCAATATATTCAATATTTCACTATTCACGCTTATCAATCTACCTAAATGCTTGCGGTTACATGTGTGCAAACAATGTGTGGCGCTTGCATAAAGTGATAATTACTACTTGACTACTTAAAGGGCGTGCATTCTTTGTAGTTTCCATAGAGGTTACTGTATGACCGCCAACGCATACCTACACATTGACACACAGGCACTTGCTAAACAAGGACACGCTTTCGCAAAAATCGCGATGGTATAAAACCGAAAATTTTGAAGTGGACAGTAGGTACTTCCTTTTTCCCATGAAAAGAATCATTGGGATTTTCCAGCGATTAAAAAGGCGCGATTTATGTGACCTTGTGCATAAAGATAATAACCATGCCGTTACGCCCATGTTTTGATGTGCACTAAAGCATTGCAAAATAAAAGACGTGCTGATGTACATATCGCACCCTAAATCAAAAACAGTCACAACTCAAAATTTTTTTAGGTCGCTTTCTTGGCATAGATTGCCTAATAAAAAGTAGTGCAGCCAATACATACAATATTTTTCTTTTTGACTATTATCGCTACTCTTTAAAGAGCACAGTGATGTCAAGTTTTTAAAAATCAAATCACTTTTGTGCGATCCAGAAGCAATTAGCTGAAAGTTACTCGGATTTTGAGTTGTGACTCTTTTTGATTTAGTGTGCGATATGTGACAATTTAGGCAAATCGAACCTCAAAAATCAGAGATGTTAATAGGCATATACAGCTGATTTTAGTAAACAAATAAATGGTTGTGTCCAGTCCTAGACTTACATTGCAAAATTCGTTCAATGAGTGGGGGTTTTTGATTAAAATATGAAAATTGTGAACAGGAAAATTAAAAAAATGTTATCTTATCTAATAACAAATATTATGAATTTTGAAAGAAACGAAGTTATACTACGTGAAAAGACAATAAAACTGTATTTTAGAAAAAACTCTAATTTTTTCGGAACTTGCCCTTTTTTTGTAAAGGCCGAAATTGACAATTAGTTTGCATATTTTTCAAGATCTATATATACCGAAATTTTTGCTATAAAATTTCCTACAAGATAGGAGGGAAAAAATTGGTCGTGTCTTAAGCGGTTCTATAGATTTCTGACGTCAAAGCTCGGTATATATAACGAAAATGAGGTTTTCGTTAAATTTGATTGTTGACATTTTCGACGATATCTTTTAAATGGGGAAGTCAAAAAAAGTGAGCGATAGCATAAAATTAGCGCAAAATCTTCCCTTTTGAATAAAAGTAAAGATTGTCGATATAGCAGATGTACCAAAGAAGATAATTAGGTTTGAATGTGAGAAAACAGGGATAAATTTTGCAAATTTTTCAAAAAACAGTCAAATTGAAATAACTCAGAATTTCTCCGGTTTACCCCCCACTTTTTTCACATTTTTCTATGTTTTTCGATGCTTTGAGGTGGAAGAAAAATATCTCAGCTTTGGTGCAAATAATTTTTAAAATTTTGTAAGACAGTGTTATTAAGCTCGCCGCTGCACTTAAATTATTAATACTGCACCATAATCTCAAACTGTCGAGGTTTCGTACTTGGTTGCTTAAATCTTTCTGCCCTGTAAACGATTTTTTGATGAGAAAAAGAGAAATATTTGATTTTATTCATAGGAACCTACATTTTTGTTGATTTTCGTTTGCTAAATTATTGTAGAATAGAATTTTCTAACATTCGGCTATTTTGACATTTGTTTTCGAGACAGAGAGTGCCAAATTTTCTACAAACGAAAGGGGAAAAATCAAATCCGAAGGGAACAAAATGGAACTCGAACAACGAATGTATTCTAATCGAAAATTCTTTACAGAGTACGAATCGCTCGAAAGCGAACGAAATTTCTTTAGAATAGAACTACAGAGTAACGGCCCAGCTTGGCCCGTGCCACTAAAGCGGATGTGATAGAAGTTGCGAAGCCGAGTGAAAAAAAATCAGTTTCCAGAGGGCGAGTAGTTTTTTAAAATTTATTTTGATATTTTATTATTTTTATTTATTTAGAAAGTAGACCGCAAGTTTGCGGAACACATGTTACATGGGGACGATCTTTCAGAAAATTATTATCTTTTCTCTAAATCACAAACGATTACCAGGTGCGGACCTAGGACTGTTTGCATGATATGGATACCAAAGAAAGGTGTTGATGCGGGTTTTAATGAGGAATGGTTATTAGGCCCATGTGATACTCCTTTTTCGAGATATTGGTCAAAATGTGGACCTGGTGTGGACCCAAAAGGTATTTGTACAATATACATAGGTATAAAATAAAAAGTTGTGGTGAGACCTCTCTGAACTTGGCAAGACAACGTTGACCCGTTAAGTTCATGTGAAGTTAGCGGGGCAAACACAAAAAAAATAATTTTTTTTTTTTTTTAATTTTGAATATGCCACTCAATTACGGATAATTTAGGGCAAATTCCAGTGCAAGCAATATTGTTCTAACAGGTCTCTAAATCAGTTTTCGAAAAGTTGTCCCGCTAAGTTCAAGTTTTTTTTTTTAAATTTTGAAATATGCCAATCAGTTACGGATAATTTACGAAAAGTTGTCCCGCTAAGTTCAAGTTTTTTTTTTTAAATTTTGAAATATGCCAATCAGTTACGGATAATTTACGGCAAATTCCAGTGTTCTCTTTACTAGTTTTTTGGAGTTTGCCCCGCTAACTTCACATGAACTTTTTTTGTTTCACGGATAATTTACGGATGATTTACGGCAAATTACGCAATAGTTTGTTTATTGCTACGTAAAAGTTGTCTTGCCAAGTTCAGAGAGGTTGTGGTGAGGGTTTTAATGAGAAATGGTTATTGGTTAGAACAAATAATTTTTATAATAATAAAGTAACTAGCATTAACGTGCTCTATACTCTGACTCAGTCATATTGCTGTGTGCCTGTCTCCAATGGCTAAGAGTCTTCTCTAAGGTTGTTCCTAAGCAGACGTTGCTTTGCCCAAAAACTTACTTGACTGCCTCATTAAAAATTGGTTTTCCCCTATCATTTTAGTCAATATCTAAAAAAATAGAGTCTCTTATGAGACCAAAAGACATTTTTCATTAAAACATAGGTATTAAATGAAAGGTTGTGGTGAGGGTTTTAATGAGAACCGGTTATTGGCCCCATGTCAGACTCCGTTTTCGAGATATTGGCCAAAATGTGGACCAGGTATTGACCTAGAAGGTGTTTGTACAATATGGGTATTAAATGAAAGGTGGTGGACCTTCAAGGTCCCTACTTGGATTAAGACTAATTATTAGAATTAAAAAAAATTATTTTCTAGGCATTTGCGAAGAAACGAGTGACTTCGGAAGCAAAAACGCAAGGACTTACATTTTGGCTAACGAGATGGTAAGGCAATCTAGGCTCCGCAGAACAGCTTCTTTCTTATTCCCTCATTTTTCAACTAGGTACAAGGGAACCATCCTTAACTACTTCATAGCTCAACCATATAAAAACGCCCAGCGTGAATTTTTTGTCAAAAATCCCTCATGCCAATAGAAATTGTATGAGTGCAACCGAAATTCTGTGCGTGGAAAACGCTGTCCGTTTACATATGGTTGAGCTGTTAACCTCTCATGCCCACTAATATGAGGGTTAGATAAACAAAGGAACCTATGATCAGAATCACTTCCATATTCACTTGATTTCCCGCCATCCTCGCCTAGACTAAAACTGGAAACAATAACAAAAAAACAGAAACAACTTACAGATGAAGAGCTTCAAATGTTTTAACGGAATGCAGAGGAGATTTCGGATCCTTTCGTTGTATTTCCAAGTCCAAATTAGATTCAACGAGTCCTTTTCGAATTATCTTTAATAACAAACTTGTGTCAGCAGCACTAAAAATAGATTATAAAGATATACGTATACATATTGGTTTAACGGGCTTGAAGCGAACATTCCTTAGCTAAGAATAATTTGATTGCATATTTTAATTCAATAAGATAAATGGAATTTAAGATAGATACTTGAGTATTTCAATATGAAATTCACCCCCAGCTATGTTAATCTTCTTGACGATTTTGGCCTTCTTTAAGTAATTCTGGCAGTTCCGTCTCTTCTGCGCAGTGAATTAGATGCACCAAAGAAAACCATGTCAACCCCCACCTATTTTGATTCCAAAATAGTGAGATTAAATTTAGTAAAGAATTTTTAAAACTGGATTTTTTTTAGATGTTGCGCCAAAATGAAACCAAATTTGAAAATTTCTGAAATAAATACCTCATTTATTATCGAATTCTTTGAAAAAAAATATTCTACTTATGTCAAGCAATGTTTTAATTCTACTCACAACTTTCGTTTAGGGTTTTACGATGAATGTAATGCATTCTTGTTAGTTAAATAAACAGATCAACTCTGAAGAACCTAAGAAGAATAGCGAAACCTCACGTTGGAATGGCGCAATGTTTATTAGTTTTATCAGACGATAATGGTCTTAGGTACCTGAAATAAAGTCTTTAAGTTTTTATTCATGTATTTAAAGTTTGTCAGATCTTTCAGCCCCTGTGAGAACAAAACGTTATTCTACTTTTCCTTGGCATCTTTCATATTTGTTTTTCGGCGCGTATTGTTTCGATCACTTTTATTTTTTGGAAAAAACATCGATGTTTTTTTTTATAAGTTACAAGTCTTTTTATTTTATTTTGTATGTTCCATATATTATAAATGAAACTGACACACATTTCTATGCAACTCAATTCTTAAGCGGCCACGGATGCTTTAAAGACCTTCATCGGTTTAAGCAAGAACGCAACAACGTATGCGATTAGTGTGGAGGGATGCACTGAAATAACGCCCAAGGATATAACGTCCATGGGCGTTATTTCCCATTAAAAAAGGAAATTACGCCCAGGGGACTTATTTCCTTTTGAAATGGAAATATTGCCCATCTGCACCCTGTGGAGGGGAACAGTGGAAGATGTCTACCACGTATTCTTCGAATGCCTTAGATCAGAGATGGCCAGATTTTGTGCCCGAAAAGCGGCTGGAAGGGTAGGAAAATAAATGCAAAAATGCGTATGAGCGTATTTTGTCTCATACACACACATGTCTTCACAACACTGATTCTTATTCCATCGTAAGTACATACATATGTGTGTAATATTTACGTAAAGAGAGCAATGGAATTCTCAAGCATGGTTGCCTACTATGTAATTAATTACGAAAACTGTTGTTTTTTCGCCGTTGATATATTGGTACTTGGTGTTTTTTAATTTTTTTTAGACGTTTTTTACTGATTCTGCTGATCGCTTTAAACCCGATTCTGTGTTCTTGGTAAATTGTCAATCTTCACAAACAATTAAAAACAATTATTATATTACGTTCACGTTGAGCCATAAACTCGAGTTTATTGACAATAACAATATGAATTAACTCAAAAAATGCCCCTTTAACTCGAGTTTATGGCCTAGCGTGAACGCAGTCTTAAGTATTTTTGAGGTTTGCATCAAAAATAATTTTTTATTATTTAAATTAATATCAACTAATTTATTTTGACGCAGAATTGAAAATACTTGGTACAAATCAAGGCGAATCTGTATAAGGTGATGGCATCAACACAAACACATCTACTCCATGTATTTTGTTGTTGCTTCGGAATGGCTCGAATGTCAGACAAACTCTAATAAGGACAAAGGGCGAATTAGTTTTGAACCAATAAAGTGTCAGAAAAACACATAATAATGAAGGGGCCAACGGGCTAATCCAGTTAGGGTCGCTGACCCCTATTTCATTAACTTTAACTTGGCTGTATTACAGTTCGTTTTTGCGTTTTTTATTGATATACATATGTACCTACATACAAATGACCATTTGTTTCCATTAGAAGACAATTGCAAATACACGTGAGAAATGTTGGAAAGAGTATCAAAAGAACCGTTTTAACCTCGGTATCAATAACCCGGGGTTTCAATTTTTTCTTTTTCAGTGCAAGGGTATTGGAAGAAAACCAAAAAATTAGCCAGGTCCGAACTCCTGGGGCAGTGGTACCAGCCATAGTACCCTCCCTCCTAACCCAAATAAGGGGAAAGGAAGCGCACCAGCCATAGTGGCTTCCAAAAAATCCAAAAATTCTTTGGGTACGTTGGAGCGAGCCAAGTACCAAAGGGCTGTCTTCATTCTAAAGAAAATCAGGCGGAATGAAGAGGCTGGCGAGGTCCACGCGCGAGACGCAGAGGACAGGGTATGGTGTGAGGCAGTGGTCAGGGACTACGAGAGCAGCCATACCAATAAGCCAGCAGCCCAACCACAGCAACAACCATCCAAACCGAAAGTATCGGCAAAGCGCAATCGATCACACGAGGTGAACGAGCGTGATGTCAAGAAGGGCAAATTCGGCCAACAGCATGAGGGCCCTTCCACTAGTGCTGCAGCAGCGGCCAGGAACACCTACAGCGAGGTGGTCAGAGATCACCTCCAGGTTGCACTGGTCGATGCTGGGGGGGCTAGTGGGAGGCAAGTACTGGCGGCTTGGAGCTCCATAGAGGGACGTCTGTCTGAGATGGTCGTCGAACACCTCATGGAGAACCAAACCCCAGTGCCCGTCTTCAACTGCGAGATTTGCCGAGGCTGTCGGGTGATCAAATAAGCGGACGGCTTCTCAAGGGAATTCTTGGAGAGGTGCGTTGCCAAGATAAGCAACGCATCTGATGGTCTTAAGCTTAAGATCATCTTGGCTTCGGAGATTCGCAGGAGACCCCGGGCGCGCATCTGCTTGCCCAAGATGAAGCTGGATGAGGGAAAAATAATCCAGTGCCTAAAGATGCAGAACCCAGGCGTCCCGATGGATGACTGGGTGGTTCTTAAGATCGAGGAGCGGCAAAGGAACAGCCAGCCAGCGCTACTGCTGATCTCCAATGAGTCCCTGGGGGCACTCGAGGAGAGGGGAGATAAGTTGAAGTTCGGCGTCAGGAACGCCAAACTAAAGATTTTCCCGGCAGCGGAAACAAAACAAAAAAGTCCAGCACACGCATTCGTTCGTATGACCGAAGGTCTAACAACAATGTGTGCTCACTGTTGGCAAGAACAAACAAACAAAAGGGAATTAATTGAAGTGGAGATAAATGCATTGTGACGTCACAGGGCATCATAGCTTAGATGTTAGAATTTCCTAACAGCGGCTTTGGTGCAGACACTGGTTCATATCCCAGTGTCCGAAAAGGGATCTGATGATGAGCTTGGAAACTCTGAAACATGTAATCCTATCCATCGCTGTGATTTAACAATGTAATTTTTCTCCAATTATCAATTTTTCCCAAAAACTGACAATTAAAATTCATTACGAATTATTGTTTCTCTGTGTCTCGAGCTTGCAAAACTTACAAATATATAAAAAACAAGAAAGACCGCAAAAACCAACATCAAAACAGTTAAATTTATATTTATATTTTGTTTAGCGTTCACTGAAAATTGGCTGGTGAAATATCTCCCGTATTTCTGTTGTGTATTCTCCCCTTTCTTTTCTTTTATGATACCTACTTTACTCGCCAAACCGCTTTCCGCTTTTTCGAACATCGTTTAGAATAGGCGAAGAGCGAGAAGCGAACAAATACAGGCGGATTTTATATTCAGAATAAGGGAATACGGAGAAGCGGAAAAATACGTGCGGATTTTTCGTTTAGAATTGGGCTGATAAAGAACTGGCGATCAGACGATAGCATTCGATATCTGAAGTGCGTGAGGAGTACGGATCTTGATGATTGAAGGAAAGGTAGCCTTCGATATAAATACCATGGTTTCTTCGTATATATTAATTTGTGTATGGCCATAAGCGTTTTAACTTTTAAAAGATTATCAAAAGAAATGCCAAGCAACTGTTCCTCGTGAGAAGAGATGTGGATCGACAGCTATTGGATGAAACTCCGCCCCCTATAGACATAAGGAAACATCTCCGGAAGCATTATGATGAGATCCGGCATCACATCTCGTTGCCGTTTGATCTGCGGGACCATAGGCGGGCCCTAAAGGACCTCCACACTGAGTCGGTGGACAGATCCCTCAGATCCCGGCCTGTGAACCCCGTTATTGGTGCCCAACCACCCGTTCTTGCTGAGGAAGAACGTGTCCTTCCGAGGGAGACTAGAGTCATGCTGGCTCAACTCTCTCCTGGATATTGCAATAGGCTGAACTCCTATTTGTCCAGACTGAACCCTACCATACCGAACACATGCCCTGCATGCGGTATGGCCCCCCACGACACGCAACATCTCTTTTCGTGTTCTTCGGAACATACTCTTATAACTCCCTTATCACTTTGGCCCAACCCTGTTGAAACAGCGCGTTTCCTTGGACTTCCGTTAGAAGAGCCCGATGACAACTAGGAGTGTTCTGACCCTTTGGGCAGGGCGAAGCACTGCTAACAACAACAACAACAACAACAACAGAAGAGATGTGGTCAAGTCTACTTAGCCCGTACACATATCTGGCAATGTTGTTGTACACAACATTAAGTTTCTTTTTGCATACATAGTCACAGTTAGAGTAGATCGCACAACCATAAAGTAGCGCAGGTATTAAGTACGCTTTCGCTATTAGCAGTCGAATGTTTAACGGAGTGTAATATTGTGTCAACCAGAGTGTGCGGAGCATCCCATACACTTTTCCTACCGTTCTAAAAATATGGACTTTCCAAGTCAGTGTTTTGTTAAAAACTATACCTAAATTTTTGGCAGTGTCAACGTATTCTATAATAGTCCGGGAGCCAGCGACATTTTTTAATGACCAAAAGTACAAAAGCTGAAAATTTTTCCTAAGCTTTATTTGGCATCACTAACAAGTGAATGGACCTCCAGCTGGCGCACCTCCGCGGGGTGTAGATGCGGCAGCCTCCCACATACGTAAAATATCAAAAAAATAAAACTAATACCGCAAAAGCTGAAACTTTGTTAACATGTTGATTATGTTATAAATAAATTAAAAAACGTGTCCAGCCGAATTTAGCTTTTCGCGTAAAGAAGTGAAAAATGTGCGCTGAGTAAACTAATACTACAAAAGCTGAAATTTTGTAAAGTAATAGTTAAATTAATAACATAAACGAAAAAAACATCCAGCTTAAAATTTAGTGGGGGAAAAGTGTCCAGCTGATGCAGTGAAGGATGTTGCTCACGGGTATGGGCTCGGGCGCGTCGTATCTTTGACTGCAACAGCTGGACACTTTTCCCCCACTAAATTTTAAGCTGGATGTTTTTTTCGTTTAACTTATTTAGTTTTATAACAGAATCAACATGTTAACAAAGTTTCAGGTTTTGCGGTATTAGTTTTATTTTTTTGTTATTTTACGTGTGTGGGAGGCTGCCGCATCTACACCCCCCGGAACCGTGCGAGCTGGAGGTCCATTCGCTTACTAGTGATACCAAATAAAGCTTAGGAAAAAATTTCAGCTTTTGTAAAATGACTAACTTTAAACCGTCACGGGCTCCCGGACTATAATAGTATTGTCCAAGGTTAAATTATCCAAGCCAGTTGTTACGAACGACTTTCTATTAATAACTATACATTTCGACTTCTTAGGGGCAAGCCATAAGCCTTTCATTGAGAGGGCACAGTAACAAAAAAGGAATCAAGACTGATAGATTTGTGGGGATTATACACACATGAGACTAAGACTTGAACAGACTTATCACATAGCTCAACAAATAAATATTCCACACCTGCACCCTCAGACACCCGTAGATATTGGTTTCATTTGGATATTTTTTTTACAATAAATTGCCACCGCTCCTCCCTTTTTATGAGTCCATTACGAATGAGCCTATAATTTTTTAGACTAAAACAAGCATCATCCAAATCGCGTACAAGCCAGGTTTCTGTGACACAAATGACATCAACAACAGAATTTTCAAACACAAATTTAACATAGTCCATTTTTTCATTACTCAGACTTCTGGCATTAAAATGCACGATATTAAACCCATTATGTTGCTTGCATAAAAAATTGATCATTGCAAGGCTGTTGTCAACAACACGACACATATCTCTGTTAAAAAACATAATCAAACAACTACTTGATTAGACAGTGGATCAATGTTTGCATTATGCAATGTTAACTATTGCTTTTATAAAACCTTAAGTTATAAACAAATGATGAGGGAAAAAAAAGAGAAGAGAATAGATAATAGAGAAGAGAAATATAAAGATAGAAATAGATATAAGCTGCAGCAATAATTGGACACATGCATTTCCGCACAATATGTGTATATATTTTTCATTATAAACTTATAAACTATCCAGCTCATAAACTATGCAGCTCATTAGACTGGGTCGGTCCCCATACAAAAAAAAAAAGTTGCTAATGTCCGCCCCTAAATTTAAAGATTATGTTGAGAGGGTTCTGGAAAAAATTTTATTTTTTTTTTTTAACCCTTAGAAATACAGCCGAAATGGTTTTTTCGTTGTAACTTGGTTATTTGACGGCCGATTTTTAAAATTGATATGTCATTATTTTTGTCTTGAGAAGCTTCACTTTTCGTTCTTATGTCTTTTTAAGCTATGAAGTCGCGTTCGCATGATACGGGCAGAAACAAAATTTTACCCCCCCTTAAAGTATATTTATCTCCTTACCAAACGAACGTACTTAAAAATTCAAGAAAATGTTGCCTTCAAACTATATTACTAAAATAATCAACAAAAAAGTTATAGCACTTTTAATATCACAGGTCAACATGAGTTTCAGATGTAAGTATAATAACACAGTACAACAAAAATTAATTTTTTTTATGCAACAGAGTAACCTAAATTTAAGGATTGTGTTGAGAGGATTTCGAAATTTTTATTTTATTTTTTTTTAACCCTTCGAAATACAGCCGAAAAGGTTTTTTCGTTGAAAGTTGGGTATTTGACGGCCGATTTCTAAAATTAACATGTCATCACATTTCCTTTTAAGCTATAAAGTCGTTTACCCATGGTTAGGTCAGCTAACAAAATTCGCCCCCACAAATTCCTCCAACAGTTTTCTTAGTTGGAAATTTAATCTCACTGCTTTCGTACCAATTTAGGTACATTTTTGCTACGATTTTTCCAAAATTCATTTTCTTTGTTTTCGTCGCATCAGCAACCCGGGGAGTGCAAAACTGACGCTGTCAATAGCGAGCTAGCCTCTTGTTCGTATTGATAATAATAATTTATAATTAATACCATAAATTGTGCTGGTGAAATAAAATTAAAAAGTGACTTAACAGTGTGTGCAATTTAAAAATGGCTTTCGTTAAGCGCGATATTGATATTAAAATGTTACCTACGAAACGTGGTGTTATTGAATATTTTATGTTCCTTAAATATTACGGCTCTGCAAGTGTTCCAAAAAATCGAAGTCTCAATGAATATTTGCCAATAGTTATGAACACAATTTCAAAGTTGTGGCAGCAGGCAAACATCCCTATAGTTACAAGAACTACGCTCCGGAGAAACATTGAAAGCCTGCTTCAAAGTTATTACAATGTAAAAAAACATCCTTATGAATATAATGATCAGGAATGGAATAAAATATTGTTAATTTCAAAGTGTAAGTGCATTATGGACTTAAATCGACAATGTGATTGCCCTAGTGCAAGTAGAGTTCCAACCGCGGTAAATGACTTTCTTTATGATCAATGCGGGCCAAGGCTTTTGTCATTAGATAGTGGGCTTGATCATACTAGAACTGACAATTGCTCGCTAGAATGTAATGTTGAAAATCACACTGAAACCGCTGCAAGTACGATTAGTTATGTGCCTAGCTCAAGTGAAGACGATGAAGCACGTGAAGAAGTCACACAAAGTTTAAAAGTATCTGATTTGTCCTTAAAAAATTATTGCTCGGCGTTAGATAGGACGGATACTTCAGATCGCTTTGGATCATTGCTTGCTACAATGCTAATCAAAGATTTGCAAGCTGCGATTGCTACAAAAGTAAAAAAGGATTTTAAAGAAAACACAGCGGATAAAATTATGAAATATTTTGATTATCTGGTCATTGACAAAAATAAAATTTCACGCGAGCGTAACAAATGTAGAGCACAAACTGAAGCAGCAACAAAAACTGGCACTGATCTTAAATGCATTTCGTATGATGGTAAACAGGACGTAACACTAAAAAAAAAAATAGTTCACGGTAGCGTAAGAACAATGCTTCTAAGAGAGGAGCATATTACAATTTTGAAAGAGCCTGAGTCGAAATTTATTGGATACGTATCTCCAAAAGAAGGCACTGGGGAAGCAATCCAGCAAGCAATAGTAAGCTTTTTGAATACCCAAAAATATTGCTTAAACGAACTTGTAGCTATAAGCTGTGATGGTACAGCTGTCAATACTGGATATAAAATTGGAGTAAATGCACAAATGGAACGTAATTTAGAAAGGCCCTTGCAGTGGAATGTGTGTTTGTTACATTTCAACGAGTTGCCTCTAAAAAAGTTGTTAACGCATTATATTGGCAAGCAGAAAGGACCTGGTGTTTGGCCAGGGGTGTTGGGGTCTGAAATTATGACTTGCACCAAATACCCGGTAGGTTGTCCACACTATAATAGTTAATGTTATAAACAAAAACATATATTTTCCTTATCAGGTTGTAAGAGGTTTTGAGGCTATTGCTATGGGAGTTATCCCTGAAAATATTGGCTCTTGGGAATTACGCAATGATCAGCGTTATTTATTTGATATGGTTTTGGCAGTAAATAATGGTGAATGCGATGAATATCTCGCTAGTAAGAGCCCCGGTCCCGTCAGTACAGCTCGGTGGCTTACAACAGCTTCCAGGTTACTTCGGGTATATGTTTCCAAAGAAAGCCTGTCAGCGGAGTTGCGAAACATGGTAGAGTTTGTTGTGAAAGTTTATGCACCATTCTGGTTTCTTGTAAAGAGCCAGCCACAAGCAATTCATGGAAGTAGACACGTTTTTAAGTATATTCGCTGGATACGCGAACTATCAAATGTTGTTCAAGCCATTATACGTTCAGCTATAGAAAATAATGCATATTATTTTCACCCAGAAAATATATTATTAGCCATGATAACCGACGCTGATCCAGAGATACGTAATGATGGGTACGAAAAAATCAAAACAGCACGTCAATATCCACCAGCAGGGCTTGGCGTGTTCAAGGTCCCAAAGCGTGGCGTAATAAACTTTGAAAGTAAGTCGTATGTCAGCATGATCGATTGGAGTCAGTTTAAGATTACGGAACCCCCTTGTGTGCAGTTCTACCCAGATAGTGAACTTACAATGTTTCAATTTTCGGAAAATGAAGTGATAAATATCCCAGGTAAATATCTTCAAACTAAAAACTTCACGGGTCTTAAGTACTTTTAAATCATTTTTTTTAGAGTTCCTCTGTCATTCCCAGAATACCGAACGGTTTGTGCGTGTTGTTAGTGAGTCTGCAAGTGCTGTCACTGATGAAAAGCGCCTGGGCCACATTTTTGCAAAATTAGAAAGCCGAGACCAATATAAAAGCCTTGATTCGCGCCAAAATTTGCTTAAGTAGCAATAAATATTAAAAGTGCTATAACTTTTTTGTTGATTATTTTAGTAATATAGTTTGAAGGCAACATTTTCTTGAATTTTTAAGTACGTTCGTTTGGTAAGGAGATAAATATACTTTAGGGGGGGGTAAAATTTTGTTTCTGCCCGTATCATGCGAACGCGACTTCAAAGCTTAAAAAGACATAAGAACGAAAAGTGAAGCTTCTCAAGACAAAAATAATGACATATCAATTTTAAAAATCGGCCGTCAAATAACCAAGTTACAACGAAAAAACCATTTCGGCTGTATTTCTAAGGGTTAAAAAAAAAAAAAAAATTTTTCCAGAACCCTCTCAACATAATCTTTAAATTTATGGGCGGACATTAGCAACTTTTTTTTTCGACCCAGTCTACAGCTCATCCAGTGCGGCTATTTTTATCGATTCAGAATCTTTATCTATTCGTATGTAAACTTCGCCTTTATACGTAAATGCAGACTTCATTTTACCTTCTCTTCTGAGTCGTACTGCAGATTGTAAGAGTTTTCTGTTTTCAACCGAGAGACTCTCAAATATTTTAAAATGCGATGCTCACTGAAAGCCCGTAACGTGCGGTTGCGGTCATGCGTATTATAGAACTTAACAATAACAACACTATTTGTCTTGTTCTCTGAACGCGCTGCACGAAAGCTGTCGCGTATTTGTGGAGAGTGAAAATCGAAAGAAAGGCAGACTTCATTAAAGATTCTCTTTAAGTTTTCACCTTCCACATACGGTACACCAAATATTACAGCGTCAGCAGCGAAGTCTGCTATCTTTTTTTCTGCAGTAAGTCTACTCACTTGACTGTGCAGCTCTTCCAATTTGTTTTTGAGCTCAATTGCCTCAGCTTCCACTACCACCAATCGCTGCTCAGACTCACTGGCTTTATTATTTAAAGCAGCAATCTCTTCATTAAGCCTGCTAACCAGCCCGTTCTCCAACGATGTTATTTTTTCGGATAAGCTATCAAACAACGACTGTAGCTTGTCAGATTGTTGTTGTAATTTCACCTCTAGATCGCGAAGCGTAACAGTAACTGAAGATAAGACTGCGCTCTCTTCCAATTTTGGCGTTTTTGAGAGAGGAGACTCTACTTTGGCGACGTTTGGAAGAAGAAACAGTAGACGGAGGGAGGGAAAACATCACAGAAATGGAAAATGTATGTGTGTATTTATGCTTCGATGCTGACAAACAATTGTGTGTTCTGTTTTAGTTTATCTTTACACTTTTTATTT
Source organism: Sphenella marginata (assembly GCA_951509765.1). NCBI lineage: Eukaryota > Metazoa > Arthropoda > Insecta > Diptera > Tephritidae > Sphenella > Sphenella marginata. The sequence continues at coordinate 60,836,162 of OX608081.1, forward strand.
TCGTCGACTTCGTTTTTCGTTGCTTTGTTAAAATAATAAATTTTCTTAAGATTATTCTCGCTCTATACTAACTATACTCTGAAATGTGGAGCGATATCGAAAAACATCCGCACTCAACGACGTTTGCGACGAAGTTTCGATACATAATAGTTAAACAGAAGCGGATAGGACACCACGCTGTGGCACCCCTTGTTTAACTATTCTGGGTTTTGATCTGGCGCCTCAGTTTGCAGTCCAACGTTTAAGACAGGGGGGAAGGGACGAATCTTCCAGGTCTTTCAATAGCTGCGCATGGTTGATCGTGTCAAAAGCTTTGGCCAAGTCAAGCGCAACTAGCACTCTCCTTATAATTTTATTTGCTTTTTATTTCTATACATATGTCTGATTCCTTGAAACTGATATATTTCACATTGACTTTTTGTAAAATGTCAATGTTACGATAAATGACTTTTGAAAGTGTATACAGTGTAAATGGGATATAAGAAATAGCCCCTGTTTCGCATTGCGCTACAACTTGACTCACTGTACCCATACTTATTCAAATATCGAAAAAACGCATTCTAAATATCGAAAATATATAGTTTTGCTACAACTATGGCATAAACTGCTTTGAACGCAAGTAAATTATTCAGTTTCATATTTAAACTATTAACCACATATATATTTTTTGGAAATTGAAACAAAAATTATTGTATTTTTTTGTGTTTTTTTCACGTTGGGCTAGAAAACGAAGAAAAAGAAGTTGTAACAACGCCAGACACACGATGTGGGGCAGTGGCGAAACTAACGAACGGGGTGAGTCTCTTTTTGATTTCTTACTATCTAATAACATATATATATGTAACACGGGCAGCTCTCCCACTTTTGCTTTTCCAAGTTCAGAGAACTTCGCGGGGTGGGAAGAAGTCCTGGATATTACCATGAAATCTGACTCCCAGGATCTTGTGGTAAGGAATTGCGAGGTGTCCAAGGGTCTATCTCTATCTGACCATAAAATGATTCTCTTTGGTGTAGAATGGGAGAGGGAGATAAGAAAACCCTATAGGAACCCGAGGCGAACTTCGTGGGGTCTATTTGACAAGATAGTCAGCAGTAGGCTCAGTAGAAATAAAAAATCCATCCAATCTAGCAACTGCCTGGATGATCGAGTTAGGACTCTAGAGAAAAGCTTTCAGGTAGCCTACAAAGCTGCCTGTCCGATATCCAGAAGCAAAAAGACCTTCCCACCGTGGTGGGATGAGAACCTTGGCGACCTAAGGTCGAATCTCAGGAGGGTCTTTAATGACTGCTACTCTAGGAAGAACTTCCAAGAGTATAAGATCTGCTTGAGAGAGTACAAAAAAGCAGTAAGAACAGCGAAAACGAAATCCTGGCAGGAACACTGTGAGTCAATCGAGTCCACGAAGGACTCAGCAAGGCTCGGAAAGATCCTCGCCAGGAGCCACACAAAAAAGACGTTCGTCAAACGCGCTGATGGGACATGGGCAGGGTCATCAGCGGAAACCCTTGACATCCTAATAGGAGCTCACTTTCCGGATGGTTCTGGAGAGCTGGAGCAGAGAATAAGGGTCGCGCAACTGGAGGCACCGACCTCTTTGATAGACAAAATTTTAGCGGAAGACAAAATTGTCTGGGCAATTAACAGCTTCTCACCTTATAAATCAGCGGGAGTAGATGGAATACTTCCCATTATGCTGCAGAAGACTCAAGCATCTTTGGTTAAGGAACTGAAGGAGATCTTCGCAGCATGCATCATTCATAACCACATCCCGTCCACGTGGAAAGAAACGAGGGTGGTTTTCATTCCCAAAACTGCCAGAAGAGGACTTTCGGCCGATAAGCCTCCTTTGTGTTAAAAAACTTTGAGAGATTATTAGATATCCATATACGGGGGCTTCTCCAGGATACCACCTTCTCGGAAGCGCAGCACGCGTATCTGAGGGGGAAATCCACAGAGACCACTCTACACGAGGTGGTGCGAACAGTCGAGAAGTCACTATTATACAAAGAATTTACTCTGGCCGCGTTCGTTGATGTGGAGGGCGCCTTCAACAACGTGAGAGCCGATGCGATATCAGTTGCACCCGTAAGGGTAAGGGTGGAGGAGCCAATAAGGAATTGGAACACGACCCTACTCCCTAACCGAGAAATATCAGCCGAGCTAGGAGGGGCAAAAGTTAGGAAGCAGATATGTAGAGGCACACCGCAGGCCGGAGTGCTATCACCTCTGCTATGGCTCCTCACTATGAACGACATACTAATAAAACTCACAAGTGGGGCAAAAATCGTAGCGTACGCCGACGACGTGGCGATCCTAGTCTCGGGTCCCTTCCCTTCCGTGATGAGCGAGATCATTGGTAAGACTAAGTAGGTGGGCTTTCTATGCCTGCAAATCAATGTTTGGTAAAAAATGGGGTCTAAGGCCAAGGATGGTGCTATGGTTGTACGAGGCGGTGGTGCGGCCTGTGCTGACCTATGGATCTGTAGTATGGTGGGAAGCTCTTCGCAAGAACTATAACCTCATCAGCCTACAGAAGGTTCATGGGGCGGCATGCGTTGGTGCCACCGGAGCCTTGCGCACTTGTCCCACTGCGGCCTTGGATCCGATTCTGAACCTTCTTCCACTAGACTTACACATACTGAGTACATCGGCTCAAACCGCACTCAGACTCAGGGAGTCTGGGTGCTGGAGGGGTGCTCAGCAGGGTCACAGTAGCATTCTTAACCATCTTCCAGCTGGCACTATTAATGCCAGAACCGACTTCTATCCTCACAAACTGGCATTTGAGATTAGTACTATTATTTCAATTCCGAGTAGAATGATCACTCAGGGACCTGAACACAACTGGCGAAGTCACTATCTTTTCAGACAGCCAAGCAGCAATAAAGGCAATAGCAGCACCACACACTAGTTCGAACGTGGTGCACGCATGTAAGCAGATCTTGGCTGCACTAACTAACCTTGAGCTATCCATTACCTGGGTTCCGGGCCATAGGGGTATCGAAGGTAATGAGAAAGCCGATGAGCTGGCACGCAGCGGCTCATCGGACGAAAATGAGGAAGTAATCAATGTTGATATAGGGGTACCCTTAGCAGTAGCCAAGGGAAACATCCATAAATATTACCGGAACAAAGCACAATTGAGATGGAGTAACACCACTAGTTGCGCAATATCAAGATCCACCTGGCCAGACTATAGCGAAAAGAGGACGAGGAGTCTTCTAAGCAGGTCAAGAGTTAGCACTCACAAACTCATAGCAGTCTTCACAGGACAATGGGCGATAGGCACGCATGCGGAAAAAATGGGAATTCCGCACCGTGATCACTGCAGAAGCTGCGAGGAAATCGATGCCAAAGAGACCGTTGAGCATTTCCTGTGTGGATGCCCGACTCTAGCCGGAAGGCGAATGAAATCCTTTGGAAGGCCCTTTTTGGGGAGCTTGGATCGTATATCCGAGATAGGGATTCCAAATATCCTCGAGTTTGTCAACAACTCTGGTTGGTTGTAACAGATATCCATACTACATAAGTAGGTTTAAACGAGTTTTTTTATTGGCATCAAAACGGCTTCTAAAAGCTACTTGGGCGACCTGGGTCGCAGCCATTCCACCTACCTACCTACTTACCGATCCCCATGGTATTTATGTGCAGAACATATTCCCCATGGTTAAACATTCGACTGCTAATAGCGAAAGCGTACTTAATACCTGCGCTACTTTATGGTTGTGCGATCTACTCTAACTGTGACTATGTATGCAAAAAGAAACTTAATGTTGTGTACAACAACATTGCCAGATATGTGTACGGGCTAAGTAGACTTGACCACATCTCTTCTGTTGTTGTTGTTGTTGTTGTTAGCAGTGCTTCGCCCTGCCCAAAGGGCCAGAACACTCCTAGTTGTCATCGGGCTCTTCTAACGGAAGTCCAAGGAAACGCGCTGTTTCAACAGGGTTGGGCCAAAGTGATAAGGGAGTTAGAAGAGTATGTTCCGAAGAACACGAAAAGAGATGTTGCGTGTCGTGGGGGGCCATACCGCATGCAGGGCATGTGTTCGGTATGGTAGGGTTCAGTCTGGACAAATAGGAGTTCAGCCTATTGCAATATCCAGGAGAGAGTTGAGCCAGCATGACTCTAGTCTCCCTCGGAAGGACACGTTCTTCCTCAGCAAGAACGGGTGGTTGGGCACCAATAACGGGGTTCACAGGCCGGGATCTGAGGGATCTATCCACCGACTCAGTGTGGAGGTCCTTTAGGGCCCGCCTATGGTCCCGCAGATCAAACGGCAACGAGATGTGATGCCGGATCTCATCATAATGCTTCCGGAGATGTTTCCTTATGTCTATAGGGGGCGGAGTTTCATCCAATAGCTGTCGATCCACATCTCTTCTCACGAGGAACAGTTGCTTGGCATTTCTTTTGATAATCTTTTAAAAGTTAAAACGCTTATGGCCATACACAAATTAATATATACGAAGAAACCATGGTATTTATATCGAAGGCTACCTTTCCTTCAATCATCAAGATCCGTACTCCTCACGCACTTCAGATATCGAATGCTATCGTCTGATCGCCAGTTCTTTATCAGCCCAATTCTAAACGAAAAATCCGCACGTATTTTTCCGCTTCTCCCTATTCCCTTATTCTGAATATAAAATCCGCCTGTATTTGTTCGCTTCTCGCTCTTCGCCTATTCTAAACGATGTTCGAAAAAGCGGAAAGCGGTTTGGCGAGTAAAGTAGGTATCATAAAAGAAAAGAAAGGGGAGAATACACAACAGAAATACGGGAGATATTTCACCAGCCAATTTTCAGTGAACGCTAAACAAAATATAAATATAAATTTAACTGTTTTGATGTTGGTTTTTGCGGTCTTTCTTGTTTTTTACATATTTGTAAGTTTTGCAAGCTCGAGACACAGAGAAACAATAATTCGTAATGAATTTTAATTGTCAGTTTTTGGGAAAAATTGATAATTGGAGAAAAATTACATTGTTAAATCACAGCGATGGATAGGATTACATGTTTCAGAGTTTCCAAGCTCATCATCAGATCCCTTTTCGGACACTGGGATATGAACCAGTGTCTGCACCAACGCCGCTGTTAGGAAATTCTAACATCTAAGCTATGATGCCCTGTGACGTCACAATGCATTTATCTCCACTTCAATTAATTCCCTTTTGTTTGTTTGTTCTTGCCAACAGTGAGCACACATTGTTGTTAGACCTTCGGTCATACGAACGAATGCGTGTGCTGGACTTTTTTGTTTGTACATATGTATGTATGTCCGTAAACCCGTGCTACGGTTCTTAATATTTTGTTGTTGGTTTTTGCGGTCTTTCTTGTTTTTTACATATTTGTAAGTTTTGCAAGCTCGAGACACAGATAAACAATAATTCGTAATGAATTTTAATTGTCAGTTTTTTTTTTTTCTCCAATTATCAATTTTTTCCAAAAACTGACAATTAAAATTCATTACGTATAAATTTAACTTTTAATAATTAAAAACGACTAATACACATTAATATCGTATTGTTTTTGGATTTGTATGGCGAAAAGTATAAATAATCGGAAAACTCTGCGTCTTCCTTAAAGGATGTTGGCAAAATGAGGAGGAGGTAAATTCGGCCGGACCACCAGTAGAATGTACAAGAACGTAGCAGGGGTGGGCAGCTGCCCCCCCTACAGATTGAAAAATTAATATTTTCATTATTAGATTCTTTTTTTTTTTAAGAGGTTTTAAAATTTTATTCAGTTGGTTGACGATAGCCTCAGCTGGAAGTTACATTTTTATGCATTTATTTATTAAAGCTTCATGCACATTATACGACATGACATGTAGCGACACCGACCGACAAAATATTCTTTGTATGAAATCGTCTGGAGCAATGCACACCTAGCGACAGTCGTACGACACGACACAGGATAGTTGATCAAGTAGGCAAAAATTTTGTGGCTACATGTAGTGTCGTATAATGTGCATGAAGCTTAAATACGCAACATTTATAATAGCTGAATGATCCCATCTGACGCATTATTGTCACAACTCATTTTGACATTTGGCGTGTTCCAGTTAAACACAAACCCAGACTGTATAAAATTTTGCATGTAAATGCAACAACAACGCTGTGATCTAGATATTTTTCTGGGTCAATTTCGGATCCGTAGTAGTAGATTTTTTGACAGCCAACCCTTATTTGCTTAGTAGCACAAACATGCCTGTGTACACACACTTATTTACACAAACAACTCTCATGCAGCTGACCTCCATCGTTCCTGTTAAATTACTACCGTGATCCGACCCAGGTCAGCAAACTGGAACACGCTAATTGTCAGCCGTTAATACAAAGCACAATGATAACTATCGATAGTTTTGTCATCTTTAGATCACAAACAAAACAGGTGGCTTTCAAACAAGTGCAAAAATTAAGTTTACATGTTTACAAGTTTACAAGTGCAAAATTTATGGATATAAGAAATTTTCTTCAAAAAGCATTTATAAATGGGTTATAAAGTTTTGATTGTCTACTTTTGCTATTACTTTCGAGGTATCTCTTCTGTTAAGAGGAAAAATGTTCATGACAGCAGCAGTGGAAGTGAAGAATCTATTGTGAGCGCTTGTTCATCACAATCGGCTGTGCCTGTTGCTGAGGCGCAAGCAAATAAAGCTTCTTCTGTGGAAATAGATGTCACTGAGGAATGCCATGTAAATGATGTAGGCCGCTATGTTGGGCGTGCTTCGAAGCTGTCTGTCGAAAAAAAGGAGATTCTACTTTGTCCGTGGGTTCCAAATGCTGCCTATGATTTTAAAACTGATGCAAAAGCTTTGCAAAGAAAATTCAACCATGGGTGGTTGGATATATATGCGCCGTGGTTGGTGTATTCCAAGCGGTTGAAAGGTACACTGTGTAAGTACGGTGGCTGTTTCCGCCTGTTCCTGGATCGGTGCAAGGCGTATTGGGTTCATTAATGATCCGACCATTCACAAAATGCACGAGTTCTCCGAAAAACATTCTCAAACAAGTCTCCACATTGCTGCTGCAGCTGCAGCGAAGGCTTTTATTGAAAATGTGCCCGTCGGTGTACACGACGGCACGACAACCGGTTCTACGTACCGGAATGACTCCCCGACCAAGGGCTGTTATTTCACTACCCCCCTGCCTAAGCCGTCAGTTATCCCCCCCCAATAATGTCATCCTCCGAGCAGCTCCTTGCAGCGGGACTGCTAAATACTCTCCTGCTCCGGGCTGGTATTGAATCCAACCCGGGACCAAGAGAATGGATCTGCTGTGTATGCTGGAAGAAAATCTATGTGAAACGTTCACATTCAGTACAATGCTCCAATTGTAACAGATGGCTGCATCTAACTAGTTGCTCCGGACTAAATCCCTCTACTCATAGACCCGCCAGTTTTTGTAGAACTTTTGTGGCCCCTTGCTGTTCACGTCCCGTGGCCGTCGTCGATCAAGTATCGCTCCACCACAAATGTCTGACTCTGTCACATCAGTTGTTGTTGTTGTTGTAACACTACTTTGCCCTGCCTAGGTAGTCAGTATCAACCTTACCCAATATTGTCATCGAACTCTTCTAACGGAAGTCCTAGAAACCTAGCGGCTTCAACAGGGGAGGACCAGAGGGATATGGGTGTTAGAAGAGTAGGCTCGGATGAGCAGACAAAAAGATGGTTAGCAGTATGGGGGGACAAGCCGCATGCCGGACAAACATTAGGCAAGTCGGGGTTCAGTCTGGATAGGTAAGAGTTTAACCTATTACAATATCCAGACCGGAGTTGGGCCAGCATCACCCTAGTCTCCCTAGGCAGCTCGCGCTCCTCTTCGGCAACGGGTGGTGTTGTTGCCTGAAGAACGGCATTTACCGAATTCGTGTGGATGAGGGTGAGGGCCTGCCGGTGCACCTTAGGATCAAACGGCGTGGAAATCAGGTGCCGGATCTCATCGTAGTGTTTGCGTAGATGGCTCCTTATGCTCCTGGGGGGCGGATCCTCGTTGATCAGGCGTCCGTTCGGATGCTGCGGCTTTCAACAGTTGAACAGGAATTGCCTGGTCAACATCTCGCTATGCTCTTTAACGGCGAGCATTTTCGCTTCATTATGTAAGACACCCAGTGGCGGTACGAAGGGCGGTGTTTTGGCAGACCTGTAGCCTCGTCCAGTGTGTGTCAGCTAGCCCCGGCGACCATATAGGCGTCGCGTAGCTCAATACCGGCTGGCCAATTGCTTTATATGTAGCTAGTAACGTTTCTTTGTCTTTACCCCAAGTGCTGCCAGCTAGGGACTTGAGGATTTTGTTACGGCTTTGGACTTTATTGGCAATTGCGGTTACATGAGCGCCGTATTTGAACATGTTATCAAACGTCACCCCTAAGATTTTGGGGTGTGAGACAGTTGGTAGCTTGACACTATCAACGTAGACGTCTAATTCCATGTTCACTTGCGTTGTCCACGTCGTAAATAGGGTGGCCGAGGACTTATTCGGTGACAATGCCAGGTTTCTCACGGCGAAGAATTCGGACACGGCTGGGAGGTATGAGTTAATTCGAGAGCAGAGTTCTTCTACGGAGGGGCGTGTTGCCAGAATCGTACAATCGTCGGCGTAAGAGACGATCGAGACACCCTCTGGTGGGGGGGGCGAAGTTTCGATATATAATAGTTAAACAGAAACGGGGATAGGACACCACCCTGTGCACCCCTTGTTTAACTATTCTGGGTTTTGATCTTGCGCCTCTGAACTCAACCGACGATTGACGACCACTCAAATAGTTGGCAGTCCAACGTTTAAGACAGGGAGGAAGGGACGAATCCTCAAGGTCTTTCATTAGTGGCGCATGGTTGACCGTGTCAAAAGCTTTGGCCAAGTCAGGCGCAACTAGCACTGTCCTGTGGTTTGGACGCTTTTGGTTTAGTCCGTCGCCTATCTGTGTGGTTATGGCGTTCAGCGCGGTGGTGGTGCTGTGATTTTTGCGAAATCCATGCTGATGTTCGGCGAGCCGCAGGTTTGCGGTGAAGTACGGCAACAAGGTGGATTCCAACACTTTCACTACTGGCGAGAGGAGAGATATCGGACGATATGACTCCCCTACGGCAGCTGGCTTGCCAGGCTTTAGTAGTGGGACCACCTTTGCTTGTTTCCATCTTTCAGGAATAACAAAGGTGGAAAGGGAAAGGTTGAAAATTTGTGTGAGGTATCTTATGCCTTCGTCGCCGAGGTGTTTCAGCATCAGCATGGAAATGCCATCGGGGCCGATATATTTGGTGTTCTTGGATCTCCGAATAGCCTCATGAACTTCTGTTGTGAAGATGGCAATGGGCGCATCGCTGTTTTTGTGTTTGTGCACTTCCCTGGTGGCTCGGCAAATATCTTTGTTCAACGTAGGATGCATTACAAATTGTCGGCAGAAGGCGCTCGCGCATCTTTTTGGCTTCGACTGAACCTTATCACCGAAGGCGATGGATATTTTGTCGTTAGGTTTAGTCGGGTTGGACAAAGATTTCACCGTCGACCATAACTTGCCAACTCCAGCCGAGAGGTTGCAAGACCTTAGGTGCTCTTCCCACTTTGCGCGTTTGTGTTGGTCTACTAAGCGTCTGATTTCCGCATTGAGATCCCTTATTTGAGGATCCGTAGGGTCAAGGCGTCTAATATGGTCACGTTCATTTGCCAGGGCCGCTGCCTCTGCGGGGAAGAATGGACGCACTTCCTTTATTCTACCTGACGGAATGTGTTGATGGGAGGCTGAAATTAGGGCCATACGAAACGCCTTTTCCCCTTCTCGTACGTCAGACGGGGTAGGAAGAGCAGCGAAGGCGCTCTCTGTGGTGTTGAGAAAACCCTCCCAGTCGGCTTTATTGAAGTTAGTGTAGGTGCGTTTCTCAGCGTTGACAAAGTCGGTGGGGCGATCGATAGAGAGCACTATAGGTAGGTGGTCTGAAGCAAGCGTCAGCATCGGTCGCCAATCAACGCAGTTTATTAGACCAGCGCTGACTATGGTGATGTCTGGCGAGCTAGAGCAGTTTACCGCCACTCTAGTGGGGGCATCCCCATTTACCGTGCAGAACGTCGAATCATCTATTTGGTCAGCCAGCTCCTGTCCCCTACCATCGGCCTGCAGGCTGGAGTGCCGCAGGTCGTGGTGTGCGTTGAAGTCACCAAGGATGACGCGGTTCTCGCCCCTGAGTAACGCACGAATGTCAGGGTGGTAATCCCTGGGACAACAGGTGACAGGAGGTACGTAAATGTTTATGATTTCAAGGTCGACATCGCCTGACCGGACAACCATACCTTGACGTTCTAAGGTGGTGTCCCTCGTGTCGATGTCAGGCTCAAATACACGATACTGCACAGATTGATGCGTGATGAATGCCAGACCACCCCCAAGCCGTCTCGCACGGTCACAACGGTGTACATTGTACCCGTTGCAGGTCAAAAGAGACGACCTTCCACCTAACTTTGTCTCCTGAATCGCCGCGATCTTGATGTTCAGTCGCTTCATTAAATTTGTCACTTCAACAATTTTGCCGGTTAGGCCGTTGCAATTAAATTGCAGGATACCGAAATGTGTAGGGGGAGCAGAGTTGATGCTGGGGGTCAAGGACTGGTGCGTATGCCTAGGTGGTAATAGGCTGGGTCGCGCACTACGGCGCAATCTTGAAGTCGAAGGAATCGCGTTACCAGAAGGTAGTGGCGAGTCGGACGACGTTGAAGGTTGCGTAGCTCAACAGCATGGCGCAACGTACGTATCAGTCCATAGGTTCCTGTTCGCGAGTCCAGAGCATATAAGCAGGCCAACGTCAATTTGCCAGCAACGATTGCAGTGACAGTGATAAAGCTAAGCAACAAAAACAGCAGAAGCAGGGAAAGAAACAAGTGCAGTCCCGCTCTCGTAAGAATGTCTCTACAATTGTGCAAACATCTTCACCCACATATGCTAATGCCGTCGGCACTGCAGCGTTAGATTTGTCTTTGCCGTCTTCTTCAACCACCCACCATGAAGCAATGCAAACAATATTTAATAACACCGTCGCTGCTGCGAACCCCAATGTAGAGCTGCCTTCCAACAACAACATGCCCAGCAGGGTAAATAAAAACATACCCAGTAGGGATAATAACACCATGCCCAGTCGGGAAAACAACGACATGCCCAGTCGAGGAAATTCTTCTTTGCATAATGTAGTTAAAGGGAGCAATACATCGAATGAGTTGGGTGTAGTATTTCGCACTAAATAGGTACATTTGTCCTCATTTAAACCATCAGTTACCGCCGCTAGTATCAAAGATTTTGTTGCAAAAAACGCTACTATTGATATAAATGAAATTCCCTGTTTTGCTTTGGTGAAAAAAGATGTGGCCCTTGACTCTTTAAAAGGTATCAACTTCAAGTTGGGTGTATCGTCAAATTACTATAGTAAGTTGTTCGACCATTCGCTTTGGCCTGCCGGGGTGAACGTGAGACCTTCCTGAAATTTTCAGCAAGTGGGTGATCAAGCTCCGTAAATCAAACGATACCCAGCGCATTGGGATGCTCAGACATTAATTATTCTCTTTATTACCAGAATGTGAGTGGAATGCGTAGTAAATCCATCCAGTTCCATCGCTGCACATCATCGCATGAATTCGACATTGTGGCCATTACTGAAACTTGGTTGACAGATAATTTTTCATCTTCGGAGTATTTTGATAGCTATTACCAGGTTTTCAGAAAGGATCGCTGCGAAATCGCATCTGGTTTATCCAGAGGGGGCGGTGTTTTATTGGCTATAAGGGCGGACCTACGCAGCCAAATGATAACATTGCCTCATGCGGATGGTTCATGTGAACAGATTTGTTTGAGCATTAAAACGTTATGTAATAAATCTCTATTTATATTATTATCCTATATTCCACCCAATAGTAATATAGAAGTATAGAATAAGCATTTGGATAATCTGGTCTACGTTAATGATATCGCTAAAGATAACGGCGAAGTTATTTTTCTTGGTGATTTTAACTTATGCAATATTTCCTGGCTTAACAACAATAGGACTCTAGTTCCAATTAATCTTAAATCAGATATTGATTTGTTATTTACATGTACATTATTATCTAATGGGTTTAGTCAATGTAACGCTGTCTTAAATAGTGGTGGAAGGACGCTTGATCTTGTGTTTTTATCTTGTGATCTTAAAGCAAACTGTAGCGAATATCATTCTCCTTTTTCTATTAATTGTTTTCACCATAAAGCACTTAATATGAGTTTTGAATTTTATAACTTTGACAGCGTCACAGTAAATTCGATACAACAATACGATTTTACAAAAGCTGATTATTCTGGAATTAATGATTTTCTTAATTCAACTGATTGGTCATTTCTGAACCCACCAAGTAATCTGCCGCAATCTTATAAAACTTTTCACTCTTTATTAAGCACTATCACAATATGTTCCATTGAAGCATACATCTGCGAATAATAAACCACCTTGGTTTAACAAGCGTTTATGTAATCTAAAAAATAAAAAGATTAAAGCCTTTAAAAGTTTCAAAGTGAGTCAAAGTGGGAGGGACTTTCAGAATTTTGAGCGATTTCGTAAGGACTTTGACTGCCTTCATAAATTTTTGTTCAAGCAGTACATGTTTAATGTTGAATCGAGACTCAAATCTAATCCGTCATCTTTCTGGCACTACATAAATTCGAAAAGAAAGTCACACGGGTTTCCAACCACCTTTGTCTATAACGGGATAGTTTCTGAAACCCCACAGGCTTCATGCGATTTATTCGCCGAATTTTCCAGGGGGTCTATGAAGTGTACGACAACCAGTCTCTTCCTACTCTAGCTTCTCCATCATTACCACCAATATCATCGTTTTTAGTTGACGAGTGTGATGTGTCTGTTGCAATATCTAGTTTAAAGTTCAACCTTAAGTTGGATAACGAAGGACTTTGTTCCGCACTTTTCAAAACATGTAGGCAAGCTTTAGTGGGTCCAATTACCAATATTTTTAATGCATGTCTCTCCAACGGCGTCTTTATTGACGACTGGAAGGTGTGCTCCATACATCCGATTTTTAAGTCAGGTGACCGAAACAACATTTGTAACTATAGGCCTATAGTGAAACAAAGCACAGTGGCAAAGTTGTTTGACAGTGTAATTCAATCAAAACTTTATCTTCACGTACGTAATATACTTAGTCCTTGCCAGCACGGTTTTATGCCCGGTAGGTCTACGTGTACTAATCTACTCCTAGTCACGCACGAGATCGTCAAGGAATTCAATTGCCAGTCCCAGCTTGATGTGATATACACAGATTTCTCTAAAGCCTTCGATAAGGTAGACCATGTAGTTTTGTGGCATAAATTAAAAATGTACGGCATTACTGGTGAGCTACTGAAATTTTTCTCTAGTTTTCTTAGTGGCAGGAAACTATTTGTGAAAATGGGGTCCACCACATCCAGCACTTGGGTTAATGCGTGGTCAGGTATTCCGCAAGGAACTCACAGTGGCCCTTTATTGTTCCTACTATTTATTAATGATTTACCCTTTCACTTTAAATACGTGAATTGTTTAATGTTTGCTGACGATGTCAAACTCTTTCTGAAAGTTGATAGTACCTCTGATTGCGAGAAGTTGCAGCATGATTTAACTTCTTTTGAAGTGTGGTGTTGTTTGAATCATTTATATTTAAATATCAAGAAATGCTCTATAGTAACATAGACTAGGAAACCGGATATTGTCCAGTTCGACTATCACTTGGATACTAATGTAATCGATCGTCTGCAAGATATGAAGGACCTAGGTGTTATATTTGACACTAAGCTTTCTTTTAAGAAACATATCGATTTCATAACCTCCAAATCGTTTGCAATGATAGGTTTCATTCAAAGAAATACTAGGGATTTTAAAGACCCAAATACCCTGAAATCTTTGTTTACTGCTCTTGTACGGAGCCGGTTAGAGTACTGTTCTTTGATTTGGAGTCCGTACTACGATCTATAAAAAATTGAAAGAGTCCAAAGAGTCTTTACGAAATATGCTTTATATAAAACTAACTTTGAAGGTGATCATCCGCCTTATATTGGCAGAAGGAAGCTTCTTGGCCTGCAGTCTTTACATGACCGAAGAATTTGCTGCTCATTACTATTTGTATATAATGTAATAAACAATAAAATTGATTGTGATGAGTTGAAGGCTTTGTTCGATGTTTATATACCCCCAAGAACGCTGATCGTTTATTTGCTGATTCAACTAGCACAACTAATTATTCGTTGAATAGATGTATCCGTCTTTGTAATACTTACGCTAATGTTATTGATCTAAGTTCGAGTTTTTACGCATTTAAATTAAGTTTGTTTACATTATTTAATTAATCTGCTTTATTTATTTATGTATGTGAATGTGATATGCTGTCTAGTCTGTAAGATTTTTAAATCAGTAGACTGAATAAATAAATAAAATTTTCCAAAATAATAATTATTTTTGACCTTGCTTTACACTTTTCACTTTCACTGTTTTGCGACCGTTAGTTACCACGTCCGATCTTTTCCAATTTCACGCCGAAAAGACGCGCTATAAACTGGTTTTGTGTACATATTTGAGTAAAATGGAAAGTACGCATGAAAACCGTTAACAAAAACAACCACACGCGTAAGAGGAACGCTCCCTCGCATGGTTGAGGCATTAAACCTATGGTTCTGTTTAATATAGAGTGAGAACTGTTGAGATTAGATTTGCTTGAAAATTTCCTTGGTATTAGAGGTGCCACGCCCCTTTTCTGATAACCCCCTTTTTATGTGTGAGAATACTTTTGATATCATAAAGGTCAATACCAATTTTCAGGTCAGTACCTTGAACTCTTTCACAGATATTCTGCTTTAAAAATTTAGTTTTTTGTGATTTTTCACGCCCCCTTTTCTGATAACCCCCCCTTTTTATGTGTGGAAATGCTTTTGATATCATAAAGGTCAATACCAATTTTCAGGTCAGTACCTTGAACTCTTTCACAGATATTCTGCTTTAAAAATTTAGTTTTTTGTGATTTTTCACGCCCCCTTTTCTGATAACCCCCCCTTTTTATGTGTGGAAATGCTTTTGATATCATATAGGTCTATACCAATTTTCAGGTCCCTACCTTGAACCCTTTCACAGATATTCTGCTTTAAAAATTGAGTTTGTATGGGAGGTGCCACGCCCCCTTTTCTGATAACCCCCCTTTTTATGTGTGAGAATGCTTTTGACATAATATAGGTCTATACCAATTTTCAGGTCCCTACCTTGAACCCTTTTACAGATATTCTGCTTTAAAAATTTAGTTTGTATGCGAGGTGCTACGCCCCCTTTTTAGTTATAAACCTTCTCCACACGTGTCTCTTCAATGTGGCAAAGTTTGGTTAAAAGGGGTTCAGCCATTCTCCGTAAAGTTCATCACAACGCGAAAAACGGTTTACTTTTTATATATATAGAAGAAAGCGATTTCCAGGTCCTTACCTTAGACCCTTTCACAGATATTCTGCTTGAAAATTTAAGTTTGTATGGGAGATGCCACGCCCCTATTTCTGATAACCCCCTTTTTATGTGTGAGAATGCTTTTGATATCATATAGGTCTATACCAATTTTCAGGCCCCTACCTTAAACCCCTTTAGAAATATTCACCTTGAAAAATTGAGATTGTATGGGAGGTGCCACGCCCCCTTTTCTGATAACCCCCCTTTTTAGTTACAAACCTTCTACACATGTGTCTCTTCAATGTGGCAAAGTTTGGTTAAAATCGGTTCAGCCATTCTCCGTCAAGTTCCTTACAACGCGAAAAACGGCTAAATTTTTATATATAGAGAGAAGAGATTAGTCAGCGTTTAGCAGGAATGCATGTATTAAATTTTGAATTGAGGCAAAGGAACATTCGAAACTAATGCAGCTATATAACTCGTTGTAAAATGCACACCAAAGGTTTAGAGGGTGGTTTTTGGCAAAGTTTTGTCGACAAAGAGGTAATTGAAAAGGCACATAGTACGCCCTAGCGGGTACAGCAAAACTCAGTCGACTAACAAGATCAGATGAATCGATTGCACCAACAATCAGCTTATGGAGGAACATTACACCTAGTAAAACCCTACGTTTTTCCAGAGATGGTAAATTTAAGAGCAGAAGCCTACTTCTATAAGGGGGCAGGTGAGTAGTTGGATTCCAGTTAAGACCCCGCAAAGCAAAAATCAAGAATTGCTTTTGTACTGACTCAATCCGCTGTATATGGACTTAATACAAGGGACGGACACCCGACACACGAGCAATACTCAAGTATTGGACGAACCAGCGATGTGTAAAGAACTTTCGTGAGGTACGGGTCGTCAAATTCGTTAGCCCCTCGTTTAACAAAACCAAGCACACCCATGGCTTTGTTAGCAATAGTTGAAATATGCATATTAGAACTTAGTTTAGGGTCAAAAATAGCACCTAAATCAGTTACAACAGATATGCGTTCCAAAAGAGAGCCATTTAGTACGTAGGAGACCAAAACCGGCTTTACTCGATGAAAAGTCATTAGCTTACATTTCGAGCTATTCAATATTAATAAATTTACTGCACACCAGCAGCGAAATGTCGAATAGGTGAAACAAAGTTTCACATCATCCGCATACATAAGAGTTCGAGAATGAGAGATGATTTGAGGTAGGTCATTTATGAACAGGGTAAAGAGTAAGGGGCCAAGATGACTACCCTGGGGGACACCGGAAGTTACGTCAATGGACAACACCTGTTGAGTCCTGTTTGTAAGATAATTTGCAAGCCATAATAATAACTGATTCGGAAAACCCAGTAAATCGAGTTTATGGATTAAAAGCTCATGGTTGACAGAGTCGAATGCTTTGCTGAAATCGGTATAGACCACATCCGTTTGGTTACCTTTCAAGAAACCGTCCATAACAAAGGAGGAGAACTCAAGCAAGTTAGTTGAGGTAGATCGTCGGGGTACAAAACCGTGCTGACACGGTGATAATAGACACCTACACCGGTATTGCACCTGGCGAGTTATTATGTGTTCAAATGTTTTAGGAATAGCTGAGAGCTTAGCTATGCCCCTATAATTCTCAATATTTGACCTGCTACCTTTTTTATGTAAAGGTATAATAAAAGATTGCTTCCAGATTGTAGGGAAAGCAGCAGATTCAAGAGATAGTTTAAACAGTTTAAAAATTGGGTCTGATAAATGTATATTCAACACGCAACTGGGAACACCATCCGGACCAGGGGAAAATGAAGATTTCAGTGCAAGAAGACTTTGTAGAACAGAATGTTTATCCAAAACAGGCATGTGAATGCCATTAGAACTATTTAAATTGTAAGGGTAGGGACTGGACTGGAACTTATTAGATGTGTAGGTCGACATAAAGAATTCTGCAAATAATTCAGAAATATCCTGATCCGAACTAGCACTCTTGGATCCAAAGGCAAAGGAAGAAGGAAATCCGGTAGTTTTCCTTTTCGAATTGACAAAATTGTAGAACTTTTTCGGGTTGGTAAAGAATTGGGTTTTACAGCCCACTAAATAACTTTTGTAGCATTGTTGGTTGATGATGCACCTGTTCTTTGAAAACGCTTGTAAAACTTAGACTTAATATTGCTGAGTCTCACCAGCTGTTTAGACCACCAGGGCGGCTTTGCCGTACCAACACTAATGAAGCGAAAAGGGACACAGCTGTCGAAGAAACCATTTAGGGAACTGTAGAAAACTGAGGTTGCCGACTCGATGTCATTACAAGCATAGAGCTCCATCCAGTCATGGGTGGCAAGGAACTCATTGAGCATGACGAAGTTCGCTTTATAGAACCATCGCGTGCGTGATCGCTGTCTTCCTTCGGTAGTAATAAGCCCCCTGGGTTGCCTAGTGTCCAAAGCAATCTCAAGTGTAGGGTGAAGGGTATCTTCAGGAACAGATAACGGAGTAATGCGATTAAGAGCGACCCCTACAGAGTCGTCCACGAACACCAAGTCAAGTGTTTTATTTTTACAATTTTGTACGTTGTTAATTTGTACAAGAGAAGTGTCAGAAAGGTAAATGAGAAAATCATGCTGTATGGTAGGGGTTAAAATGTTTGAGTCACTTGAGCCGACCCAACTCACTACGGGTAAATTAAAATCACCAAGAACTAAAAGGCGATCTTTGTCCCGTAGCTGAGAATATAGGCTTCTAATAACGGAGTTATGTCGATTATAAGCAAGTAAATTCGACTGAGGCGGTATGTACGAGCAGGAGATAAATACGCAGGAACCAGGCAATGAAAGCTTCACAGCGATACCTTCAATATCAGACACATTGGCCAAGCTGACCAACTCAGATGGAAGACGTGAGTCAACAGCTATGAGCACGCCACCTGCCCTAGTTTCACGATCGCGCCGATAAACGACGTAATTGCTGCAGAAAATTTCAGAATTAAAGTTGTCTGGTTTTAACCAGGTCTCAGTAAAATCTATTGCATGGGCAGTAAAAGTCAAGCTATTAAGAAAAAGGTGATTCAGTAATGTTGCTAGTAGGGGCAACACCAAGTTTGGAGCAAACATGTGTCTTCATATCTGCCTGGGCCAACGACGCATGCAGGCTAGAAAAAAAAAAAGGCCCTTCGCGGTGGAACACCACTGACCACCCTGATAACATCAGTTTGCGGGGTCACTATGTGCGAACACTCAGAAGAAGAGTCAAGATTTACGGCAGTATTCGATACTTCTGTAGTAGAATTCACTAACTTATAGCGATTCGATTCGGTTCGATTTTTCGAGATTTTCAATAGCGATTCGGTCGCTTGCACTATCGAATATGCGATTCACTAACTTATCTATAACGATGCGGACAAAGGATTCCTCATCTCGCTATAAAACACACTCTATGTTCTCAAATGCCATTTTTTAATGATAATAATATGGATATAGTGTTATTATTCCAATTTTTAATAAAAAATTGAAGTTATGTGCATTTTATTTAACAACATAGAAAACAACTGCAATTTGTGTGTCGTTTAGTTTGCGAAACAGCTGATTGCGAATAAGCGAAAATCGAGAAAAAATAGTTAGTGAATACCAAATATCGTGATAAATATCGGTATGACAAAATGTCGACTGCGAATGTCGTAATCGAAGTTAGTGAATTGCACTACTGGGTTTTTATTCTTTTTAGTCCTATCAGAACCCCGCCTATTGTTAAAGGGCACGGTTTGCCACTCACCACCAACGGTAGAAGCGGATTGAGAATCGGACACAGTGTTATTGCCACCCGCAATAACAGCGGATTGAGTGCCCGGTATAAGGTTGTCGCCATTAGCAGAAACGGCAGACTTAGCCAAGGTACATACATGAGCGAATGCAATCGGAGTGTGATTGCACGAGCGAAGGTAAGATAGGTGTAACAGCACCATGAGTAGAATTAAGAGGAGGAAGGACAGTAGAGAGGGAACCCGAACCGCTAGGTAGCGGCGAAAAAGAAAAAAGATCCGTTTCGGTAGAGGAACAATTTTTGTTAGAAGGTGAAGCACCGGAACTAACAACAGCAGCTTTTAGAGAATTTATTTCCACAGTCAATTTATCAATTTTCTTATTATTGATTTTGGCACTGTTTTTGTTCTTCACTTTAACCTTATCATTTGCCTTTTCTTTTTCTTTTCCATTGCACTGGATTTATTTCCTTCAGATTCAATAATGATTTTTTTAAGATCATCAATTTGAGAAGTTATATCCTTGAACCTAATCTCAAAAGTAGTCATGATCGTCTCGAGGCCTAGTTTTTTATTGGAAATGACAGAGTCTACCACCTCCGAAATTTTTTCGGGTCCATGGACACAGTCAGGGCAGAAATACCGAAAATGGGTGTTCATTCTCAATAACTTCACGTCGTATTCCGCCATAGGGCCCTCACAACAGGTTCAATGGTTCAGAAATTTAATAGAGATTTCAGCATTATTTATTAATGGTTCAATTATGCTTGCATAGCATAGCAATACATTGCATGGGATCTGTCATTTTCGATATCTGTTGAATTGGTTTTACATGTATTCGATTATACAACGCATGGCAACCCAGAGCATGGCATAGAAGTCTGTTGAATCTTGATCTCTATGTAACTTAACATACCTACTGTCAAAGCTTTTGCTTATTATTCTTATAAATTTTAGTAAAAAACAAATAAAAGCGTTGTAATGGAAGAAAAAAAGCTGAACGAATGTGTGCGAGCTCATGAAATTCTGTATGTTTCGCGAATATATGATTTTGAGGGGCTGTGCGTTGTGCGAAGTATAATCAACATTTTCTTTTTCGTGCTGTGTATTGCTATGCTATGCCCTGCTATGCAAGCATAACTGAACCATAAGAATTGCACAACTTTTCCTATGTGGGACCAACAAGTTTAGCACAGGCAGGAATAATATTAAGGCCAAATAAAGGCAAAAATCGAAATAAAAGAACACGTCCGCACTCGTTGACAGTTGAATAGTAGAAGAAGTTTCCTCCGTTGATTGGAAAACTGTTTTCTGGGCAAGGATCTAACAAACTGTTTTAATGCTTTAAATGTATTATTAATAGAATCTGTTTGGATAATATACCGCCATGGTATACGAGGGAGTTAAAGCAGCTAAAGAATCTGAGAAATAGATTTTATAATAAATACAAGTCCACCAACTCCATGGTCTATAAAGTAAGATGCCTCCGGTACTCTAAGAAATTCAAGAAGCTGGCTAAGAAGCTCCATAGAAATTATCTTCGCAACTTCGAATTGGAATTATGTTAAATCGCCAAGCTGTCAACTATTTCTAAACTTTTTGAATATGTAGTGAAAATGCATTTTGCTGTCCGCCCTTTAATCATACACAATCAACATGGTTTCATGTCCGGTAGATCCACTACGACAAACCTAGCTATTTTTTCTGAATTTTGCCATTCGGCTTTCAATAACCATCTTCAAGTTGACTCCATTTACACTGACTTCTCAAAAGTATTTGCCAAGGTTAGTCACACTCTCCTGGTCTCTAAGCTAGCAGTACTGGGTTTCCATTCAACGTTTTTATCTTGGATAAAATCTTATCTAGACCACCGGAGATGTGCTGTAGTTGTGGACGGTGCTCAATCTGACTATTTTTTTGCCACCTCCGGGGTGCCTCAAGGCAGCATCCTAGGGTCGTTGCTGTTCGTACTCTTTATAAATGACATCTCGACACGTTTTCAACACTCAAACTTTCCGTTATATGCAGATGACTTAAAGATTTTCTTTACCATATCAAATTCTTCTGACTCTGATAAGATTCAATCTGATCTGAACAAAGTAGTATAATGGTGTAATAAAAATAACCTGCCGTTGAATGTAACGAAATGCTTTCATGTAACCTATTACAAATCTCGTAGCTGCATTCCTACGTCTTTTTACATTGATGGTTCTTGTCTTTCGACACTCAAGGAAGTCAGGGACTTGGGTTGGGGGTTAGAATATGCCCGCGGTAGGCATACCGGTCGTAAGAGGCGACTAATATGCACAAAGGTAATGATGTGCAACTCGATGGTTGATCTACGGATATGATACCTCCCACCTCTCATTACCCATCTTCTCTTTCCTTTCGGAAGGAGGGATGACATGACCTATAAGGTTCCACTGGTCATACCAAATCGCTACCACGACAGTCGGGCAGTACCGCAAGGGAGTACCGGAGCGTACCGGATTCATATCCGGCCAAGGACTGTTATTTCGACAACACTCCCCAAAAACCTTCGGGGAGTGATTTTGTTGTTAAAACAACAACAACAACAGGGACTTGGGGGTAATTTTCGACTCAAAATTCACTTTCATGGCCCATCTAAACTCAACCATTGCCAAGTCATACTCTGTACTTGGATTCATCCGGCGTTTCAGCTCAGACTTTTCGGATCCGTACACGCTTAAGCTTTTGTTCACATCGCTCGTCCGATCCAAGCTAGAATACGCTTGCTTCATTTGGAGGCCATATCATGATTGCCATATTAAGAGGATCGAACGAGTTCAAAAAATTTTTGTTCGCTTTGCGTTGCGTACACTGAATTTTTCGGAGCCGATCCCTTCTTATGAAGCTAGATGTGCCTTCAGTCTCTTCAATGCAGAAGAACCGTTCTGTCAATGACTTTTGTCTTTGACATTATCAATAGTAACTTAGATGCGCCATCTCTCCTCGAGTGTATCCGGTTTCATGTTCCGAATAGGCAGCTTCGAAATAATGATATTTTTTATACAGACTGTGTTCGGACTCTCTATGCTTTTAATGCTCCCCTCTATAGAGCTATGACGGAGTTTAATCTTCTCCCAAATTCTTTAGCAATCGACCTCTCAGTATCTAAACCTTTGTTTAAATCTTTACTCGCTAATATATTTTTATAATTTTCCTGTTGTATTTGACATACATATATGTATATATTTATCTACGTAGTCTGTAAGTATTTCTAATGCTAGACTACTCATTATAATAAATAAATAATAATTTTTCCCAAAAGCTGACAATATTAATTCGTTTAGAATTATTGTTAACGGGTCTCGAGCTTGCTCATAAATTACAAATAAATAAATAAAAAAAAAATAATAATAATAAGAGAAGAATTTGTGGGATTTATTGAGCTCTCAGCCCAACTAACATTGCTCAGCTTCTAACATTGCTGAAGAGATAGATAAGTTTTTGGTGTATCATAAACTCTTAAAAGAATCTTGTGTTAGGTTGGGCTTCGATGGCTGTTCTGCAATGGCAGAAAAAGAAGGTGGTGTGCAAGCAATTTTAAGAAGAAAATATACCCGCGCAGAATATTTTCATTGCTCCAGCCATAAACTGAACCTGGTTGTCAATGATACAAATGCGGTTCCAGAAACAAGAAATGCCATATCAACAACAAAGGACGTTATAAACTTTGGGGGAGTCGAGCTGTTATCAGAAGGGTGTGAAAACGCGAACCATAGAGCCTGGACATCCAGTCTCCTAGCCTCTCTCATACCAGGATCGTAGTGCACGGTGAAATCTCCCTGCGATGGCGACCGATGTCGACGGGAGCAGTCCCGCTGCATGCGAGCGCGCTCGTATGTAGCGGCACTCCTTTTCGATGACATGGGCTGCCACTGTGGTGGGACACTGACCGTAGCCTTCACGAGGCGACCCTGTCTTGTACAGAACACTACGGATCTAGATCCGAAGGGTGTCGATCTTACCCTTCCCCCTAACCCAAGGTGTCATGCGTGTCCGTGCCTAATGGGTGGTTTGCAGTCAGGGGCTTCCGACTGTATTCTAACGGAGCCTCCCGGATACCGGTCCACCTCCGGGAGTAACGGTGGACTTGCTACGGTATGGGGCGCTGCCGTAGTCGGCCGTCTTCCTTCTTTTATGGTCACCGAAAGCCCTCGTAGGTGGCCAAAGAAACAGTATGATAATGCCTAAACCAAACTCCGCATCGGATCCCTGCAAGGGGAAAAATGCCGCCTCTGTACCACAACAACCACACACCAGGTCTACCAACCCGAGAACCGCATCGACGGTGTCGGGCAGGCTTTCACGGCAAAATACCTCGCTTCGGTCGCCTGCACAAGGTAGTACGACTAAACCCCTTGAGGGAAAGCCGCTACCACGCGAAACCGCACCAGCCCAACCCCCACAGGGTGGGGCAAAAACGGGGAGCACTGTGCAGCCGGTCAATCTCCATAGGTCCGCTCAGGGCACTAACATAGCGCAGCCCGAGGGTGCTGGCCCCAGTCCCTCTACGGGAGCAAGGTCAGCCCCCAGTGCTGCCAGCAGCGCTAGACAGCCGAGGAAAATTGCTCCCTCCGTCAGGGCGCAGCGAGACCGTAGATCCGCGGCCAGGATTATTGCGCGACTGGAAAACGTGTCTCCCAACGTCATGACGGAGGACCAAAAATCCTCTTTAGCCTGGGCAACCAGCCTTCTCGCCGCGAGACAGGAGCGCGCCGTAGGGAAAAGCGGCGAGAAGAACAACCACACCAGAGCCCAGCCAAGGGCACTAGCCTCTAAGAGACAACGTTCTCAGGAAAGCACCACGAGTGAATCCAAGAGGGATAGACCCTTAGCGCCAGCTCCCAGAACTTCTGCGGCGAACCCGTCCAGGCCATTCAGTGTAGTGGCCAAATAGCACCTCACACTCGCGGTACTGGACAAGGGACACCCAGACGGCAACATCACTCCGTACAACAGGAAGTAGGTGTTGATAGGTTTGTGCAGGGTCTACGGTGAAGTCCTTGAGAAACATCCGGGCCCTGCACCTCTCATAAAAGATGCCGGTTGGCATCAAAGGCTCGGTTATGCTCTATAGGGAAGCAATTTCCGCATTGGGCGAGCTGTGGTCTGGGGCAGACTTGGTAGCCGAGCACAGGAACGAGATTCCTCGCAGGCTACGAGTCTGGGTCTGGATACCATCCTGAAAATCATTCAGGCAGGAAACGCAGGACTACCCACCAGTGAATGGAGGGTAGTAAGGGTGAGTGAGATCAGGGAGAAACAACGCTACGTGACCTTGATCATAAGCGAGGATTCTCTCCCTGCACTCGAAGCCTGTGGTGGAGTCATTAGCTACTGCTTCTACTCTATCACCCTGCGGATCCAAAAGAAGGATGACGCCACCGCGGACGAACTTGAAATGTGCAACTCGATGGTTGATCTACGGATATGATGCCTCCCACCTCTCATTACCCATCTTCTCTTTCCTTTCGGAAGGAGGGATGACATGACCTAGAAGGTTGCACTGGTCATACCAAATCGCTCCCACGACAGTCGGGCAGTATGGCAAGGGAGTACCGGAGCGTACCGGGCTCATATCCGGCCAAGGACTGTTATTTCGACAACACTCCCCAAAACCTTCGGGGAGTGATTTTGTTGTTAAAACAACAACAACCGGGAAACACCTTGAGTGGACCAGGGACCTCCATAAAATCTAACGAGGACGATATATCGTCCGACAACGCCTTGAGCGGAGCGGAGGAAACCTCGATAGCATCGCAAACCGCTGCAGGCGGTGATGGTCCCACAGGCAGCACCTCGAGTGAACCTGCTGGGAGGGCGCACTCACTGTTGTTGTTGTTGTTGTTAGCAGTGCTTCGCCCTGCCCAAAGGGCCAGAACACTCCTAGTTGTCATCGGGCTCTTCTAACGGAAGTCCAAGGAAACGCGCTGTTTCAACAGGGTTGGACCGAAGTGATAAGGGAGTTAGAAGAGTATGTTCCGAAGAACACGAAAAGAGATGTTGCGTGTCGTGGGGGGCCACACCGCATGCAGGGCATGTGTTTGGTATGGTAGGGTTCAGTCTGGACAAATAGGAGTTCAGCCTATTGCAATATCTAAACCGAAGTTGAGCCAGCATGACTCTAGTCTCCCTCGGAAGGACACATTCTTCCTCAGCAAGAACGGGTGGTTGGGCACCAATAACGGGGTTCACAGGGCGGGATCTGAGGGATCTGTCCACCGACTAAGTGTGGAGGTCCTTTAGGGCCCGCCTATGGTCCCGCAGATCAAACGGCAACGAGATGTGATGCCGGATCTCATCATAATGCTTCCGGAGATGCTTCCTTATGTCTCTAGGGGGCGGAGTTTCATCCAATAGCTGTCGATTTGGATGACTGGGACGGTAGCAGTTCAGAAGGAACTGCCTACTTAAAAGTTCCGCATGCTCGCGAACGTTGAGCATTTGAGCCTCCTGGTGGAGATGAGACTCAGGGAATATAAGCAAACAACCCGGCGGTGTTTTGGCAGACCTGCAATTTCCTCCAGTTGGTGTCGTGAAGGTTAGGCGACCATATGGGCGCAGCATAATCAATAACCGGTCGGCCAATAGCCTTATAGGTGACCAGCAATGTTTCTTTGTCTTTGCCCCAAGTACTGCCGGCCAGTGACTTGAGGATCTTGTTGCGGCTTTGTACCTTTGAAGCTATTGCGGTGGCATGATTAGCGAAGAGGCTATTGTCGAATGTAACCCCTAGAATTTTGGGGTGGTTGACAGTAGGTAGTGGAACACCATCTACGTGGACATTCAACTCCTGCCCCATCTACGCAGTCCACGTGGTGAACAACGTCGCCGTAGATTTAGTCGGGGAAAGAGTCAGGTTCCGCTCTGTGAAGAAGCAGGAAAGGTCGCGCAGGTAGTCGTTCAGTCTAGTACAAAGTTCGTCTGTCGAAGGTCCTTTGCCCGTGGCCATCACAGTGCAGTCGTCAGCGTACGAAACGATGGAGACCCCCTCTGGTGGGGGAGGGAGGCTCGAGATGTAGAAGTTAAACAGAAGGGGTGAAAGAACACCACATTCCCACGACAGCCGGTTCTACGTACCGGAATGACTCGGGGTTTCCCCGACCAAGGGCTGTTATTTCACTACCCCCCTGCCTAAACCGTCAGTTATCCTCCCCCCAATAATGTCATCTTCCGAGCAGCTCCTTGCAGCGGGACTGCTCAAGACTCTCCTGCTCCGGGCTGGTATTGAATCCAACCCCGGACCTAGAGAATGGATCTGCTGTGTATGCTGGAAGAAAATTTATGTGAAACGTTCACATTCGGTACAATGCTCTAACTGTAGCAGATGGTTGCATCTAACTAGTTGCTCCGGACTAAATCCCTCTACTCATAGACCCGCTAGTTTTTATAAAACTTTTGTGGCCCCTTGCTGTTCACGTCCTATGACGTCCAGTGGCCGTCGTCGATCAAGTATCGCTCCGCCACATATGTCTGACTCTGTCACATCAGTCTCCACGACCAGCACTAACAATGCACATCAGCAAGTAGACCTTTCGAGCGGCCGCTCACGCCCACAGGCGTCAACATCTCACACAGCAGCTCACAGCTACTCCCTACGTAGCACTTCCCAAGTGGATTTGAGCAATGCTGAGCGTCCGCTCTCTCCCACCCCCTCGGTCAGCCCCTCTTCTTCCAGCATTAGAACGAGTATAAGCCACAACCATCAGCTCCTGGTCCCTTATACTACGTGCACTGTTTGTCGGTTAAGATTATATACGCCGTTGGCATCAGTCAAGTGCAATAACTGCCTTGGCCTGTGTCACCTGCTCATATGCTCTGGACTCGCGAACAGGAACCTATGGACTGATACGTACGTTGCGCCATGCTGTCGAGCTACGCAACCTTCAACGTCGTCCGACTCGCCTCTACCTTCTGGTAACGCGATTCCTTCGACTTCAAGATTGCGCCGTAGTGCGCGACCCAGCCTATTACCACCTAGGCATACGCACCAGTCCTTGACCCCCAGCATCAACTCTGCTCCCACTTCGGTATCCTGCAATTTAATTGCAACGGCCTAACTGGCAAAATTGTTGAAGTGACAAATTTAATGAAGCGACTGAACATCAAGATCGCGGCGATTCAGGAGACAAAGTTAGGTGGAAGGTCGTCTCTTTTGACCTGCAACGGGTACAATGTACACCGTTGTGACCGTGCGAGAGGGCTTGGGGGTGGTCTGGCATTCATCACGCATCAATCTGTGCAGTATCGTCTATTTGAGCCTGACATCGACCCGAGGGACACCACCTTAGAACGTCAAGGTATGGTTGTCCGGTCAGGCGATGTCGACCTTGAAATCATAAACATTTACGTACCTCCTGTCACCTGTTGTCCCAGGGATTACCACCCTGACATTCGTGCGTTACTCAGGGGCGAGAACCGCGTCATCCTTGGTGACTTCAACGCACACCACGACCTGTGGCACACCAGTTTACAGGCCGATGGTAGGGGACAGGAGCTGGCTGACCAAATAGATGATTCGACGTTCTGCACGGTAAATGGGGATGCCCCCACTAGAGTGGCGGTAAACTGCTCTAGCTCGCCAGACATCACCATAGTCAGCGCTGGTCTAATAAACTGCGTTGACTGGCGACCGATGCTGACGCTTGCTTCAGACCACCTACCCATAGTGCTCTCTATCGATCGCCCCACCGACTTTGTCACCGCTGAGAAACGCGCTTACACTAACTTCAATAAAGCCGACTGGGAGGGTTTTCTCAACACCACAGAGAGCGCCTTCGCTGCTCTTCCTACCCCGTCTGACGTACGAGAAGGGGAAAAGGCGTTTCGTTTGGCCCTAATTTCAGCCTCCCATCAACACATTCCGTCAGGTAGAATAAAGGAAGTGCGTCCATTCTTCCCCGCAGAGGCTGCGGCCCTGGCAAATGAACGGGACCATATTTGACGCCTTGACCCTACGGATCCTCAAATAAGGGATCTCAATGCGGAAATCAGACGCTTAGTAGATCAACACAAACGCGCTAAGTGGGAAGAGCACCTAAGGTCTTGCAACCTCTCGGCTGGAGTTGGCAAATTATGGTCGACGGTGAAATCTTTGTCCAACCCGACTAAACCTAACGACAAAATATCCATCGCCTGCGGTGATAAGGTTCAGTCGAAGCCAAAAAGATGCGCGAGCGCCTTCTGCCGACAATTTGTAATGCATCCTACGTTGAACAAAGATATTCGCCGAGCCACCAGGGAAGCGCACAAACACAAAAACAGCGATGCGCCCATTTCCATCTCCACAACAGAAGTTCATGAGGCTATTCGGAGATCCAAGAACACCAAATATATCGGCCCCGATGGCATTTCCATGCTGATGCTGAAACACCTCGGCGACGAAGGCATAAGATACCTCACACAAATTTTCAACCTTTCCCTTTCCACCTTTGTTATTCCTGAAAGATGGAAACAAGCAAAGGTGGTCCCACTACTAAAGCCTGGCAAGCCAGCTACCGTAGGGGAGTCATATCGCCCGATATCTCTCCTCTCGCCAGTAGTGAAAGTGTTGGAATCCACCTTGTTGCCGTACTTCACCGCAATCCTGCGGCTCGCCGAACATCAGCATGGATTTCGCAAAAATCACAGCACCACCACCGCGCTGAACGCCATAACCACTCAGATAGGGGACGGACTAAACCAAAAGCGTCCAAACCACAGGACAGTGCTAGTTGCGCTTGACTTGGCCAAAGCTTTTGATACGGTCAACTATGCGCAACTAATGAAAGACCTTGAAGATTCGTCCCTTCCTCCCTGTCTTACACGTTGGACTGCCAACTATTTGAGTGGTCGTCAATCGTCGGTTGAGTTCAGAGGCGCAAGATCAAAACCCAGAATAGTTAAACAGGGGGTGCCACAGGGTGGAGTCCTATCCCCGTTCCTGTTCAACTATTATGTATCGAAACTTCCCCCCCCCCCACCAGAGGGTGTCTCGATCGTCTCTTACGCCGACGACTGTACGATTCTGGCAACAGGCCCCTCCGTAGAAGAACTCTGCTCTCGAATTAACTCATACCTCCCAGCCGTGTCCGAATTCTTCGCCGGGAGAAACCTGGCATTGTCACCGAATAAGTCCTCGGCCACCCTATTTACGACGTGGACAACGCAAGTGAACATGGAATTAGACGTCTACGTTGATAGTGTCAAGCTACCAACTGTCTCACACCCCAAAATCTTAGGGGTGACGTTTGATAACATGTTCAAATACGGCGCTGACGTAACCGCAATTGCCAATAAAGTCCAAAGCCGTAACAAAATCCTCAAGTCCCTAGCTGGCAGCACTTGGGGTAAAGACAAAGAAACGTTACTAGCTACATATAAAGCAATTGGCCAGCCGGTACTGAGCTACGCGACGCCTATATGGTCGCCGGGGCTAGCTGACACACACTGGACGAGGCTACAGGTCTGCCAAAACACCGCCCTTCGTACCGCCACTGGGTGTCTTCTTATGTCTCCTGAGCATCACTTACATAATAAAGCGAAAATGCTCGCCGTTAAAGAGCATAGCGAGATGTTGACCAGGCTATTCCTGTTCAACTGTTGCAAACCGCAGCATCCGAACGGACGCCTGATCAACGAGGATCCGCCCCCCAGGAGCATAAGGAGCCATCTACGCAAACACTACGATGAGATCCGGCACCTGATTTCCACGCCGTTTGATCCTAAGGTGCACCGGCAGGCCCTCACCCTCATCCACACAAATTCGGTAAATTCCTATGTTGGCTCTCTCCCGGTGAACGCCGTTCTTCAGGCAACAACACCACCCGTTGCCGAAGAGGAGCGCGAGCTGCCTAGGGAGACTAGGGTGATGCTGGCCCAACTCCGGTCTGGATACTGTAATAGGTTAAACTCTTACCTATCCAGACTGAACCCCGACTTGCCTAATGTCTGTCCGGCATGCGGCTTGTCCCCCCATACTACTAACCATCTTTTTGTCTGCTCATCCGAGCCTACTCTTCTAACACCCATATCCCTCTGGTCCTCCCCTGTTGAAGCCGCTAGGTTTTTAGGACTTCCGTTAGAAGAGTTCGATGACAATATTGGGTAAGGTTGATACTGACTACCTAGGCAGGGCAAAGTAGTGTTAAAACAACAACAACACCACCCTGCGGAACCCCTTGTCTAATTCTTCTAGGTCTACATCTCTCGTTTCGAAACTGCACTGACGCCAGCCGCCCGTTCAAGTAGTTGGCGGTCCACCTTTTTAGGCCGGCAGGAAGCGGTGTCTCCTCCAGGTCTTCAAGGAGTGTGGCGTGGTTGACTGTGCCGAAGGCTTTCGACAGGTCAAGTGCCACGAGAACCGTCCTGTGGTTTGGTTGGTGTTGGTTCAAACCGAAGTTAATCTGCGTCGTGATGGCGTTCAAAGCTGATGTTGTGCTATGGTTTTTACGGAAGCCATGTTGATGATTGGCCAGCTGCAGGTTTGCAGTATAATATGGGAGCAGAATAGCCTCTAACAACTTCACTACCGGCGAAAGGAGAGATATCGGACGATAAGAGTCTCCTTGATTTGCCGGCTTCCCAGGTTTTAGGAGGGGGACCACAGTCGCATGTTTCCAGATATCTGGTATAACGAAGGTGGACAGTGAGAGGTTGAATAGAGCCGCCAAGTACTTGTGCCCCTCGTGGCCTAGGTGTTTCAGCATCTTCATGGCAATTCCGTCGGGTCCGAGTGATCTTGAAGGTTTGGCCTTCCTTATAGCTTCCTTGACCTCTGCAGCGGAGACGACAATGGGCGCGGCTGTGTGTTTGTGTTTGTGCGCGCGTCGGATGGCTCTTCTCTTAGCCCTATCCGCAGGAGAATGCAGTATAAATTGCCGGCAGAATGCGCTCGCGCACTTCCTGGGGTCCGACTTGACGTTATCGCCGAAAGCAATGGCGACCTTGTCATTGTATTTGGTCGGGTTGGATAAGGCCTTGACTGTCGACCATAATTTGCCGACCCCGCCGGAGAGGTTGCATGACTCTAGGTGTTCTTTCCACTTCTTCAATTTATGATCATTGACAGTCCGACGGATTTCTGCGTTGAGATCCTTTATTCTTGGATCTGCGGGGTTCAAGAGTCTCACTTGGTCACGTTCTCTTGCCATTGCCGCTGCTTCCGCAGGGAAATTCGGCCGAATTTCCGGGATTCTGCCAGCAGGGATGAAGCGGCCAGAGGCTGAATCGATGACTTTGCGAAACTCTTTCTCACCTTTGCATACGTCCGTCGGTGTGGGTAGGTCAGCGAAGGAGTGCTCTGTAAAGTCCGTGAAGCGGTCCCAGTCCGCTTTACTAAAGTTGATGTACGTTCGTTTTTCTGTCGTTATGAAGTCGGACGGTCGTTCGATGTCTAGTAGGATGGGTAGGTGGTCAGATGCCAGTGTAAGCATAGGTTGCCAGTTAACGGGGTTTATAAGGCCCGCACTTGAAATGGAGATGTCTGGCGAACTGTGGCAGTTACCTGCCACCCTAGTGGGGGCATCTCCATTCAATGTACAGAATGCCGAATTATCTATTTGCTCTGCGAGTGCGTGCCCTCTGCTATCTGCTGGGAAGTTGGAGTGCCAGAGATCGTGATGTGCGTTGACAGCACGTAACAGGGGGAATGTATATATTTAACACTCGCAGGTCGACGTCGCCTGTCCGGACTGCTTTGCCCTGGCATTCAAGGGTAGAGTCCCTGGGGTCAACGTCAGGGGCAAACAGGTTATACTGTACAGTATGGTGTGTAATGAATGCGAGGCCGCCCCCATGACCGCTGGGACGGTCTTTCCTATGTACATTGTACCCATCACGAGTACGTAAGTCCGAGTTAGCATTCAGTTTGGTCTCCTGAATGGCGGCCAGATTAATGTTGTTCGACTTCATAAAGTCTGTTATCTCCGCGATCTTACCAGCTAACCCGTTGCAGTTCAGCTGTAGGATTTTGAAGTGTGTCGGGAGGGAGGGTGGAGGCATGCTGGGGGTAAGGGACGGATGCGGTTGCCTAGGTGGAGGTGGACATAGTCCCAAGCTGTGACGCAGTCTAGGGTTCAGCGCGTCTTGGCCGATGTTGTGTGGCGTGGAGAGCGGCTGAGTACTGCAGCAAAGGGCAATAAATGCATCCGTCCAAAGGTTCCTGTTTGCGAGCCCAGAGCACATATGGATGTGGCACAGGCCAAGGCAGTTATTGCACTTAACCGATGCCGCAGGCGTATATAGTCTTTGCCGACAAACAGTGCACGTGGTGAAAGGTACGAGGAGGTTATGTTCCTGACCCACGTGCATGCTGGAAGTAGGGGTGGACGAGAGTGGGGACTGAGGTGAGGCGGGAGCAGCAAGGCTGCAGGTCGTGAAGACCGGGCCACTGTCGTGGCCATTTGATGATGGTAGGTGCGGTGTGTGTGCGCCGGAGCGACGAGAACCGCGGGACGCGCGTGTGCGCGAACAACATGGTGCCTCAAAAGTACTGAAAAAAGTACGGGTTCTGGGGATGGCAGGGTTAAGCCCTGAGCATCCAGATCTATGCAACCATCTCTTGCATTTACTGCATTGAACGGAATGTGAACGTTTAACATATATTTTCTTCCAGCAGACGCAGCAGATCCAGTCTCTCGGTCCGGGGTTGGATTCGATACCAGCCGTAGCAAGAGACATTGGAGCAACCCTGCTGCAAGGGATTGCTCCGAGGATGACAATATAGGAGTGGGATTGGACAAATTGGACAGGGTTACACTGAAATAACAGCCCTTGGCCGGGTAAAACCCGGGTCATTCCGGTACGTAGAACCGGCTGTTGTGGGAATGGGGCGCACTCACTGGTCGGATACGATGTCGGGTCGACCTTCGGCCAATGGGTGCACCAGTCCGAGAGCCAGCTACTGGACTCTGATGCGGAGGACGCGGCACTTGACGTTACGGTCATAGCCGCTCCCGAACGCGAAGACGCAGTAGCAATGGACGAGGGCTCAGACTCAGAACTTTAAATTTTTGATGATGAGGGATTTGCAAATTAACCTGCATCACTCCAAGGCAGCTTCGGCTGCCCTTCTTCTGCGCCTCAGCGAAAAAGCAAAGGAACTCATACTTATCCAGGAACCTTGGATCGTTCAGAACAAGGTCTGTGGACTACACTCTGATGCCTACCAGGTGGTCAAGGCCCCAGTTACAGGTAGGACCAGAGCATGTATTCTTATAAAGAAGACTCTCTCTTACTTTTTGTTATCAAATTTCAGTGACGCAGATACTGTGAGCATCAGCCTACAACTGGAAGGCAAGCAAATCTGCCTAATTGCTGCCTACATGGCGCATGAGGCCCAACAATTTCCAACTACCTGCTTAAGCAACGCAGTGAAGGAGGCAAACCGGCGGAGGCTGCCGATTATAATAGGAGCTGACGCCAATTCGCATCATGTAGTATGGGGTTCTACGGACACTAACCCTAGAGGTGAGTGTCTTTTAGACTTTATTCTATCCAATAATCTCTACATATAATAAAATTGTAACAGGTCGATGTCTGTACATGGCAGATATCAACAAAAAATTGATTGGGGGAAGCATTATTAAACGGGTAGAATCCAAATCAACCATTTTTTTAATTTTTGTGTGTCTGTCTGTCCGTATGTTTGTGGCCGTATCACTCTGAAAGTACTGAATGGAAATGAATGAAACTTTTTTCGTTGGATTGCTAGATACTCTACTTAAAATTTAGGATATTACCTTTTTCGATATCTCAACTGGTTTTGGAGTTATCGCCCAATATGTGGCCCATGTCTGTCTGTATGTTTGTGGTCGTATGACTAAAAGTACTGAATGAAAC
Source organism: Sphenella marginata (assembly GCA_951509765.1). Taxonomy (NCBI): domain Eukaryota; kingdom Metazoa; phylum Arthropoda; class Insecta; order Diptera; family Tephritidae; genus Sphenella; species Sphenella marginata. The sequence goes on from OX608081.1 coordinate 60,870,195, forward strand.
TTCTTCGTTGGATTGACAAACGCTCAACCTAAAGTTTAAGATAGTAGTTTTTGCGATATCTCAACCGGTTTTGGAGTTATCGCCCAATATGTGGACCAGGGGTGACCAAAAATGTCTTTGTACAATATGGATGTCAAACGAAAGGTGTCAATGAGTACTGTAATATGCGATGTGATCAATTGAAATATCCCAAATGGTTTCGGAGATATCTTGAAGTTATCGGCGAATATTTGCAAAAAAATGTGTAAGTACAATATGGGTATCAAACGAATGGTGCCAATGGGTACTGTTATATGCGATGCGCTTAATTTAAATATCTCAAATGGTTTCAATTATATAACTTCAAAAATTTCGGACGGAAAAAGAGAAGGGTGGGTAGAAGCCATGTATAGACATCGACCTGTTACAATTTTATTATATGTAGAGATATGTATGTATTTCAAATTTCGAAAACTGGCCCAAATGTATTTTTTAATTGTTGTTGTGAACTATACAATTAAGGTTTAGAAAGAAAGTCGAACTTCGAAAAAGTGCGTATAGGCTATAATGATTAAAATCGGACTCAGTCTGTTATAAGTTCTGATACGCAGCGAAGCAAGCGGGCCTTACTAGTTTAAATATAAGTAACTCTGGAAACGAACCAACTTTCGTTACCGCAAATAGGAAAGAAGTACTTGACATTACGCTAGTGGGCCAAATTGAGAACTGGCACGTTGTTGTTGTTGTTTTAACAACAAAATCACTCCCCGAAGGTTTTGGGGAGTGTTTGTCGAAATAACAGTCCTTGGCCGGGTATGAATCCGGTACACTCCGGTACTCCCTTGCGGGACTGCCCGACTGTCGTGGGAGCGATTTGATATGACCAGTGCAACCTTCTAGGTCATGTCATCCCTCTTTCCGAAAGGAAAGAGAAGATGGGTAATGAGAGGTGAGAGGCATCATATCCGTAGATCAACCATCGAGTTGCACATCATTACCTCTGTGCATGTTAGTCGCCTCTTAGCCGGTATGCCTACCGCGGGCATATTCTAAACCCCTACCCGCAGGGCACGTGTCAAGAGACAGTTCCCTCTCTGACCATAGGTACATATGTTTCTGTCTCCTCGTGAGACCGCCCACTACTGCAGCTTACAGAAATAGGAAGCGAACAAATTGGGAGGTCTTTAAGACCGCTCTATCGCATTCGCTCCACAATAAAGCTTCTCACGGATGTTCAGCCTACCGCTAAGATCTGATGAAGCGCACCTACTTTCTGAATACTCGGAGGCCAATAGATTGCGTAAAGTTCTATCGAAAAGTCCTACCGTCCCAGGTTACATTCAAAAACCAGATGGAGAACATCTAGTAGCGAAATGGTCGAACTCCTAATGGACACGCACTTTCCTGGCTGTTCCAAGGAGCCACCATCAGCCGACAACAGCGACGGATACTATCACTGCACATGGAAGCTGATTAATCCTCAAGAAGTCGAATGGGCTATCAAAACCTTCGACCCCTTTAAATCTCCGGGACCCGATAACATATTTCCCGCCGAACTTCAAATGGCGAGCGAGATTCTCTCGCCCATGCTGTCTAAAACCTACACAGCATGTCTAAGGCTATGATACGTTCCACAAAGATGGACCGAGGCGAAGATAGTCTTCACTCCCAAAGGAGGCAGAGCTACACACTCGAAGCCACAAGACCTCAGGCCTAGAAGCCTAACATATTTTCTTCTCAAGGTTTTGGAAAGAATACTGGACGCACACATAAGGAATAATCTGCGTTTACCAAACCTATCGACAGCTCAGCATGCATACTCTAAGGGCAAGTCCGTGGAAACAGCACTCCATGCTATCACCACAAAGATAGAAAAAGGACTCGCCCTCAAGGAATTCACCCTGGGCCTTTTTCTCGACATTGAAGGAGCCTTTAATAACGTACATCCTCTAGCGGTCATCGAGTCACTTCGGAGAACTATCCAAGCAAATCTAGGAGAGGCCTCAATAGTGCGATACGCATCCAGGGGCACTCCTCAAGGAGGAGTTCTATCACCTCATCTGTGGAACCTAACAGTTAACACCCTACTTCTGAAGCTTGAAAACACTGGCTGTCAAATTATTGCCTATTTGTACCACCACGCCTGAATCTTTATTTTTTGTTTATTTATTTATTACAGTCGTTAGACTTAATTATATCTTTGAGATCGCCTGTTTTTTACATCTATCTTACATCTATTATCTTATAGGTAGAACCTTACAATAATTGAACAATAATTTTTTAAATTTTAAAATATTGTTACAGCCTTTGATATCACTTGGTAGTACATTGTATTCTTTTATTCCCTCATAGAACACGCCTTTTTTTTCAAACTCAGATCTAACAAAGGGTAAATGAAAGTCGTATATGAACGAGTTTGGTAGCTGTGAATGTCATTGTTATATCTCACACGATCTTTGATATAATTGTGCAGGTTACCCAATTTCATGTTATGTATAAATTTCAATGTGTGGTATTTGATAATTTGCTTTACACTAAGCCAATTCAGGCTATCAAGCATTTCCTGGATTGGCGTATCGAATCGAGTCAGGCTCACACTTTCTCAGGAGGTCAAGTACCTCGGCGTGATCTTAGATAGCAAACTCAGCGGGAATAAGCATGTTGAGGACAGATCGAGGAAGGCTATCACGGCCCTATATTCATCCAAGGCAGCGGTAGGGAAGAGATGGGGCCTAAACCCTAGATTTATGCACTGGCTGTACATCGCTGTATTCAGACCCATAATTTTCTATGGCGTTGCTGTGTGGTGGACAGCACTCCAGCGCAACAACAATCTTAGACGACCATCCCTAGCCCCCCTGATTGGGGTGCTCACAGGGCACTGCCTAATGGGAACACATGCCAAACGCATGGGGGTCCCCTCAAACGACTTCTGTCGCAGCTGCAGGGACGAGGAAGAGATAAAAAATGTCGAGCACTTCATCTCTAGCCAGGACCCGGCTGGAGTGCCTAGGGGCTTTCCAATTTACCAGCTTAGCTGGCCTAAGCTCCGTCGAAACCGGAGACATTCTGCGCTTTATCAAGCGGACAGGGTGGCTCAATCTCATGAGTGTATAAGGGAAGCAGGGACTAAACCCCCCTCAGTGGTATCACAATGGGCCATCCGGAGTAAGTGCGCCCCTCTGTAAGGCAGAGGGGCAGCCACCCTAACCTAACCTAACCTATACAATTTTTCGCGAAGGAACTGTGCACCTACTATATCACGTTTGTGTGAAACCAGATGGTCGGAAAAATATAAGGCAGTAAGAAAGTTTTCTGAAAATTTTCCTGAAATTGTTGAAGGACTGGAAAAATTATTCATAGATGGAAACTATAGCACAAGAAAGAGTGCATACCAGCTTCATTCAGCGGTGACAAAATCGGTGTTTATCGTTTCCCTAATGACAATTGCAAAATACTCTGCATTACTGGAACCAACAGTAAATATTTTGCCCTTATATGCCCTTTGGGCAGGGCGAAGCACTGCTAACAACAACATTGCAGTAGGTGAGCATATTCAAATGAAATAACAAAATTATATTTGTAAAGTTGGAATGTTTGCAGAATACTTATTTAATAGGTGAGCATATTGAAAAAATTATTGAGGTAATTGAAAACGGTCGAGGCAAAGCAGAGCAAGTAACGAATGAACTTCTTATTTTTTCTACTTATTTTTTGTTTGTTTAATAGGTGAGCATATTGAAAAAATTATTGAGGTAATTGAAAACGGTCGTAGCAATGCAGAGCAAGTAATGAATGAACTTCTTGCACAAGCGCGAAGAGTTGCAACTGCGCTAGATATAGAACTATCTTTACCGTTTAGCTGTAAAACAAAAACATAGAAGCAATCCTCCATCAAACAACGAAGATGAGTACTGGCGACGCTGTATTGTGGTTCCATATCTTGACTCCTTAACAGCTTCGTTTAAAATAAGATTTGCACGTGAAAAAGCTCCAGCGTTTGCGCTATCTCGGTTGCATCCATTGTATATCGATGCCTGAGTGGAAGCTCACCCTATCTCGGCAGTCAGTTCGAAAACGACCTATTTCAATTTTTTTTTTTCAAAGACGCCCTATCTCAGAATTGGTTTCAGAAACGCCCTATTTCAATTTTTTTTCGAAAGCTCCCTATCCCAGATTTTGTTTCAAAACCGCCCTATTTAAATTTTTTGTTCAAAAACGACCTATCTCAGAATTTGTTTCAAAAACACAAAACTAATGAAATTTAAAACTTCTAGTGGCTGAGGTTAAATTAGTTTTATTTTATTAGAGAATCATAAAATTCGTGGTGTACTTCGGGAATTATAAGTTTGGTGCACATTTCTCTCAAATCCTTTTCTTTATTTTTATCCAGCTCTATGGGATTAACATGCAGTTGAGCAAGCGGATATTCTTTTTCAATAGACTTTTCTGTTGGAATCAATATTGCCTTTGGGTTGTCTTTATATTCGTATCTTATATAAGCATTTTTTTGTTTGGGCAGGACTGCAATTTCCCTCAAATTCATTATTCTGATGGCCTTCCAATTTTCGTCATTTGCAAGTTTCTAATTATTTCACACCAGTGCTTTTGTGTAAATACGTTCTGATTTCTGCATGAATTTTCAATACAAGCATGCATGGAATCGCCTTCATTATATGTGTGACCTTTCTCATTTTTATATAAAATGCTGTGGAGGTGTCAGCCCTTGAGTAGAAGTACAGGCAAGTGGGGAAAGTTTCTGATAGCCATTCAACTGGGGATGGCCAGAACGATTCTTCTATGTGCGGTCCAGGTAGCTCACTACGTCAGGTGAACTGATGTGAGAATTCGACAACCTGACAAGGCCACTCCGACATAATCACCATGAAGAGGTGTCATTAGTTGCACAAAAATAAAGTGTATTTGCATTCTATACAATTATTTAATTATACAAACTTTTTCGATTTATTTAATAATATTTGAGTTAAAGCTTTTTTATACGCATATTGTCACATGCGAAGCGAATAAAAATTTTGCGACTCTGTGGCGAATTCGCCAAAAAGTGACTAATGAGTAACGAAAATGAACTTCTCGAATTGCCAGTAGCGAAAAACTTAGATTCACTTCGCCAAATGTGTCAAAATTTGACGAATACTTATTTCATTCGCATTTGAGAAAAAGAAGCGACAAGTTTTGTGTTTATTCATATATTTTGATAGAAAAAAGTATTTTAACCGAAAATAAAACAACATAGAAGTGAGTAAAAAACTTTTGTGTGTTTTTAATTAAATTAAATGATAGTTCCTCTAGGTCAATGTGGGTAAACGATGGCACGATAAAAAAGATGATTACTACTGACAAGCTCCGGGTCAACGTTCGGTGCAGATGCAACATACTCCTCATAATGAAGTCAAGTAATACAAGACTGCATGAGGGGCGAGTAGTGGATAAACATTCTTCTTTCAAATATATGCAAATCAGGCGCGTAGCCAGAAAAAAATTTCGGGGGGGGTTTTGGCCAAAGTGTCAGTAAATAAGAATTACCTGTAAATACCCACATACATATTTATATTTTTACATATTACATATTTATACTTATATTTATTTGAAATTTTCCTCTTTCTACACGGCTAAAAACTTTACACAATTTTTAAAACTTTTTGGTAGTAAATTCCAAACCTTTCAATTACCAACACAAATTCTAAATTTCTGGCGGTTTTTGTTTTAATGAAAACTTAACTGGGATAAACAAAAATACAACAAAAGTCGTCATGAGTGCGCCGAAGCTCAGTAGGTAGAGCATTGCGCACTGATTTGGCGCACGTCGGTTCGAGTCCAAACATTTAAAAAAAAAAATAAAAAATTGTTAACATTTTCGGTTTAAAATTTAAATAATTTTTATTAGGCGCATTTCTATGACAACCAGCGTAACCGTAATCCTAAACCAAATTTCGTTTGGTCATACACCTAGACCAGTATGTCTGCATTCAAAGGGTTTTTTTACAATGTGCAGTAAAATTAACTTCTTTAGACTAATTTCATTATTTTTGAATGATAGTATGTGTAAATACACAATAAAAATACTTCAACTCAAAGTTAAGAACTTTGTGGAAAACTCGAAAATATATATTTCATCAAAATTTCTAACTTTCAGGTAAAATTTGATTATTTTCGAGTTTGCAGTTTTGTAGTCCGTTAAATTGTCAAGAGCCGACCAAGAGCATTTTCTTCAATATAAAAATATTACGCTTATAAATTTGTATGGAAGATAATGCACTTGGCTAGGAAAAAAATGGCCAAAAATCGAGTAATTCTTCTAGCGGCTTAAGATTGCTATCTTTGTTCACTTTAATTGAACGGGCCACAAAACTGCATACTCGAAAAAACTCTAAAAATTTTTACTAAAAATTTAGAAATTTTGATGAAAATTTTTCGAGTTTTCTTGAATTTTCATGAATTTTCCACAAAGTTCTTAACTTTGAGTTGCAGTATTTTTATTGTGTTTTTACACATTCTTCCATACAAAAAATAAAATTAGTCAAAGGAAGTTAATCTTACTGGAAATTCCAAACAACACTTTGAACGCAGACATACTGGTCTAGGTGTATATGTAGCCCCAACAAGTTTTAAATCTAGGCTTAAACTTTTAGCCGTGTACAAAACAATATTTATTTTTCTTGTTTGTTTTGAAATTTTCTTTATGATTTCTTCAGGAGTTACTTCTTGTGTCAGAACCTCTTCTACTTTTCTACTGCTAATTTCTGGAAAATTTTTCAAAAAAGCGACCTGCGCAACTCCGGCTTTGGCAAGAAGTAAATATTTGTCGCTTTGTTTCTTGAAGAAAAACTGAAGCTTCGGAAAAATAAAAACAAAAAATATAATAAAATAACATTGAAATTCATATAAATTGGATTTATTCAACATGCAGAACGGAACGTCAAAACAAAAATAATTGAAAATATTTCTTGAGCATTTTCTTTTCAACAGCATACCTACCGGGCTTTTACTTTTAAACTTTTATCCCCTGACAAGTATAAGTAGAATTTAATTGTTACTTTCTCTGATAATTCAATACGACTGCGTTGTGTACTGCTTGGTAATTTTTAGTAAGTTTTTTTAACTTCTTGGTAATTTTTTTGGTTGAACTTATGGCAACCGTGACTACCATAACGAGAGACACTAATTTTTACGATTTTCGTCCGCTGTATTCATAACTCGAAAAGCAGTTAATTTAAATTTCAACAGACTTGAGTTCGCATGACTCTTGCTGTTGTTAACATGCTATGTAGATGAGATGCTAAGTTGATCTTATGCAGAGCAAGTCTGATAGTTTTTCTCGAGTTTCTTAATGCGCCAAATGAGTGAACCGTTGCAGGAATTTAGTTGTGACCTCTCAGACTTGCTCTGATAATTGATTAGCGACTACCAATATCTTCTCTCAGTGTGAAATATTATTTAATTTTATTCTTTCGTGTTTTTATTTTGCAATTAATGCTAATTTCTTAACAGGGGGTTTAAAAGTGAACAGAGTAATTATTCTAGTACAGAAGTATATTTTTTGATTTTCGGAAATTTCGGGGGGGGGTTTGAACCCCCGAAACCCCCCCCTGAATACGCGCCTGATGCAAATCAATTTGTTTTTAAACCAAAGCCCGTATTTGTTTCATTAAATTCAAGCGAGAGTTCCACATTTGTTAAATTAATTTAATAAGATCTAGTATGATTTTTTGTAATGTTGCTGCAGTGGCAAAACCCAAACGTTTGAAATAACGCAGGCGCACCACTATGTATTCATCCGCACCTTTTGCGCTATTGCCAATTGTTATACGCACTTCAAGTTGATGTGATTGCAAAACGCCTTTCTTTGCACCACTACTTCCCACATCCAGCTCATCTGTATCCGAACTAGCACCACTTTTTATGATCTCGGTATGAGCTGCCATTTCCAATTGACGCACATCATACCTCGCTACCTACTACAATTACACAAAGTGCTATGCTCTTTTTCACAAATAAATATGTAATTAAAAAATATGCAAATGACACAAAAATGACAGAAACGTCAAATTCGGATGAACTTTTTGAATTTGTTTGAATGCCAACATAACATGACAGGCGAAAAAGTTCATTCGCCACTCACAATTCAAATTTTAGCTGAGTTCGCCAATCTGTTCGACTCGCCAAATGTATTCGCTGTAGGGCGTTTTTGAAAAAACATTTGAAATGAAACGTTTTTGAAGCAAATTCTGAGATAGGGCGTTTTTGAAAAAAAAATTGAGATACAGCGTTGTTCAAACGAATTCTGATATCTTCCACTCAGCCGTCGATATGCTCAAAAGTTCAATTGAAGCCGTTTTTGAAAACTCGAAACTATTCGAAAAGCATTACGATTTAGATGTCAGCAATGAATTGAAACTTTGGTACAATTTATGGAAAAATTAAAATTTATCACAAATGGAGTTAAGAGAAATTGAAGTTGTTGAATTGATCAAACAGGCAGATGAATTTTACCCTTCAATTCGAAAAGTTCTCAAAATGTTATGTACATTACCATGCACTACAGCAACGGTGGAGCGTTCATTTAGTACACTAAGGAGAGTTAAAACTTGGCTTCGGAGCACGATGGAAGAAGAGAGACTATCTGGATAATGTCTGATGAGCGTTTGCGAAAGAACATCAACAGCTCATTGAAAAAAAAATCATCAATAAATTTTCAGAAAATCCTAGACGTCTACTACTTAAATAAAAATTTGTAAGTGAAAACAAAAAAAAAAATAATAGCTGCCCCCCCTATTTCAGATCCTGGCAACGTCCTTGAGAATGTATTGTGGAATCGAAAAAGGCACCATCTTATTTATAACACATGTTTCAGATGGGCTTCTTTAGTGAAAGCGCAAATAGTTTTTAGGCTTGTTGTGTGTATGCTTTTAAAATGTCCAACAAATATTTGTATGCGGCTTTATTTATACAATAGTTTTAAATACATCTGCAAAACAATTGAATCAATAAAATTCACTAAAAAGAGTTTTGTTAGCTCTTCCATTAATCCCGCAACTAAAGTAGGCTCGTTTCATCACGCAACCTTCTTGTTTTAGACCTCTGTTACAATCCAGTGCTACAGAATCTTTCGTTTATGCATTTTTATTCTTAATTTATCTACTTTAACTACTTTTTATCACATATTTTAATATTTTGCACAAAAAGTAGTACCAAAATCAATCGTGAAATGGCAGCACAGCTGATTTCAAAAAAGAAATGGAATTGGCGGAAATTTTCGTTGCGAAAAAAAATTTCGAGCGGATATTTAAAAACGGGCTGTATTACTTCGATACGTCTTTGGAACTCACTTCCCTCTAGACTAAGGCTGATTAGTAATGCGCTGCGCTTCAAAAAAGAGCTAATTAGTTTTTATAATGACTCATAAGTTTATGATTAATTTTAATGTTTTGTTTTATTTTTTCTTACTACTCAATGTATTCTAATATTTGTTAATCTTTTTTCCTTTACATTGTGCACACAATGACCCTTTCCTATATTCTTTCTTCCTTACAATGACTAAAATATTGATATATCTATTTAAAACTAGTCTTAAAATAATGTTATTCCTGAGTAGCACTATAATAAAATTTTTGTCAAAAACCGCGCTGAAATCAATCACCGCTCAGATAGGGGACGGAATGTTGGACTGAAAACTACCTGAGTGGCCGTCAATCGTCGGTCGAATTCATCGGCGCTAGATTAAAACCCAGAATAGTTAAACAAGGGGTGCCACAGGGTGGTGTCCTATCCCCGCTTTTGTTTAAAATCTTAGGGGTCACGTTTGATAACATGTTCAAATACGTCGGACGTGTGACCGCAATTGCCAATAAAGTCCAAAGCCGTAACAAAATTCTCAAGTCGCTAACTGGCAGCATTTGGGGTAGAGACGAGGAAACGTTACAGGCAATTGGTCAGCCGGTGCTGAGCTACGCGACGCCCGTATGGTCGCCGGGGCTTGCAGACGTTCATTGGACGAGGCTTCAGGACTGCCAGAACACTACCTGGTCAACAAAAGTCCGTCATCTACGTAAACACTTTGATGAGATCCGGCACCTGATTTCCAGGCCGTTTGATCCTAAGGTGCACCGACAGGCCCTTACCCTCGTCCACACAGAATCGGTTAACTCTTACCTATCCAGACTGAATCCTGACGTGCCAAATGTTTGCCCGACATGCGGTATGTCCCCACATGAACAAACCATCTGTTTGTTTGCTAACAGAACATACTCTTCTAACACCTATTTCCCCCTGGTCCACCACTATTGAAGCCGCGAGGTTTCTGGGACTACCGTTAGAAGAGTTTGATGACTCAATTGGGCAAAAAAATTAACCACTAGGCAGGGTTACAAAACCCAACAAACACTAAAGTTAGATATCGATTAGAGAAACATTCGAGAATTAGCCTAATCTCTAATCTCTAAACGTTAGAGAAAGCGTCGAGAGACACTGGAGAAATATAGCGTTCTCTAACAAAATGGGCTAAAATTCTCCAATGGAGAAAATTATAATTCTCCAATAGAATTCTAACGTCATTCTCTAATCAGATTCTAATGTGAATTTGTAAGTTCTGTTTGGTTAAAGAAATACAAAACTCAAGGTACGTTTAAAAAGGTGTTTTAATATTGTTTCATGTTCAAAATCCAATATAAACATACTCATAGTAATTATATTGATTATATTTCTTTCTCTAATCAAACTCCAATCGAATTCTAATGTTGTTTAGGCAGGGGGGTAGCGAAATAACAGCCCTTGGTCGGGGAAAGCCCGAGTCATTCCGGTACGTAGAACCGGCTGTTGTGAAATGGTAGTTCTCCACTACCACTTTCGATTAGAGAATAGTTAGAGAATTACACTAGTTATTTAATGTGTCGACCACGTCCTTGCAGCAGGACTGCTCAATTGCTCCGGGTCGGTATTGAATCCAACTCGGGCCCATTAAACTGGATCTGCTGTATATGTGAAACGCTCACATTCCGTACAATGCTCCAATTGTAAAAGATGGTTGCACAAAAGTTCTTGCTCCAGACTAAATCCCTCTACACATACGCCCGCAGGTTTCTATAAAACGTTTGTGGCCCCTTGCTGTTCACGTCCTAGGACGTCCAGTGGCCGTCGCTAATCAAGTATCGGTCCGCCATCTATTTCTGACTCTGTCACTAGTCTCTACGACTAGCAATACAAATGCACCTCAGCAAGTAGACTATTCCAATGGCCGCTCACGCGCACTGGCGTCAACATCTCACACAGCAGCTCACAGCTACTTCCTACGTAACACTTCCCATTTGGATCTGCGCAATGTTCAGCGTCAACCAACTCCCGCTCCATCAGAAACCCATCTTCTTCCAGCAACATCACGAGTATAAGTCATAACCATCAGCTCCCGGTCCCTTAAGATTATACATCCTGCGGCATCAGTCAAGTGCAATACCTGCCTTGGCCTGTGTCACCTGCTTATATGCTCTGGGCTTGGAAACAGGAATTTATGGACTGATACATATGCTGTACCTTGCTGTCGAGCTATGCAAACTTCAACGCCGGCTGATTTGCCTTTACCTTTCGGTGATGTGATTCCTTCGACTTCAAGAATGCCACGTAGTGCGTGACCCAGCCTACTACCACCTAGGCATACGCACCAGTCCTTGACCCCCAGTATTAACTTTTTCCCCGTTAGAATTTCTGCATCCTGCAGTTAAACTGCAATGGCTTAACCGGGAAAATAAATGAAATTGTGAACTTCATGAAGCGATACAATATCAAAATCGACGCAAATCAGGTGACAAAGCTCGGTGAACGATCCGGTCTTAGGACCTGCAACGCCAGCCATGAAATCCATGATAGGGGTGAATCACAGTGATATACCTAGAAACCTAGCGGCTTCGACAGGGGCGGACCAGAGGGATATGGGTGTTAGAAGAGTAGGCTCAGCTGAGCAGACGAAAACGTGGTTAGTATTATGGGGGGACAAGCCACATGCCGGACAAACATTAGGCAAGTCGGGGTTCAGTCTGGATAGGTAAGAATTTAACCTATTACAATATCCAGACCGGAGTTGGGCCAGCATCACTCTAGTCTCCCTAGGCAGCCCGCGCTCCTCTCCGGCAACGGGTGGAGTTGTTGCCTGAAGAACGGCGTTCGCTGGAATAGAGCTGACATAGGAATTTACCGAATCGGTGTGGATAAGGGTGAGGGCCTGCCGGTGCACCTTAGGATCAAACGGCGTGGAAATCAGGTGCCGGATCTCATCGAAGTGTTTGCGTAAGTGGCTTCTTATCCTCCTGGGGGGCGGATTTTCGTTGACCAGGCGTCCGTTCGGGTGCTGCGGTTTGCAACAGTTGAATAGGAATTGCCTGGTCAGCATCGCTATGCTCTTTAACGGCGAGCATTTTCGCTTCATTGTGAAGGTGGTGCTCAGGAGACATAAGAAGACACCCAGTGGCGGTTCGAAGGGCGGTGTTCTGGCAGACCTGAAGCCTCGTCCAGTGTGTGTCAGCTAGCCCCGGCGACCATATAGGCGTCGCGTAGCTCAGTACCGGCTGACCAATTGCTTTGTATGTAGCTAGTAACGTTTCTTTGTCTTTGCCCCAAGTGCTGCCAGCTAGCGACTTGAGGATTTTGTTACGGCTTTGGACTTTATTGACAATTGCGGTAACATGAGCGCCGTATTTGAACATGTTATCAAACGTTACCCCTAAGATTTTGGGGTGTGAGACAGTTGGTAGCTTAACACTATCAACGTAGACGTCTAATTCCATGTTCACTTGCGTTGTCCACGTCGTAAATAAGGTCTTTCAATAGTTGCGCATGGTTGACAATCATACCTTGACGTTCTTAGGTGGTGTCGCTCGGGTCGACATCAGGCTCAAACAGACTACCAATCAGTGCAGGTGCGTAATGAATGCAAGACCACCACCAAGTTCTCTCGTACGATCAACGGTGGATGTTATAACCGTTGCAGGTCCTAAGACCGGATCGTTCACCGAGCTTTGTCACCTGATTTGCGTCGATTTTGATATTGTATCGCTTCATGAAGTTCACAATTTCATTTATTTTCCCGGTTAAGCCGCTGGAATAGTCTACTTGCTGAGGTGCATTTGTATTGCTAGTCGTACAGACTAGTGACAGAGTCAGAAATAGGTGGCGGACCGATACTTGATTAGCGACGGCCACTGGACGTCCTAGGACGTGAACAGCAAGGGGCCACAAACGTTTTATAGAAACCTGCGGGCGTATGTGTAGAGGGATTTAGTCTGGAGCAAGAAGTTTTGTGCAACCATCTTTTACAATTGGAGCATTGTACGGAATGTGAGCGTTTCACATATACAGCAGATCCAGTTTAATGGGCCCGGGTTGGATTCAATACCGACCCGGAGCAATTGAGCAGTCCTGCTGCAAGGACGTCAGGATTCAGTCTGGATAGGGAAGAGTTTACCGATTCTGTGTGGACGAGGGTAAGGGCCTGTCGGTGCACCTTAGGATCAAACGGCCTGGAAATCAGGTGCCGGATCTCATCAAAGTGTTTACGTAGATGACGGATTTTCGTTGACCAGGTAGTGTTCTGGCAGTCCTGAAGCCTCGTCCAATGAACGTCTGCAAGCCCCGGCGACCATACGGGCGTCGCGTAGCTCAGCACCGGCTGACCAATTGCCTGTAACGTTTCCTCGTCTCTACCCCAAATGCTGCCAGTTAGCGACTTGAGAATTTTGTTACGGCTTTGGACTTTATTGGCAATTGCGGTCACACGTCCGACGTATTTGAACATGTTATCAAACGTGACCCCTAAGATTTTAAACAAAAGCGGGGATAGGACACCACCCTGTGGCACCCCTTGTTTAACTATTCTGGGTTTTAATCTAGCGCCGATGAATTCGACCGACGATTGACGGCCACTCAGGTAGTTTGCAGTCCAACATTCCGTCCCCTATCTGATCAATCAATTGATCTATTAAATTTCACTCAATTTATTTAATAATGCTCAATAAATATGTAATTTAGTTTATAAATCATAATACAATTTTAAGTCACTAATTTATGTAATTTGCTTTGTTATGTTTCAATTTCACACGTTTCAGGGCAAACAGCTGACTTCGAAAAACTTATAGCTCTTTCTCTTCTTCTTTCAATCCAATTTAAAGGCATGATACCAAATTTCGATTACGGCGGAGCGTAGAACGGGAACGTAAATAATTGAAATCCATGATAGTGTAGCATTACATAAACACATTGCCCTTTTACTTTAATTGTCATGTGCACATAAAAAATGTATAAACAAATATGAATGTATATAAACAACATTCTGCCCAAATTAGTTACATTGAACTCAGCGGGAGTTTATACAAATAGTGCACATGCCGCTCATAACGAGGATCTTGTTACACTTGTGTGGACGGTCAAAGACACCGCCACAGACAGTCGCCATGACCAACTGAACACAACGTCAGTTTGTCAATGCGACTGACATATTTATATTTTTATTGCAGTCATATGTTGACTTAGCATATTTTAGAATTATGCATTTTTATTTATATGTATTAGTAAGGTATCTATTTGTATATGTTTTAGTTCGTAAATAATTTGTAAGTATTAGTGTAAAATTTTGTATAAAAGAGAAAGTAATTTCAATAAACATTCAATTTGAATCTGCACGCTCAACATCTATGGAGTGTTTATATTACATGGCGATCCAGACCAGGCTTAATATCAGCCAGTCATAATTCCGCCAGGATTTTTTTTATAACGTTGACATGTGTTGCGGCCATATTTGCACTTCTTTTCGGCAAATGTTTTTGAATGAAACCTACAACAGCAAACAGAAGACTGGCAGCAGCAAGTCAAATATTTTTGAATGAACCCTGCGCATAAAAAGAGTGGAATACCTCATAGAAGATGTTGAAACAGGAGTGACTGGCAGCAATTAGGTTCCACCACATGCTTTGCGTACTTTTGGCATTCAGCGGCATTTCACAGAAAATCTTGAATCGGCAGTCCTGGAAATCAACTTCATCATAACACCGCAACATTTCATCAAAGGGCAACTAAAACTGAAATACACTGCCCGCATCTATGACATTTATATACAAGAAGCTGAAAAGCTTACAGAAGAGGTATACATTTAGAGGAAAATTTTTAGAATGATTTGAGCACGCCTCACGGCCGCTAAACCATTGGCATTTAAATATGCCTAGGGACTAAATATATTAAAACAAATTGAAAAACTAAGATACAAAATGAAAAACAAAAATTAAATTGAGTAAGGTTGAACGCTCTTGTTATAATTTTCCTAATGGAGTGTGCATTACCCGATAATCTTGATTACGAAGTAATAAATAAAATTGTGGACAATCTAGAAAACGCAGATACAGATCGTAGATCCAGAATACGAGGAAAGGGAAGCAATAGGTACAATTTAAACAAATTAAAACAATTTTGGTACTATATAGGAATGGGTAGAGAACCCACAATGGAAGATTTGTTATACCCTTCCACGGTAATAGAAGAATCATACAGATTATTAGCTACAGTAAAATTGGATTTTTAAAAAAAAAAAAAAAAAACAAAAAAAAATATATATATATATATAAATAAATGAATGAATAAAAATCGATTTTTTTTTCTTTCGAAAATGGCTTGGTGGAAAATTGCCTTAAATGGAATATTGATAGGAATAGCAGGATACGAGGTAGGAAAAGAAAATTCTGCAGAGAAAAATTATGAAAACAAACTAGTTAAATATGAACCACATACTATTGTAGAAAATAAGGAAGAGCTTTCCGACAAATGGTTGACTATTTTTTGATGTGTAGTCACATGTTTAATTGTTGCAATTGCAACCTTAATAAAAAACTATATCAAAAACAAATTGAGACAATTAAACGACGCACACCAACGCGTTTAAGAAATGAGTAGATGGCAAGAAATTTATAACGCATTATCTGAAGAAAAAACAAAAGCCAGTAAATCATACAAATGCATAAATAAAAGCGCTCTTATAAAACCAGAAACAATAGTCAAGCATTTGAACATAATCGCAGGAGCTTTAGAAAGAATAAGACAGGTAATTAATACAACAAACCGTATACTTACCAAAGAACACCAAAAAGAGGCTAGCCAATTTTTTTTCGCAGTACGAGATAAATTGGTATCTTCATTAGCTAGGCACAATATAGAATGCAACATACCAACCACAGTGCAGGAGAAGCTTAAAATAGACTTCAATTTCCTTTTGTTGGAACGCGCTCAGAGTCCGATTCCAACACCTTCCACTAGCCAGACAGCAACAATAAAAGAAAGTAAACCAAATTTTCAATCCGTAAATACTCCAATCATAAAAGTCACAATGGTGCAAACAACAGTTGAATTCATTAAAACTGCTTCGTCAGTGCTACCGGAGTTTGATGGTAAACCAGAAAACCTACACAGTTTCTTGGACGCCCTTGATATACTTGAGCAAATCAAGGATGAACACGAAGCTTTAGCTATAACAATGATAAAGACCAAGCTAAAGAGAACGGCAAGAAATTTCATCAGTAATGAAAGCACAATAGAACAAATAAAAATTAAATTAAAAACCGCAATAAAGGGTGAATCAGTAGAAGTTTTAATAGCTAAACTCCTGAACATCCAGCAGCGTAGCAAAACTGCTAACCAGTACACTGCGGAAGTAGAAAAAATAACAAGGTCATTGGAAGGAGCGTATATCTCAGATGGATTAAATCCAGACTTAGCCACGAGATATGCAACACAGGCAGCAGTCAAAGCCATGTGCAAAAAATGTGCTGTACCGAAATTACAGGCAGCTCTAACACAATTTTAAATGTACGACAACAAGGTCAATACCGGAGTAATTTCCGTGGAGGTTACCGTAGTAACAACTATGGAAATTACCAAAATAGAAGATACAGACCACAGTCAGGCTACAACAATAATTTTAGATCAAACAACAACAATAGTAACAATAATAGAGGATCACAATCCCGAAATACAAACAGACCATACACACAAACCCGTAACGTGCGTAGTTGTACCGAAACGGAAAACCAGGAAACTCCACTTCAAAATTAACAAAACGAAAAATATGCGTACTTAATCTAAACTTAAACAGCTATATATCTACAAGGACATCGTTAAACAATTCGTACTCAAATTTTTTAATTGATACGGAGCCGATATCTCCATAATTAAAAAACAGCAAATAGATAATAAAGGAAAAATAAATACTGAACAAATCACAGATTTGAAAGGCATTGGTCAGGGAATAACTAGCACTTTAGGCACAATCAAAGCAGATCTAAGAGGCGATGACCTTCTAATTTATCATAAATTTCATGTTGTAGAAGACAACTTTCCAATTCCATGTGATGGAATAATAGGCTTAGATTTCATAAAGAAATACAATTGTATTCTAGATTACGGAAAAACAGAGGACAAACTAATTTTAAGACCATATGATTTCCCTCAAACAATAACAATGAATCTAACAAACTGTCTGTCCGTCAACACAATCACAATTCCAGCTAGATCGGAAGTTATTAGACAAATTAAAATAAACACAAACAACAAAAACATTTTCATACCACACCAACAACTATCCGATGGCATTTATATTGCAAATACCATTACAAATAGCAAGCAAACCTTCGTGAGAATTATTAACACAACACATAACAACACAACTATTCAAAATTATAAAATTAATACTGAAAATTTAGACGATTATACACTAATTAAAGCAACCCAACACAATAAAAGTTGCATAGACACCGAAAAATTAAAAAGACTAACTGAAAATTTTCCAAATTTTGTTAAAGCTCAATTAACATCACTTTGCACAGAATTCATAGATATATTTGCACTAGAAACAGAACCAATTACTTCTAATAATTTTTATAAACAAAAACTATATATGAAGGACGACAACCCAGTTTACATTAAAAATTATAGATTACCTCAAACCCAAAAGGGAGAAATAAGCAAACAAGTAAATAAGCTAATAGAAGATGATATAATAGAACCCTCCATATCAGAATATAATAGCCCAATCCTACTAGTCCCTAAAAAATCACTTCCAGGAAAAACAGAAAAAAGATGGAGACTAGTAGTCGACTACAGACAGGTAAATAAAAAGCTAGCAGCAGACAAATTCCCACTTCCAAGAATTGATGACATTTTAGACCAACTTGGAAGAGCAAAATATTTTTCATGCCTAGACCTTATGTCAGGTTTTCATCAAATCGAACTACACCCAGATTCAAGGGATATAACTTCCTTTACAGCCGAAAATGGCACATATAGGTTCAAAAGACTACCCTATGGATTAAAAGTAGCACCAAATTCATTCCAAAGAATGATGACCCTAGCATTCGCAGGGCTCAAACCATCTCAAGCATTTCTCTACATGGATGACTTAGTTGTATTAGGTTGTTCCGAAAATCACATGCTAAAAAATTTAAGAGACGTATTCTCCACTTGTCGAAAATACAACCTAAAACTACATCCAGATAAATGTTTATTTTTTAGCCAAGAAGTAACTTATTTAGGACACAAATGTACAAACAGGGGAATATTACCTGATCCAAGCAAATTTGAAACCGTTCAAAACTATCCAACGCCAAAAACAGCAGATGAAGTTAAAAGATTCGTAGCTTTCTGCAATTATTACAGAAGATTTGTTCCGAATTTTGCAGAATATTCTAGAAAATTAACTAGGCTTTGCAAAAAGAATGTTACCTTCGAATGGACAGAAGAATGTCAAAAAGCTTTTACCTACTTAAAGGAAGCATTAATTAGTCCAAAACTTTTGCAATACCCGAATTTCGAAAAAGAATTCTGCATAACAACAGACGCTAGTGGATACGCTTGTGGTGCAGTCCTTAGCCAAGAACATGATGGCAAACAGTTACCAATTGCTTACGCTTCAAGGTCCTTTACAAAAGGCGAAACTAACAAAGCTACAATAGAAAAAGAATTGGCCGCGATTCATTGGGCCATAACCTTCTTCAGACCATACGTATATGGCAGAAAATTCCTAGTTAAAACCGACCATCGCCCATTAACATACTTATTTTCAATGAAAAGTCCTTCCTCAAAGCTGACACGAGTAAGACTAGATTTAGAAGAGTACGACTTAGCATATTTTAGAATTATGCATTTTTATTTATATGTATTAGTAAGGTATCTATTTGTATATGTTTTAGTTCGTAAATAATTTGTAAGTATTAGTGTAAGAATTTTGTATAAAAGAGAAAGTAATTTCAATAAACATTCAATTTGAATCTGCACGCTCAACATCTATGGAGTGTTTATATTACAATAGGGGTGAATCACAGTGATATACTGTGGGGTGAATATTCATTTTACGCACGGCGAATTTCTTTGTCCAACGGAGGATGCATTGCAAATTGTCGGCAGAAAGCGCTTGCGCATCTTTGGGTTTAGTCAAAGATTTCACCGTCGACCATAATTTGCCAACTCCAGCCGAGAGGTTGCAAGACCTTAGGTGCTCTTCCCACTTAGCACGTTTGTGTTTATCTACTAACGGGTCGATTCTAGTGTGGTAACAATCACCCCTATCATGCATTTCGACTTCGAATATTCATTTTACCGAATATTCATTTTACCGAATATTCATTTTACCGACAAACAAATAACTTGGCAACTTTTACACCCTTTTGGTATTTTTAGTAGTATTTTATTCAAGGCTATTTGGCTTTAGGCCAAAGCGAAGCTGCACGACGGCACTTCTTTCCGTCATTGAAGACATTCGGGAACGGGTTGATGATAATTGTGCTGCTTTTCTAACTCTCATCGACCACTCGAAAGCATTCGACTCTGTCGACCATGCTTTAATGTGTAAGAAGTTGGAAAACTTATTTAATTTGTCAAATCATGCGATCGCCCTTATCAGATCCTATCTTGGCAACAGAACTCAAGCAGTAAGTATTGGCGGCAGAAAGTCGGATTTTTTAAATGTTCCAAGAGGTGTGCCACAGGGCTCAATTCTTGGACCCTTGTTATTTGTGCTATATGTAAATGACCTACCCAAGGTTCTTAAGTATTGTAATGTTCATATATACATATGCTGATGATGTGCAACTGTATACATGTTGTCCTCGTGATCGTACTAGTTTGTGTATAAATAATAAAAATAATGATTTGAATCAAATAGGTTCGTGGGCTTCTATGAATGGCTTATGTCTAAACCCTAAAAAGTCTAAATGCATTGTCATTCATAGAAGGCCACTTGACACAAATGACTTTGACAAAATTATCTTTTAACGTTGATAATTCGATTATTGAATATGTTGACACAGCAAAAAACCTTGGGATACTTTTTAATAATACATTGACATGGAAGGACCATATTTTTACAACGGTAGGAAAAGTGTACGGTATGCTCCGTACACTATGGTTAACACAGTACTTTACTCCATTGCATATAAGACTTCTACCTACGCTCCTATATGGTTGTGAGATTTTTTCAAACTGTGACTATGTATGTAAGAATAAATTAAATGTTGTCTATAACAACATTGCCAGATATGTATTTGGGATAAACAGACTTGACCACGTCTCTCACTATGCTGAAAAGTTGCTAAACATTTCTTTCGATAATCTCCTAAAACTGAGAACGTTAACTACCCTACATAAAATTATATATGCGAAAGAACCTAGTTATTTATATCAAAGGTTACAATTTCTCCAATCTTCGCGATCCGTGGTTCTAACGCACATAAGATATTGAATTCTAACGTCTGAACGCCAATTTTTCATCACTGCGATACGTCTTTGGAACTCCTTGCCAAATCTATTAAGGCTCATAAGCAATGCACTGCATTTCAAAGAAAATTTAATATGTTTTTATAACGACACATAGCTCAATATTGTATACTCTTACTCTCCTCCCTTTTTCTCCTTTTTCCCCTAACATCTTATACTACTCTTTCACTTTTTAACATCTTTTCTTCTTAGATTATGGCCTTTTAGATTAAGTTTAATTCTAATTAATTATTATTATTATTTATTTATTGTGACTGACACTATAAAATAATTTTGTTAAAATTGTTGTGCCAGGAAATTCTTGAATAAAATA
Organism: Sphenella marginata; assembly: GCA_951509765.1. Taxonomy (NCBI): domain Eukaryota; kingdom Metazoa; phylum Arthropoda; class Insecta; order Diptera; family Tephritidae; genus Sphenella; species Sphenella marginata. Next base: position 60,891,298 of record OX608081.1, read on the forward strand.
CTACTAAATACTAAGTTTTTCGAAGTCAGCTGTTTGCCCTGAAACGTGTGAAATTGAAACATAACAAAGCAAATTACACAAATTAGTGACTTAAAATTGTATTATGATTTATAAACTAATAAATAATAATTAATAGATCAATTGATTGATTATAACAGAGAACGGTGGACCAACAAAAAGCAAAAGGACACTGTTGGTGGATGTTACCCTGTCGTCAGTAGGTGGCTGGCATTGTCAATAGAGTTGGTGCTAGAAGAATCTTCTTCGTCGACCAGGTACACAGATGTTGGCGTCGCGTCGTGGGGCCACACCATACGCCGAGCAAACATTAGACATGTCAGGTTTAAGTCTAACCGCAGGTGGTACTTTTCGCTGGATGAAGACATTGGCCGCCCCGGAACTGACAAAGTATGTGTGGATGCTATGGAGTGGCTGCCGGTGCACGTTTGGATATAATGGTAAAGGAATGTAGAAGTTAAAGCCATTACCTTAGTTTTAATTGCGTTAGTAAAATTGTTAGATTGGTATTTTGAATAACTACTAGTCTAATTTTCGGTAATTGTTTACAACTGGTGCCGAGTGCTAATGCGCGTCCAAAAATATTGAAAATATTAGATCTCCGGAATATATTAGATCTCCGAAACGCGCCTTTTGATACCACTCCCTACATTTTTGGACAAATATTAGCACTCGGCACCGGTCGCAAACAATTACCCTGCAAACATATCATAAAAACATCTTTCGAGCACAAAAACCAAATATAGAGAGCGTTTTACAACTTTTATATACGAGTTTTACTTAAATTTTAAGAATTTTAACAAAAAATCGGGGAAATTAATCTTGTATTGTTTGCAAAATAAAAAACAAGCAGTTATCCGCCAACAAAATTGCAACTGATAAAAACGGAGCTGCGCCCGAAGTGCATAATAGGCAGAATTGTAAATTTCGAAGTTGAACTGAACGGAATTGAAACGCGTGATACCGAAGTTACCAAACGGAGAAAATTTCGATCCAAGTCGAAATGCATGATAGGGGTGATTGTTACCACTCTAGAATCGACCCGTTAGTAGATAAACACAAACGTGCTAAGTGGGAAGAGCACCTAAGGTCTTGCAACCTCTCGGCTGGAGTTGGCAAATTATGGTCGACGGTGAAATCTTTGACTAAACCCAAAGATGCGCAAGCGCTTTCTGCCGACAATTTGCAATGCATCCTCCGTTGGACAAAGAAATTCGCCGTGCCCCCAGGAAAGCGCATAAGCCCAAAAACAGCGATGCGCCCATTGCCATCTACACAACAGAAGTTCAAGAGGCAATTCTAAGATCTAAAAACACCAAATATATAGGCCCCGATGTCATTTCCATGCTGATGCTGAAAAACCTCGGCGACGAAGGTATAAGACACCTAACGCACATTTTCAACCTTTTCCTGCCCACCTTTGTCATTCCTGAAAGATGGAGACAGGCAAAGGTGGTCCCACTACTAAAGCCTGCCAAGCCAGCTGCCGTGGGGGAGTCATATCGCCCGATATAACTCCTCTCACTAGTGAAAGTGTTGGCTGACTTGCGGATCGCCGAACATCACCGCGCTGAACGCCATCACCTCTCAGATAGGGGACGGACTAAACCAAAAGCGTCCAAACCACAAAACAGTGGTAGTTGCGCTTGACTTGGCCAAAGCTTTTGACACGGTCAACCATGCGCAACTATTGAAAGACCTGGAAGATTCGTCCCTTCCGTCTTAAACGTTGGACTGCAAACTGCCTGCGTGGCCGTCAATCGTCGGTTTTCAGAGGCGCCAGATCAAAACCCAGAATAGTTAAACAAGGGGTGCCACAGGGTGGTGTCCTATTCGTTTCTGTTTAACTATTATATGAGTCGTTCAGTGTATAAAGGGAATGACATTGTAAAGCTCTACAAGTAAGTTATCAATCAGCTGTTCGACTAACAGCTGAGCTCACCTGACTGGGAGCTCCGAAATCAGAGGCGAAATACGCAGGGTCTCATTCATGCGGACTGAAAAAAAAGTACGACTAGCTATTGAAAAATGTATGATAACTATGAAAATATGAGAAACTAGTTGTTGAAAAATATTTATTGTTGCAGGTAATTTAGATTAGAGTAGTTTGTACAAAATTTTTCACTGTTTAAAGATCATTTTATGATATCTTGTTAAGCTTTGTAAAACTTTCCTGTGGTACTCGCAAACGCAACCGTGTAGTTGATGTTGCCGTGGGAATTCTCTTGTTCTTCCTTGTTTACACTAAAATACCACGTGCTAATTTAGTAAATTTCAGTAAATACCTGAACTAATGAGTAACTTCTGTTATTTATTTCGTATCTAAATGAAGTTCCCCACCATTTTAAAGTGTTTACAAACAAAACGCAGGCTCAAATATCATTTTTTCATATATGCGCAAAAGTGTTCAACTAAAGGTGCATTCACATGGTACTCGCTAGTTTCTTAGGCGTTGCTTTATTATAACGCACTTTAAATGTTTGCATAATGTCGAAAGCCAGAAAACTCGTTCAATGCTATCTATTTTTTGCTGGTGTTAGGCTCAAACATGTATTTAACCAATTATACCAATAAAAGCAGAAAATATAATATTTGTTGAATTTCTCTTCAGTTCGGTATGGAACCAATTTTCCTGTTTTAATTCATTTTAGCACATTGTGTCACGAGGTAGATAAGTATTTTAGATATTTGGTGCAAAATTCATATGAAAAGCTCCTTAAATATCGGTATACTCACTAAAGCGGTAAAGCATGAATGTCTTATGCCGCTTACCGTATAACAATTCTGGTTGTGAAAAATAGTGGATGATGTGCCTCTGTTTAGTTCAAACAAGACAATAGCTTAGTAAATTAGTTATTTTGTTAGTAAATTTTTATAGAAAAACATTTTGGACTCGACGAAATCTGTCCAATTATAAGTCTTATTAACAGAATACTCAGCAAAATCTAGCTTCGTTTGCAGATCTTGTATCGTGAGCATATTTTCGTCTCGTGTGAAAATTAGATAAGTTGCGACATCTGTTATACCTATTATTATCTATTATTATTACTAATATTATTGGTTTAACTATCTAATATTGTTGGATATTTCAAGCAGGCGTATGTCTGTTTTATTCATTCAGTCCTTCAAGTACCTGTATTTGAATGCGTATAATATTTTTTCGAACGGTTAACTCCTCCCGGGTTTTTGTCCATATTGAAAAGAATACTTAGTATTGAACGGCTGAAGGACTGAACGAAGTGATCGATCCACTTCACTTTTGAAAAAAATCGAGTTGCCTAATGCCTAGCTCTAGCACTAACGATATTTATAGAAACAAGGAAAACCGAACGTAAATTGCGAAGAAGTGGTCTTGTCGTCGAAATGTTTTCCTTCATTAAGTGGATTAAGCAACATTTTATTCAATTATAAATGCGATATAGTATTATTTTCTACTATGTAAAGTTAGAACTTGTCCATACTAAATATGCTTCAAAAGTTAACCTACACAGCAACCCTACACAGCAACCCTACACTGGAATTTCGCTCCATTTTTGATTGAAAATTACATCCCTGCTGCGATAGGGGTTGCTGTACTAGCTTTTTTTTTGACATTTTTCTCAGTGTCAACCGCTGATTTGACGTTTTTCTCAGTGTCAAAACCCTGTGTGTTAGAAAGAGAAAGGAACAAAGATATCTTAATTGTAGGATTTTACAATGGGGAATGAGTCCAAAAATTTGAAATGGAGAAAAACGACAAAACAGTTGACGTTGATGTTAAAACTATTTGTTACGACAAAACTAAAAAGTAAAGTTCCAAAATTAGTTATTAGGACTTCTTTTACAGTTTCTAAAAATTTAATGTTAGTATGTAAGTGGATGTGTTCACAAAACCTGTTAATATGATACAAATACGTTTTTATTGATAAGGGTTTCAGTGAAAAAAGGGAATAAGTCCACCAAAATTTTTGTTGTTAATATCGATACCGTGAAAATGCAAATTAATTATGGTTTGAATTTGAGCATTCGTTCGGAAATAAAAAGAAAAAATGTCCATCTACTTAAATATTGGCTTACCTCCCGTAGTGTTTTAATTGAATTAGTATATTTTGGAAAGAGTACATGTTTTTTTAATTTTGTAAAAAAAGGCTGCAGATAGATTGTTTTTTAGCTCAGTGCATTCGCAGTTTTATTTTTAAAGAACTTAAAAAATAACATAAAAAATTTCTTATTTTGAAAACAAAAATAGCTTAAAAAATTTCTTCTTTTTGAATCAATCTTTATTATAACAATTTCATTTAACAAAATATAATGTCGTCGTCGGAAGGATCATTCTGACTTGAACCTGTTTTCAAGTTTTTATAAAAAGTATGGTGTACGGGAGGGATATATTTTAATAAATCAATCATATCCTCTTTATTTTCTTTTGTTATAGCTCTAGTTTGAGGATACAATAGATTTTGAGTCAGGCTATTCAATAACATTGTCTTCCCCTGCTTTCTTATATTTATAATATTTAAAAAAATACCATTCAAGTTTACTTACTTAATATGCACAGGTCAAAAAATTAAAAATGTTTACGAAATCTTTATAATAAGAAACTCTTTTAACCACAGCGATATCATAACAGCAATCAAAGGTCGATTTCATATGTAATAAGGCATAAAGTAAGATTACAGTTACGCTTCCGATTGCTGCTCTCATATATTAAACTAAGTACAACAACAATTTAAAGAACACAAAAAAATTGGCAGGAAGCGAAAGCTCGAAGAGAGACAAGAATTAGAAACAAATAAGAGTGATTAAAAGCAAAGTTAACAAGTGATTAATGCAATATAAATGCACACGTGGACTTATTCCCTTCTTCCACTGAAAATAAAAATTTTTTGTTTCGTACAAAAAAATCTTTTGTCTTTAAAAGAGGTTTGCCGTTGAAATTTGAAAACAAAATTTTTACCATACATAGTTAGTCATAAAAGGAAGTGTATCCACGCGAAATTTCAAGAAAGCCAAAATATGTGATTACAAGAACATGAAAATGACGGAACATTATGAACATTGCGATTCGCTGGAACCGAAAGGTGGTATTTGTTTCCTTTAGGAGACAACTGCGCCAAAAATATCAGAACAGGTAGCACAAGAGGCGTTCTGGCCTCTGTACCAATGATCGATAAAATGTATTACCCAGAAAAACTTTCTAAAAAAATAACCCTCAGCCGACTCAATACCGACTACACGATCGCCAGTATTTTCACGCCCTAGTACTGCGATGATAGGTTAGGTTAGGTTAGGTTACGAGGGTTAGACCGAAACACAAGGTTACGGCCCGACACTTAGGCCATCAGTGGGCCCGTTGTGATACCCTATACGGACTCGAAAACAAGAGAGTCCCTTCCTCGCCTATACATGATGATGATTGAACCACTTCGTGGAGACAATGAATTTAGCTAGAGCCTTGACCTCACATCTAGAGATTTCAGAAAGGTCTACTAGAAATGGTTGCCCTAGAAAGGCTAACCGTCGCCTGCCAAGCACTGGACACTGGCAAAGGAGGTGCTGGACACTCTCCTTGTTGTTGTTGTTTTAACAACAAAATCACTCCCCGAAGGTTTTGGGGAGTGTTGTCGAAATAACAGTCCTTGGCCGGATATGAATCCGGTACGCTCCGGTACTCCCTTGCGGTACTGTCCGACTGTCGTGGGAGCGATTTGGTATGACCAGTGCAACCTTCTAGGTCATGTCATCCCTCCTTCCGAAAGGAAAGAGAAGATGGGTAATGAGAGGTGGGAGGCATCATATCCGTAGATCAACCATCGAGTTGCACATCATTTCCTTTGTGCATATTGGTCGCCTCTTACGACCGGTATGCCTACCGCGGGCATATTCTAAGCCCCAACCCGCGGGGGGGCTGGACACTCTCCTCCTCCTCGATACATCTACAACTGCGATAGTAGTCGAAGGTTGTCGCTCCCAATCTGATACCGTGAGTGCCAATTAGGCAGTGCCCCGTTAGAACCCTTATAAGTGATGCTACCGTAGGTTTGTTTAGGGTAAGAAGCTCCTTAGTGCGCCCTCTGTCATATGAGGGCCAGGTTAGCATGGATGTCTCTCAAGTTGAGATTGCCGACCATCTTTCGTTTGCAGATCTTATAGTGCTCGTGCTCACACGGAGCTTGAAGGAGGCCATAGGCATACCTACCGAGTCATTTCCGGAAAGGATGTGGTCGGTGGTACCTCTTCTGGCCAGCTCGTCCGCTCTGCAGTTACCCTCAATATCCCTGTGACCAGGTACCCATATAAGGTTGATACTGAAGTGCTGAGCCATCTCGTTAAGAGATCTGCGGCATTCAGTGAGTGACTTTGAGTTGTCGACGAATGAGCCCGGGGCCTTAAGTGCGGCCTGGCTGTCTGAGAAAATGAAGACCCGTTTGCCATCACTGGGTACAGTAGCCAGATGGCTAACGGCTCTGTGTATTGCCAGCATTTCCGCTTGGTATACACTGCAGTGATCCGGAAGGCGGAATGAGACCTCTAGACCCAGATCCGGTGAGAAGATGCCCGCTCCAACCTTCCCGGCAAGCTTAGAGCCATCGGTATAAAAGTTGACAGCGTTCGAGACAAGATGCTGCCTACTATCCCAGTCTTGTCGCGTTGGTATTAACACTGTGTAGTTCTTAAGGAATACATTCCTTGATGTGCAGTAGTCAGTGAAAGCTGGTATTGGGACTGGGGCGCATGCAGCCAGGATGGTGGCATGCCCACAAGTTCCATCTGACCAGATACCCGTTTCCCGTATACGTAGAGCCGAGATAACAGATGCCTCCCGTAGATTTAGTCGGGGAAAGAGTCAGGTTCCGCTCTGTGAAGAAGTGGGAAAGGTCGCGCAGGTAGTCGTTTAGTCTGGTACAAAGTTCGTCCTCTCGTTTCGAAACTGCACTGACGCCAGCCGACCGTTTAAATAGTTGGCGGTCCATCGTTTTAGGCCGGCAGGAAGCGGTGTCTCCTCCAGGTCTACAAGGAGTGTGGCGTGGTTGACTGTTTCGACAGGTCAAGTGCCACGAGAAGCGTCCTGTGGTTTGGTTGGTGTTGGTTCAAACCGAAGTTAATCTGCGTCGTGATGGCGTTCAAAGTTGATGTTGTGCTATGGTTTTTACGGAAGCCATGTTGATGATTGGCCAGCTGCAGGTTTGCAGTATAATATGGGAGCAGAATAGCCTCTAACAACTTCACTACCGGCGAAAGGAGAGATATCGGACGATAAGAGTCTCCTTGATTTGCCGGCTTCCCAGGTTTTAGGAGGGGGGCCACAGTCGCATGTTTCCAGATGTCTGGTATAACGAAGGTGGACAGTGAGAGGTTGAATAGAGCCGCCAAGTACTTGTGCCCCTCGTGGCCTAGGTGTTTCAGCATCTTCATGGCAATTCCGTCGGGTCCGAGTGATCTTGAAGGTTTAGCCTTCCTTATAGCTCCCTTAACCTCTGCAGCGGAGACGACAATGGGCGCGGCTGTGTGTTTGTGTATGTGCGCGCGTCGGATGGCTTTTCTCTTAGCCCTATCCGCAGGAGAATGCAGTATAAATTGCCGGCAGAATGCGCTCGCGCACTTCCTGGGGTCCGACTTGACGTTATCGCCGAAAGCAATGGCGACCTTGTCATTGTATTTGGTCGGGTTGGATAGGGCCTTGACTGTCGACCATAATTTGCCGACACCGCCGGAGAGGTTGCATGACTCTAGGTGTTCTTTCCACTTTTTCAATTTATGATCATTGACAGTCCGACGGATTTCTGCGTTGAGATCCTTTATTCTTGGATCTGCGGGGTTCAAGAGTCTCACTTGGTCACGTTCTCTTGCCATTGCCGCTGCTTCCGCAGGGAAATTCGGCCGAATTTCCGGGATTCTGCCAGCAGAGATGAAGCGGCCAGAGGCTGAATCGATGACTTTGCGAAACTCTTTCTCACCTTTGCATACGTCCGTCGGTGTGGGTAGGTCAGCGAAGGAGTGCTCTGTAAAGTCCGTGAAGCGGTCCCAGTCCGCTTTACTGAAGTTTATGTACGTTCGTTTTTCTGTCGTTATGAAGTCGGACGGTCGTTCGATGTCTAGTAGGATGGGTAGGTGGTCTGATACCAGTGTAAGCATAGGTTGCCAGTTAACGGGGTTGATAATGCCGAATTATCTATTTGCTCTGCGAGTGCGTGCCTTCTGCTATCTGCTGGCAAGTTGGAGTGCCAGAGATCGTGATGTGCGTTGACAGCACGTAACAGGGGGAATGTATATATTTAACACTCGCAGGTCGACGTCGCCTGTCCGGACTGTTGTTGTTGTTTTAACACTACTTTGCCCTGCCTAGGTAGTCAGTATCAACCTTACCCAATATTGTCATCGAACTCTTCTAACGGAAGTCCTAAAAACCTAGCGGCTTCAACAGGGGAGGACCAGAGGGATATGGGTGTTAGAAGAGTAGGCTCAGATGAGCAGACAAAAAGATGGTTAGTAGTATGGGGGGACAAGCCGCATGCCGGACAGACATTAGGCAAGTCGGGGTTCAGTCTGGATAGGTAAGAGTTTAACCTATTACAGTATCTAGACCGGAGTTGGGCCAGCATCACCCTAGTCTCCCTAGGCAGCTCGCGCTCCTCTTCGGCAACGGGTGGTGTTGCTGCCTGAAGAACGGCGTTCACCTGGAGAGAGACAACATAGGAATTTACCGAATTTGTGTGGATGAGGGTGAGGGCCTGCCGGTGCACCTTAGGATCAAACGGCGTGGAAATCAGGTGCCGGATCTCATCGTAGTGTTTGCGTAGATGGCTCCTTATGCTCCTGGGGGGCGGATCCTCGTTGATCAGGCGTCCGTTCGGATGCTGCGGTTTGCAACAGTTGAACAGGAATTGCCTGGTCAACATCTCGCTATGCTCTTTAACGGCGAGCATTTTCGCTTCATTATGTAAGTGATGCTCAGGAGACATAAGAAGACACCCAGTGGCGGTACGAAGGGCGGTGTTTTGGCAGACCTGTAGCCTCGTCCAGTGTGTGTCAGCTAGCCCCGGCGACCATATAGGCGTCGCGTAGCTCAGTACCGGCTGGCCAATTGCTTTATATGTAGCTAGTAACGTTTCTTTGTCTTTACCCCAAGTGCTGCCAGCTAGGGACTTGAGGATTTTGTTACGGCTTTTGGACTTTATTGGCAATTGCGGTTACGTCAGCGCCGTATTTGAACATGTTATCAAACGTCACCCCTAAGATTTTGGGGTGTGAGACAGTTGGTAGCTTGACACTATCAACGTAGACGTCTAATTCCATGTTCACTTGCGTTGTCCACGTCGTAAATAGGGTGGCCGAGGACTTATTCGGTGACAATGCTAGGTTTCTCCCGGCGAAGAATTCGGACACGGCTGGGAGGTATGAGTTAATTCGAGAGCAGAGTTCTTCTACGGAGGGGCCTGTTGCCAGAATCGTACAGTCGTCGGCGTAAGAGACACCCTCTGGTGGGGGGGGAAGTTTCGATATATAATAGTTGAACAGGAACGGGGATAGGACACCACCCTGTGGCACCCCCTGTTTAACTATTCTGGGTTTTGATCTTGCGCCTCTGAACTCAACCGACGATTGACGACCACTCATATAGTTTGCAGTACAACGTTTAAGACAGGGAGGAAGGGACGAATCTTCAAGGTCTTTCATTAGTTGCGCATGGTTGACCGTATCAAAAGCTTTGGCCAAGTCAAGCGCAACTAGCACTGTCCTGTGGTTTGGACGCTTTTGGTTTAGTCCGTCCCCTATCTGAGTGGTTATGGCGTTCAGCGCGGTGGTGGTGCTGTGATTTTTGCGAAATCCATGCTGATGTTCGGCGAGCCGTAGGTTTGCGGTGAAGTACGGCAACAAGGTGGCTTCCAACACTTTCACTACTGGCGAGAGGAGAAATATCGGGCGATATGACTCCCCTACGGCAGCTGGCTTGCCAGGCTTTAGTAGTGGGACCACCTTTGCTTGTTTCCATCTTTCAGGAATAACAAAGGTGGAAAGGGAAAGGTTGAAAATTTGTGTGAGGTATCTTATGCCTTCGTCGCCGAGGTGTTTCAGCATCAGCATGGAAATGCCATCGGGGCCGATATATTTGGTGTTCTTGGATCTCCGAATAGCCTCATGAACTTCTGTTGTGAAGATGGCAATGGGCGCATCGCTGTTTTTGTGTTTGTGCACTTCCCTGGTGGCTCGGCGAATATCTTTGTTCAACGTAGGATGCATTACAAATTGTCGGCAGAAGGCGCTCGCGCATCTTTTTGGCTTCGACTGAACCTTATCACCGCAGGCGATGGATATTTTGTCGTTAGGTTTAGTCGGGTTGGACAAAGATTTCACCGTCGAATATAACTTGCCAACTCCAGCCGAGAGGTTGCAAGACCTTAGGTGCTCTTCCCACTTTGCGCGTTTGTGTTGGTCTACTAAGCGTCTGATTTCCGCATTGAGATCCCTTATTTGAGGATCCGTAGGGTCAAGGCGTCTAATATGGTCACGTTCATTTGCCAGGGCCGCTGCCTCTGCGGGGAAGAATGGACGCACTTCCTTTATTCTACCTGACGGAATGTGTTGATGGGAGGCTGAAATTAGGGCCAAACGAAACGCCTTTTCCCCTTCTCGTACGTCAGACGGGGTAGGAAGAGCAGCGAAGGCGCTCTCTGTGGTGTTGAGAAAACCCTCCCAGTCGGCTTTATTGAAGTTAGTGTAAGCGCGTTTCTCAGCGGTGACAAAGTCGGTGGGGCGATCGATAGGGAGCACTATGGGTAGGTGGTCTGAAGCAAGCGTCAGCATCGGTCGCCAGTCAACGCAGTTTATTAGACCAGCGCTGACTATGGTGATGTCTGGCGAGCTAGAGCAGTTTACCGCCACTCTAGTGGGGGCATCCCCATTTACCGTGCAGAACGTCGAATCATCTATTTGGTCAGCCAGCTCCTGTCCCCTACCATCGGCCTGTAAACTGGTGTGCCACAGGTCGTGGTGTGCGTTGAAGTCACCAAGGATGACGCGGTTCTCGCCCCTGAGTAACGCACGAATGTCAGGGTGGTAATCCCTGGGACAACAGGTGACAGGAGGTACGTAAATGTTTATGATTTCAAGGTCGACATCGCCTGACCGGACAACCATACCTTGACGTTCTAAGGTGGTGTCCCTCGGGTCGATGTCAGGCTCAAATAGACGATACTGCACAGATTGATGCGTGATGAATGCCAGACCACCCCCAAGCCCTCTCGCACGGTCACAACGGTGTACATTGTACCCGTTGCAGGTCAAAAGAGACGACCTTCCACCTAACTTTGTCTCCTGGATCGCCGCGATCTTGATGTTCAGTCGCTTCATTAAATTTGTCACTTCAACAATTTTGCCAGTTAGGCCGTTGCAATTAAATTGCAGGATACCGAAGTGTGTAGGGGGAGCAGAGTTGATGCTGGGGGTCAAGGACTGGTGCGTATGCCTAGGTGGTAATAGGCTGGGTCGCGCACTACGGCGCAATCTTGAAGTCGAAGGAATCGCGTTACCAGAAGGTAGAGGCGAGTCGGACGTCGTTGAAGGTTGCGTAGCTCGACAGCATGGCGCAACGTACGTATCAGTCCATAGGTTCCTGTTCGCGAGTCCAGAGCATATGAGCAGGTGACATAGGCCAAAGCAGTTATTGCACTTGACTGATGCCAACGGCGTATATAATCTTAACCGACAAACAGTGCACGTAGTATAAGGGACCAGGAGCTGATGGTTGTGGCTTATACTCGTGCTAATGCTGGAAGAAGAGGGGCTGACCGAGGGGGTGGGAGAGAGCGGACGCTCAGCATTGCTCAAATCCACTTGGGAAGTGCTACGTAGGGAGTAGCTGTGAGCTGCTGTGTGAGATGTTGACGCCTGTGAGCGTGAGCGGCCGCTTGAAAGGTCTACTTGCTGATGTGCATTGTTAGTGCTAGTCGTGGAGACTGATGTGACAGAGTCAGACATACTTGATCGACGACGGCCACTGGACGTCATAGGACGTGAACAGCAAGGGGCCACAAAAGTTTTATAAAAACTAGCGGGTCTATGAGTAGAGGGATTTAGTCCGGAGCAACTAGTTAGATGCAACCATCTGCTACAGTTAGAGCATTGTACCGAATGTGAACGTTTCACATAAATTTTCTTCCAGCATACACAGCAGATCCATTCTCTAGGTCCGGGGTTGGATTCAATACCAGCCCGGAGCAGGAGAGTCTTGAGCAGTCCCGCTGCAAGGAGCTGCTCGGAGGATGACATTATTGGGGGGAGGATAACTGACGGTTTAGGCAGGGGGGTAGTGAAATAACAGCCCTTGGTCGGGGAAACCCCGAGTCATTCCGGTACGTAGAACCGGCTGTCGTGGGAATGCCTGTCCGGACTGCTATGCCCTGGCATTCAAGGGTAGAGTCCCTGGGATCAACGTCAGGGGCAAACAGGTTATACTGTACAGTATGGTGTGTAATGAATGCGAGGCCGCCCCCATGACCGCTGGGACGGTCTTTCCTATGTACATTGTACCCATCACGAGTACGTAAGTCCGAGTTAGCATTCAGTTTGGTCTCCTGAATGGCGGCCAGTTTAATGTTGTTCGACTTCATAAAGTCTGTTATCTCCGCGATCTTTCCAGCTAACCCGTTGCAGTTCAGCTATAGGATTTTGAAGTGTGTCGGGAGGGAGGGTGGAGGCATGCTGGGGGTAAGGGACGGATGCGGTTGCCTAGGTGGAGGTGGGCATAGTCCCAAGCTGTGACGCAGTATAGGGTTCAGCGCGCCTTGGCCGATGTTGTGTGGCGTGGAGGGCGGCTGAGTACTGCAGCAAGGGGCAATAAATGCATCCGTCCAAAGGTTCCTGTTTGCGAGCCCAGAGCACATATGGATGTGGCACAGGCCAAGGCAGTTATTGCACTTAACCGATGCCGCAGGCGTATATAGTCTTTGCCGACAAACAGTGCACGTGGTGAAAGGTACGAGGAGGTTATGTTCCTGACCCACGTGCATGCTGGATGTAGGGGGGGCGAGAGTGGGGACTGAGGTGAGGCGGGAGCAGCAAGGCTGCAGGTCGTGAAGACCGGGCCACTGTTGTGGCCATTTGATGATGGTAGGTGCGGTGTGTGTGCGCCGGAGCGACGAGAACCGCGGGACGCGCTTGTGCGCGAACAACATGGTGCCTCAAAAGTACTGAAAAAAGTACGAGTTCTGGGGATGGCAGGGTTAAGCCCTGAGCATCCAGATCTATGCAACCATCTCTGCGTTTAACATATATTTTCTTCCAGCAGACGCAGCAGATCCAGTCTCTTGGTCCGGGGTTGGATTCGATACCAGCCCGTAGCAAGAGATACTGGAGCAACCCTGCTGCAAGGGATTGCTCCGAGGATAACAATTTAGGAGTGGGACTGGACAAATTGGACAGGGTTACACTGAAATAACAGCCCTTGGCCGGGTAAAACCCGAATCATTCCGGTACGTAGAACCGGCTGTTGTGGGAATGCCGATTCTTGGTGGTATTATGTTTGGTATCTTGTATCTCCTCGAAAAGAGAACTAACTCGGTTATGACAACCACCCGGAGTTGGAATGGCGTAGCCCAGGGTTATTTTTTGAAGGGCGGCCGAAGGCCGCCAATGCGGAAAGGTGTTCTGCACATAAAAAACATAGATCGGATCCCTATATCAGGATTTGACCGGGGTCATTTTTTGGTTTTTTGTTAATAACTTTTCACTGAACTAAAATATATCTTTTCCGGATTCGGATTCTTGTTACAGAGGTCAAAACGCGTCTTTTGGTACCTCTCTCGATGTTTTTGGAGGTGTATTAGCAGTTACGTACGGTCGTAAAGAATTACCAAATTAAATTTCGACTTCGGATCATTGAAACAAATGGTAATACTTTCCATCCAACGTCAAGTGTTAATACACGTCCAAAAATCTTGAAAGAGGTATCAAAAGACGCGTCTTGACCTCCGTAACAATAATCCGAAGGGGGAAAAGCAATATTTTGTTTCTGTGAAAAGTTATTAGTGAGGAACCGAAAATTGACCCGGGCCAGATCCCCAATTCGGGGCCCGATCCACGTTTTTTATGTGCAGAACACCCTGCCGCGTAGGCGGCCTTCGGCCGCACTTCAAAAAATAACCCTGGGCTACGCCATTCCAACTCCGGGTGTGTGCATAGCCGTGGCTACCGCCACGGTGATGTCCTTACGCGTGCCACTTTTTTCTCACAGGGTAATGTGATGACAACAACCACATAAAAATGACAGAAAAATTGTGAACTTTAGATTTAGATTTTTCGACGTGTATTAACACTTGACGTTGGGTGGAAAATATGGTAATTCTTTACGACCGTACGTAACTGCTAATACACCTCCAAAAATATCGAGAGAGGTACCAAAAGACGCGTTTTGACCTCTGTAACAAAAAAATTAAATTTCGACTTCGGATCATTGAGGTATAAATGCAGAATAGCTCCAACTCCCAAATTAAAAAAAAATGGTGAGGATTGATAGATATCATTAAGGTGAGTATAAATATAAAATTTTTTTTTGGTGCAAACAACAACAACAAAAGTTATTAAGGGTCAAAGTTTATTTAAAGCTTGTGGTAGTAGTGGTCCAAAAGGGGAAGTGGGGCATCAAAAGACGCATATTGACGAGTAGATTAAGAATCCGAAAGCGGAAGTTAAACATTTTATTTCTGTGAAGAGATATTTGCAATCAAAGTTGCGGTAATACTTTCCATCCAACGTCAAGTGTTAATACACGTCCAAAAATCTAGGTAGAGGTATCAATAGACGCGTCTTCACCTCCGTAACAATAATCTGGAGGGGGAAATCCGATATTTTTAGAATTTTGCGAGGTATTTGCAGTTAAAGTTCACAATTTTTCTGTCATTTTCATGTGGTTCTAATCACAAATTACCCTGTGAGAAAAGAGTGGGAAACGTGGCACGCGGAAGGACATCACCGTGGCGGTAGCCACGGCTATGGCACACACCCGGAGTTGGAATGGCGTAGCCCAGGGTTAGTTTTTGAAGCGCGGCCGTAGGCCGCCTACGCGGAAAGGTGTTCTGCACATAAAATGGATCGGGCTCCGAATTGGGGATCTAACCCGGGTCGATACCTCTCTCGAGATGTTTGGACTTGTATTAACACTTGACGTTGGATGGAAAGTATTACCTAATGATCATATAAAACATATGTATATCAAATGAAAGGTAATTTATATACCTATCAAACAACATAAATTTTTTTGAAATCGGTTCGTTAGTTTTTGAGAAATTTTGATTTGAAGAAATGCTTTATATGAACTTTGACCTTCTATAACTTTTGTTGTTGTTGTTTGCACCAAAAAAAATTTATGTGTTTATACTCACCTCAATGATATCTATCAATCCTCACCATTTTTTTTTTAATTTGGGAGTTGGAGCTATTCTGCATTTGTTCCCCAAAGGAAGCAAATACCCAAAATAATGAAAATATTGGTTGAGCGGAGTTATATTCATGCTCCTGGGAAGGGACATTTTTGGACGCGTATTAGCGCTCGGTACCCCACGTAAACGATTACCAAAACGCCTCTTTGGTAATTCTTTACGACCGCACGTAACTGCTAATACACGTCCAAAAATATCGGGAGAGGTATCAAAAGACGCGTTTTGACCTCTGTAACAAGAATCCAAATCCGGAAAACCAATATTTTCAGTAGTTTGCGAGATATTTGCAATCAAAGTTCAGAATTTTCTGTCATTTTTATGTGGTTGTTGTAATCACACTACCCTATGAGAAAAAAGTGGCAGGCGGAAGGACATCAAGGAGTTGGAATGGCGTAGCCCAGGGTTATTTTTTGAAGCGCGGCCGAAGGCCGCCAATGCGGAAAGGTGTTCTGCACATAAAAAACATGGATCGGACCCCTATATCAGGATTTGACCTGGGTCATGTTTTGGTTTTTTGTTAATAACTTTTCACTGAACTAAAATATTTCTTTTCCGGATTCGGATTCTTGTTACAGAGGTCAAAAGGCGTCCTTTGATACCTCTCCCGATATTTTTGGACGTGTATTAGCAGTTACGTGCGGTCGTAAAGAATTACCGCCTCTTTTCTCATATTTTTGATGCCTTTTAGCAGTTGTCTCCTAAAGGAAACAAATAACGTTGGGTCAAGACCCCTCTTTTGAGCCATCGCCTAGTACGGTACCGAACGGATAATTCCGTGCATGACAATACCTTGCAATGTCGGCGACTTCATCGGGAACATCATTTGCATCGCCTTTCTTGATATCCAGACTGTTTACCTAATTAACGATAATTAGCATCCGTTTCGTTCCCAATTTTCAATGAACATACCAATCGAGATATTTCTTGATCTTCCGCTTTTTGAACCCAGTCAGACATACTTTTATCAAAAACTTCGAATTATCCTTTTTCAGAAATTAGAAACGGTACAAGATTCCAAATAGGGACACGAATTTCGATACGATACGATACCATATCGATACTTTTGCCCTTCGATACCGATATTTTGTACTCGATGCTTTTTTAACGATACTTTTCGGCATCGAGTATCTAGACCCCGGTATCGTAACAAATTTTTTAAAAAATATGGAACTAATAGAGCAAAAATACCGCTCTGCTGGTTGTCTCTCTCTAACTTGTGACGCGAATCGAAGGAAAATCAGAACCAAATAATAACAGTTAATTTAGCCGGAAAAGGCAGACGCCAGAAAAGTAAGAGTTGCCATTGATCTGTTGCAATATGCACTTAATACGTCCAAAAAGGTTACAACAAACTTGAAGTACTAACTTATTGTGATATTGTTTTGCCTTTATACTGAAAAAAAGGTAATACTATCCATCCAACGTCAACTGTTAATACACGTCCAAAAAGAGCGGGAGAGGTATCAAACGACGCGTCTTGACCGCTGTAACAATGATCCTAAGGGGGAAATCCGATATTTTATTTCGTTCAAGCGATTTTTGCAATTAAAGTAGAAAATTGTCGGTCATTTTCATGTGGTTGTTGTAGACACAGATATAAGGTGTTATAAAATGTTTTTGATTTGTGGGGTGTTTTAGAAACACGCTTCAAAAATATTGCATTTTCTGATGCTTGCGCTTATTCCCTATGTATGTCTTGGCTACGTGATATGATCAGTCGGGAAGAAGCCGCACATGCAATCCAAGAATTTGTGTTCCGACAAAAATGAAATTTGGAATCACATAGAAACTTTAGCATCTGGTCGAGGAAGTGAAAGTGCAATTCGACAAAGCGAAAACATCAATGAATATATTCGTTGCAAACTACTTTCTTTAAGTGGCTATCTTTTGCGTTTTTGGAAGGAAAATAAGCATAAATATCCTCATTTGTCGAAAATTGCTTTACGATATCTAGAAGTACCAGCAACTTCTGTCCCATAAGAGCGCCTATTTTCAAAGGCAGGTTTAACAATGACAAAAACACGTAACAGGTTGAAGGGGAAGAGGTTGGATAAATTACTATTCATGGCAGATTGCACAGAGGAAGAGTGGGGCTTTTGATCTTCGTTTCTTGAAGTAAAATCTATCAAATTAAAAAAATCAAATTTGCTCATATTAAACTAGTTTATGTTATTATTTATTTTATTGAAGTTTATACGAACCTATGGTAATCATTTACAAAACGTATGAATTTGCTTGCAGCGAACCATTCGGTTATTGAAGTGCTTGTTTGTCATGTACATTTAGCATCGATATTTTGACTATCGAGTCTTTTTGTTTCGATATTATCGGGTACCCGATATATTTGAACCGATACTTCAAATGAGTACAGAATCGATGCTTTGCATTCGATATCGTGTCCCTAATTCCAAATAGCACAATAGTATGGCGGGACGAAAAGCTTGTGATATTAGTAATGACCTGTGACATCAGTGAATCGATGACTTTGCGAAACTCTTTCTCACCTTTGCATACGTCCGTCGGTGTGGGTAGGTCAGCGAAGGAGTGCTCTGTAAAGTCCGTGAAGCGGTCCCAGTCCGCTTTACTGAAGTTTATGTACGTTCGTTTTTCTGTCGTTATGAAGTCGGACGGTCGTTCGATGTCTAGTAGGATGGGTAGGTGGTCTGATACCAGTGTAAGCATAGGTTGCCAGGTAACGGGGTTGATAATGCCGAATTATCTATTTGCTCTGCGAGTGCGTGCCCTCTGCTATCTGCTGGCAAGTTGGAGTGCCAGAGATCGTGATATGCGTTGACAGCACGTAACAGGGGGAATGTATATATTTAACACTCGCAGATCGACGTCGCCTGTCCGGACTGCTATGCCCTGGCATTCAAGGGTAGAGTCCCTGGGGTCAACGTCAGGGGCAAACAGGTTATACTGTACAGTATGGTGTGTAATGAATGCGAGGCCGCCCCCATGACCGCTGGGACGGTCTTTCCTATGTACATTGTACCCATCACGAGTACGTAAGTCCGAGTTAGCATTCAGTTTGGTCTCCTGAATGGCGGCCAGTTTAATGTTGTTCGACTTCATAAAGTCTGTTATCTCCGCGATCTTTCCAGCTAACCCGTTGCAGTTCAGCTATAGGATTTTGAAGTGTGTCGGGAGGGAGGGTGGAGGCATGCTGGGGGTAAGGGACGGATGCGGTTGCCTAGGTGGAGGTGGGGACTCAGGTGAGGCGGGAGCAGCAAGGCTGCAGGTCGTGAAGACCGGGCCACTATTGTGGCCATTTGATGATGGTAGGTGCGGTGTGTGTGCGCCGGAGCGACGAGAACCGCGGGACGCGCTTGTGCGCGAACAACATGGTGCCTCAAAAGTACTGAAAAAAGTACGGGTTCTGGGGATGGCAGGGTTAAGCCCTGAGCATCCAGATCTATGCAACCATCTCTGCATTTACTGCATTGAACGGAATGTGAACGTTTAACATATATTTTCTTCCATAAGAGCGCCTATTTTCAAAGGCAGGTTTAACAATGACAAAAACACGTAACAGGTTGAAGGGGAAGAGGTTGGATAAATTACTATTCATGGCAGATTGCACAGAGGAAGAGTGGGGCTTTTGATCTTCGTTTCTTGAAGTAAAATCTATCAAATTAAAAAAATCAAATTTGCTCATATTAAACTAGTTTATGTTATTATTTATTTTATTGAAGTTTATACGAACCTATGGTAATCATTTACAAAACGTATGAATTTGCTTGCAGCGAACCATTCGGTTATTGAAGTGCTTGTTTGTCATGTACATTTAGCATCGATATTTTGACTATCGAGTCTTTTTGTTTCGATATTATCGGGTACCCGATATATTTGAACCGATACTTCAAATGAGTACAGAATCGATGCTTTGCATTCGATATCGTGTCCCTAATTCCAAATAGCACAATAGTATGGCGGGACGAAAAGCTTGTGATATTAGTAATGACCTGTGACATCAGTGAATCGATGACTTTGCGAAACTCTTTCTCACCTTTGCATACGTCCGTCGGTGTGGGTAGGTCAGCGAAGGAGTGCTCTGTAAAGTCCGTGAAGCGGTCCCAGTCCGCTTTACTGAAGTTTATGTACGTTCGTTTTTCTGTCGTTATGAAGTCGGACGGTCGTTCGATGTCTAGTAGGATGGGTAGGTGGTCTGATACCAGTGTAAGCATAGGTTGCCAGTTAACGGGGTTGATAATGCCGAATTATCTATTTGCTCTGCGAGTGCGTGCCCTCTGCTATCTGCTGGCAAGTTGGAGTGCCAGAGATCGTGATATGCGATGACAGCACGTAACAGGGGGAATGTATATATTTAACACTCGCAGGTCGACGTCGCCTGTCCGGACTGCTATGCCCTGGCATTCAAGGGTAGAGTCCCTGGGGTCAACGTCAGGGGCAAACAGGTTACACTGTACAGTATGGTGTGTAATGAATGCGAGGCCGCCCCCATGACCGCTGGGACGGTCTTTCCTATGTACATTGTACCCATCACGAGTACGTAAGTCCGAGTTAGCATTCAGTTTGGTCTCCTGAATGGCGGCCAGTTTAATGTTGTTCGACTTCATAAAGTCTGTTATCTCCGCGATCTTTCCAGCTAACCCGTTGCAGTTCAGCTATAGGATTTTGAAGTGTGTCGGGAGGGAGGGTGGAGGCATGCTGGGGGTAAGGGACGGATGCGGTTGCCTAGGTGGAGGTGGGGACTCAGGTGAGGCGGGAGCAGCAAGGCTGCAGGTCGTGAAGACCGGGCCACTATTGTGGCCATTTGATGATGGTAGGTGCGGTGTGTGTGCGCCGGAGCGACGAGAACCGCGGGACGCGCTTGTGCGCGAACAACATGGTGCCTCAAAAGTACTGAAAAAAGTACGGGTACTGGGGATGGCAGGGTTAAGCCCTGAGCATCCAGATCTATGCAACCATCTCTGCATTTACTGCATTGAACGGAATGTGAACGTTTAACATATATTTTCTTCCAGCAGACGCAGCAGATCCAGTCTCTTGGTCCGGGGTTGGATTCGATACCAGCCCGTAGCAAGACATATTGGAGCAACCCTGCTGCAAGGGATTGCTCCGAGGATAACAATTTAGGAGTGGGACTGGACAAATTGGACAGGGTTATTCAGGGGATTCTTGGTGGTATTATGTTTGGTATCTTGTATCTCCTCGAAAAGAGAACTAACTCGGTTATGACAACCACCCGGAGTTGGAATGGCGTAGCCCAGGGTTATTTTTTGAAACGCGGCCGAAGGCCGCCAATGCGGAAAGGTGTTCTGCACATAAAAAACATAGATCGGATCCCTATATCAGGATTTGACCGGGGTCATTTTTTGGTTTTTTGTTAATAACTTTTCACTGAACTAAAATATTTCTTTTCCGGATTCGGATTCTTGTTACAGAGGTCAAAACGCGTCTTTTGGTACCTCTCTCGATGTTTTTGGAGGTGTATTAGCAGTTACGTACGGTCGTAAAGAATTACCAAATTAAATTTCGACTTCGGATCATTGAAACAAATGGTAATACTTTCCATCCAACGTCAAGTGTTAATACACGTCCAAAAATCTTGAAAGAGGTATCAAAAGACGCGGGGAAAAGCAATATTTTGTTTCTGTGAAAAGTTATTAGTGAGGAACCGAAAATTGACCCGGGCCAGATCCCCAATTCGGGGCCCGATCCACGTTTTTTATGTGCAGAACACCCTGCCGCGTAGGCGGCCTTCGGCCGCACTTCAAAAAATAACCCTGGGCTACGCCATTCCAACTCTGGGTGTGTGCATAGCCGTGGCTACCGCCACGGTGATGTCCTTACGCGTGCCACTTTTTTCTCACAGGGTAATGTGATGACAACAACCACATAAAAATGACAGAAAAATTGTGAACTTTAGATTTGAGTTTTTCGACGTGTATTAACACTTGACGTTGGGTGGAAAATATGGTAATTCTTTACGACCGTACGTAACTGCTAATACACCTCCAAAAATATCGAGAGAGGTACCAAAAGACGCGTTTTGACCTCTGTAACAAAAAAATTAAATTTCGACTTCGGATCATTGAGGTATAAATGCAGAATAGCTCCAACTCCCAAATTAAAAAAAAATGGTGAGGATTGATAGATATCATTGAGGTGAGTATAAATATAAAATTTTTTTTGGTGCAAACAACAACAACAAAAGTTATTAAGGGTCAAAGTTTATTTAAAGCTTGTGGTAGTAGTGGTCCAAAAGGGGAAAGTGGGGCATCAAAAGACGCGTATTGACGAGTAGATTAAGAATCCGAAAGCGGAAGTTAAACATTTTATTGCTGTGAAGAGATATTTGCAATCAAAGTTGCGGTAATACTTTCCATCCAACGTCAAGTGTTAATACACGTCCAAAAATCTAGGTAGAGGTATCAATAGACGCGTCTTCACCTCCGTAACAATAATCTGGAGGGGGAAATCCGATATTTTTAGAATTTTGCGAGGTATTTGCAGTTAAAGTTCACAATTTTTCTGTCATTTTCATGTGGTTCTAATCACAAATTACCCTGTGAGAAAAGAGTGGGAAACGTGGCACGCGGAAGGACATCACCGTGGCGGTAGCCACGGCTATGGCACACACCCGGAGTTGGAATGGCGTAGCCCAGGGTTAGTTTTTGAAGCGCGGCCGTAGGCCGCCTACGCGGAAAGGTGTTCTGCACATAAAATGGATCGGGCTCCGAATTGGGGATCTAACCCGGGTCTATTTTCGCTAATAACTTTTCACAGAAACAAAATATTGCTTTTCCCCCTTCGGATTATTGTTACGGAGGTCAAGACGCGCCTTTTGATACCTCTCTCGAGATGTTTGGACTTGTATTAACACTTGACGTTGGATGGAAAGTATTACCTAATGAT
This sequence comes from Sphenella marginata, assembly GCA_951509765.1. Classification (NCBI taxonomy): domain Eukaryota; kingdom Metazoa; phylum Arthropoda; class Insecta; order Diptera; family Tephritidae; genus Sphenella; species Sphenella marginata. The sequence continues at coordinate 60,913,614 of OX608081.1, forward strand.
CATATAAAACATATGTATATCAAATGAAAGGTAATTTATATACCTATCAAACAACATACATTTTTTTGAAATCGGTTCGTTAGTTTTTGAGAAATTTTGATTTGAAGAAATGCTTTATATGAACTTTGACCTTCTATAACTTTTGTTGTTGTTGTTTGCACCAAAAAAAATTTATGTGTTTATACTCACCTCAATGATATCTATCAATTCTCACCATTTTTTTTTAATTTGGGAGTTGGAGCTATTCTGCATTTGTTCCCCAAAGGAAGCAAATACCCAAAATAATGAAAATATTGGTTGAGCGGAGTTATATTCATGCTCCTGGGACGGGACATTTTTGGACGCGTATTAGCGCTCGGTACCCCACGTAAACGATTACCAAAACGCCTCTTTTCTCATATTTTTGATGCCTTTTAGCAGTTGTCTCCTAAAGGAAACAAATAACGTTGGGTCAAGACCCCTCTTTTGAGCCATCGCCTAGTACGGTACCGAACGGATAATTCCGTGCATGACAATACCTTGCAATGTCGGCGACTTCATCGGGAACATCATTTGCATCGCCTTTCTTGATATCCAGACTGTTTACCTAATTAACGATAATTAGCATCCGTTTCGTTCCCAATTTTTAATGAACATACCAATCGAGATATTTCTTGATCTTCCGCTTTTTGAACCCAATCAGACATACTTTTATCAAAAACTTCGAATTATCCTTTTTCAGAAATTAGAAACGGTACAAGATTCCAAATAGGGACATGAATTTCGATACGATACGATACCATATCGATACTTTTGCCCTTCGATTCCGATATTTTGTACTCGATGCTTTTTTAACGATACTTTTCGGCATCGAGTATCTAGACCCCGGTATCGTAACGAATTTTTTAAAAAATATGGAACTAATAGAGCAAAAATACCGCTCTGCTGGTTGTCTCTCTCTAACTTGTGACGCGAATCGAAGGAAAATCAGAACCAAATAATAACAGTTAATTTAGCCGGAAAAGGCAGACGCCAGAAAAGTAAGAGTTGCCATTGATCTGTTGCAATATGCACTTAATACGTCCAAAAAGGTTACAACAAACTTGAAGTACTAACTTATTGGGATATTGTTTTGCCTTTATACTGAAAAAAAGGTAATACTATCCATCCAACGTCAACTGTTAATACACGTCCACGAATGCAAAGCATCGATTCTGTACTCATTTGAAGTATTGCTTCAAATATATCGGGTACCCGATAATATCGAAACAAAAAGACTCGATAGTCAAAGTATCGATGCTAAATGTACATGACAAACAAGCACTTCAATAACCGAATGGTTCGCTGCAAGTAAATTCATACGTTTTGTAAATGATTACCATAGGTTCGTATAAACTTCAATAAAATAAATAATAACATAAACTAGTTTAATATGAGCAAATTTGATTTTTTTAATTTGATAGATTTTACTTCAAGAAACGAAGATCAAAAGCCCCACTCTTCCTCTGTGCAATCTGCCATGAATAGTAATTTATCCAACCTCTTCCCCTTCAACCTGTTACGTGTTTTTGTCATTGTTAAACCTGCCTTTGAAAATAGGCGCTCTTATGGGACAGAAGTTGCTGGTACTTCTAGATATCGTAAAGCAATTTTCGACAAATGAGGATATTTATGCTTATTTTCCTTCCAAAAACGCAAAAGATAGCCACTTAAAGGAAGTAGTTTGCAACGAATATATTCATTGATGTTTTCGCTTTGTCGGATTGCACTTTCACTTCCTCGACCAGATGCTAAAGTTTCTATGTGATTCCAAAATTCATTTTTGTCGGAACACAAATTCTTGGATTGCATGTGCGGCTTCTTCCCGACTGATCATATCACGTAGCCAAGACATACATAGGGAATAAGCGCAGGCATCAGAAAATGCAATATTTTTGAAGCGTGTTTCTAAAACACCCCACAAATCAAAAACATTTTATAACACCTTATATCTGTGTCTACAACAACCACATGAAAATGACAGACAATTTTCTACTTTAATTGCCAAAATCGCTTGAACGAAATAAAATATCGGATTTCCCCCTTAGGATCATTGTTACAGCGGTCAAGACGCGTCGTTTGGTACCTCTCCCGCTCTTTTTGGACGTGTATTAACAGTTGACGTTGGATGGATAGTATTACCTTTTTTTCAGTATAAAGGCAAAACAATATCACAATAAGTTAGTACTTCAAGTTTGTTGTAACCTTTTTGGACGTATTAAGTGCATATTGCAACAGATCAATGGCAACTCTTACTTTTCTGGCGTCTGCCTTTTCCGGCTAAATTAACTGTTATTATTTGGTTCTGATTTTCCTTCGATTCGCGTCACAAGTTAGAGAGAGACAACCAGCAGAGCGGTATTTTTGCTCTATTAGTTCCATATTTTTTAAAAAATTCGATACGATACCGGGGTCTAGATACTCGATGCCGAAAAGTATCGTTAAAAAAGCATCGAGTACAAAATATCGGTATCGAAGGGCAAAAGTATCGATATGGTATCGTATCGTATCGAAATTCGTGTCCCTAGTGACGAGCTGTTACATCAGTAATGGAATTCACCTTCTTATAGCGATTCGATTCGGTTCGATTTTTCGAGATTTCCTTTAGCGATTCTGTCGCTTCCGCTACCGAATATGCTATTCACTAAAGCGCAAAATACACGACACCATGATGCAATCAACAGGTGACCGCATGGTGACATACACCCGTGGGTACATAATTTGTGTAATGTATTTTGTTGTTGTACTTTGTGTGCGTACTGTCAAAATTACACTGAAAAATGGGCATAATGTCAAAATTAAAGAAAAAAAATTTGTAATCTGCTGTATCATGCCGCGACCTTCTATAGTTGGATCATGCACGACACGAACATTTCCGCGCACATTCCCGTTATGTCATGTTTCTGCGAACTTTTCTGTCGTGTATGGTAGTGTTTGCCAGTTCGCGCAAATGTTCGCCAAAAATGAAAATATTTCGATAATCGAAAAATTAAAGAAGTAGATCCTGGTGCCACAAATGATACAGTTATAAATAAAATAAGTACACCATTTCCAGTTGTAATTGAGAAAGAGTCATTTATAAATGGAAAAGCGTGATTTGCAATTGAGAATAGTTAATTGTAATTGTGAAAGTGTCAAATGTAAATGAGATTAGGTACTTGTAAATGAGCAATTATCAAATGAAAATTAGAAAATGTTATTCAAAAATAAGAACGCGTCGTTTGGAAATGAGAAGTGCCACTTGAGAATGAGAAAGCGTCATTTGAAATTGGGAATAGGCAGTTGTAAATAAGAAAACATCAATTGAAAGTAAGAAAGCGTAATTTGTATATGCGAAACTTGTTTTATTTAGTTATTGTTTACATGCATATACACATAGTATATATAATAAGTAAGAATAAAAAGAATTTATTGTATAAGAAAATTTGTATTATTATTAAGAGCCAGCGGGCATGTCTTCTAATGACACAGCACTTCCGTGAAATAATGTTGCATCCTGAAATGCTCGCGCACAGTTTCCTTAGTATCATCTACGATATTCTCGAGGTATTGCAGTCTTTGTTCCACAACACGAGGCCCGTTTGTATGGGGGTTCGAAATATGCCCCTTGACATACATTTTGATTTTAGCCCGAACTATTTCAATTGGGGTGAGCATGGGCGAATACGGAGTTAAACGCAGCACTCGCACTCTCCCATTAGAGGCCTCACTGACTGCATATTCGATTCTGGAGTGGCATGAAGCGTTATCACACACCAGAACCAAATCTTTCAGTTGGTTCCCCTGCTGCTCCCAACGTTGCAGAACTGTCCTTATATTACTTTTATTTTATTTCCCATTTTCAAATGACTCTTTCTCCTTTTAAAATAATATTTTCTAATTTTCATGTGACGCTTTCTCATTTAAAAGTACCTAATCTCAATTACATTTGACACTTTCGCATTTAAAATTGACTATTCGCATTTACAACTGACTATTCTCAATTCCAAATAACGCCCTTGAATCATCATGTAACGCTTTCTCATTTTCAAGTACCTCATCTTATTTACATTTGACACTTTCGCATTTACAATTCACTATTCTCAATTACAAATTACAATTTCCCATTTATAAATGACTCTTTCTTATTAACAATCAACTTATCTTATTTAAAATTGACAAATCTCAATTGCATGTGACGCTTTCCCATTATCAAGTACCTAATCTCATTTACATTTACCATTTTCGCATTCACAATTAATTATTCTCATTTTCAATTGACGGTTTCTTATTTTAAACTGGAAATTGTGTAGTTTGCGGGCTCTCTTTTTTTACGTTTTTTTGCCACAGCGAGCAATATTGCTGCGGCACAATTGTTGTCCGTATTCATCGCTGTCTGAAAGAGAACTAATGTCCGACCAAAAGTTCGTATGGTGTATGGCCAAAGCTGCGAACAAGATTGCGGAATGTTCGTGTCGTGTATTTGGCGATTAACTTACCAATTACGATTCGGGTAAAAGATTCCTCATCTCGCGATAAAACATGGCACTCAAATGTCATTTTTTTAATAATAATAATATGAATATAATATTATCATTTTAATTTTCACTAAAACTTCAAATTCAGCAAACAACTGCAAATTGTGTTACGTTTACTTTGCGAAACAGCTGATTGCGAATATTCGAAAATCTAGAAAAAATAGCTAGCGAATACCAATATCGTGAGAAATATCGGTACGACAAAATGCGAATGTCGCAATCAAAAGGCCTGTTTTTTTTACACGCATATACATCTCCGTCTGCGAATAAAATAAAACGGTCATCTGCAATTGCGCTTATTCCATTATCAGCGCGCATACATACATACATTTCCTCTGTTGACATTCCGGTTATTATAAAGGGATGATAAACAGATTGCTGGAAGTTGATAAGGCAGTTTGCAAAATGAATGGAAACTTCTTGGAAGTACTGATTTTATCAGCCACTGATTCTTAGTTGCAGATAAAAGTTGTGCGCTTAGCGGTCCATACAAATATTAAGCGCAAACGCAGACGCAGATAAAAAAACACGGCTAAGGTTAGTGAATTCTACTACAGTGGTGGAATTCATTAATTCTTTATAACGATACGATTTTGTGAGGTTTTCACTCACGATTTTGTCGCCAGTATTATCTTCTGTGCTATTCACTAACTTATTTTTTATATTTTGGGGGGGAAATTACTCTGCTTGACAGGTACCAGTTAAATGGTATGTCAAACAAAGATGACTAGATACGAAACTCTCTCCAGCTCCTTAATTTCGGCCCTACTAATACCCGTCCAAAAATATCGGGAGGGGTATCAAAAGACGCGTTTAGGTCCCAGCAACGCAAGTCCACCTTCGGAAAATAAATATTGTTAGTAGTTTGCGAGATATTTGAAATCAAAGTTCACAATTTTCTGTTATTTTCATGTGGTTGTTGTAATAACAGATTACACTGTGCGAAAAAAATTAAGGAGTATGTTCGACGCAGAAATACTGGGGATCGCGTAGCCGGTGTTGGACCGGCTGAGGGTCTTTTTTTTTAAGCGCTGCCGGTGACAGGCAGTTCTATATATATTCCACTGCCAGGGTAAAGAAACTCTTAGGCCCGGCGATTCCTTAATCGCTGATTTTCTGAATCGACAATTTGGGTTTTACCAAAGCCTGATTAGGTTATCGCCGATTAGATCCATCATTGTGAATAAATTACCAAAAAACAGCATTGTGAATAGTCAAAACAGCTGATTTTTGTTTTGTTTACATTTTGCAAGTGATAAAACAATAAATAAACATCCTAACAAGCAGTACATGCAAGTTTGATTTAAACAAAAGCTAATAGCACGTTCTGTTTAATTTCATGCAACTCTTTTATTTATCCAATAAATTTATTGCATTACATTTTAAAAGAATTCAATGTTAATTCAGTTTTTCCAGTTGTAACTTTAATAAACTCTGTGGGAGTGTGGAAACCATTTGCCGCTGCATTGCATTATTATCCTGCGATGTCGAAACGAAAGAAGAATATTCCAATTGTTGTACGCGCAATACTTTAATTGAATATTAAATCCGCATCAGATGCACCCTTTTGGCGACGAAACTTTGGTTTACTCGGACGTTGATAATGATTTTGAGTTAAACTGCGCTGTGATTGCATAAGAGATTCCTATAAATTGGAGAGAGATTTTTATTTAAGTTGGAAATAAACGAATTTAAATATTTGCTTACCTGATAGTCTTCCTCTTCTATACGTTCGGTTATGTTTAGCGTTAGACGTTTCACCTTTTCCTTTTCTTCGCGTGTCTTCTCCTCTTGTAACTTCAAATTGATGGCAAGTTGTGAATCCGACGGCGCAACAAATTGTTTAAATTGTTGTTTACCACCCTTGCCGCCACGTATCATCAACACAAACGGCACAGCATTTGCAGCAGTTGTACCAGTGTTGGAATCCATGGCACGTACACGGGGTTCACGTTCAGATGAAGAGTCGTCACTGAGCTGTATACGTGTAAGAATATTTGGATTTGTTAAGTGTGCGTATAGTGCGTATATCTTCGAATACATTGTCGATAACCATTGTTACGGCACGCTCCTGATATGAACTCATGCCCGATACCAAATCCGCCAAACAGCGTATGAGTGGAAAACGTACTAAATATGCTTTAGACATGCATTTTTTATGGCATAACTGCTAACAGTGGGATCATCCCAATTAATGCGTCGTAACATTTTTATGCAACGATCTACGTTTTGTTTACACAATTCCTCGAATATTAAATGGCGAATATATTCATGGATGACTGACACGTTGGTGAGCAGACGTGAGTCACGGCAATTGTACAGATAAACGCCAGCGACTTCAATGATAGCGTATGCCATTTCGATTTGATGAGCATTTTTAAGCAGCTGAGAGCATCGAATTTCTTGCATAGTCCAAATTTAACCATTTCACAAATGAAGCGTACAATTTTAATTTTTGATTCGTTTTTGGGGTTGATTCTTTTTACCTATATGCCATTTGAATTCTTTGCGTAACATCTCTGAAAGATCGTTAGCAACATCAGTATTGCATAGGTTAACAATGGCAATAAAGCGTGAAAGAAAGGAAAGTAAATCCAAATGTGTTCTGTAATAGGAATATAAATGCATTATAAAAGTGATACTTTTCAGGCAAGAAAAATACATACCTATGTACTGTAAAAATTGATTCCGTCAGCTTTTTCCGATTGTATTGAAATTTAGCAGGAATTCAATTGCTGCCGAATCTATAAGATCCTTGTTGACAAAATTGTTTAAGTTATTCAGAAACTGGTCGAAATGTTGTTTGCTGTGTGATACTTGGCTTGAGATACGTCCGACTTCCATGAGTTGCTTGCGTTAGTGGCAGTTGCGCTGAGTATGGTGGTGCTCGCTGCTTTAGTGGTTGGTGCATCAACTGCTCCACGTACGGCATATGGGGCGCCCTTCCATTTGCGTGCCTCACGCCTTTGCTTGCTCTGCTCTGATGGTGAAGATGATGATGGTGTTTCGCGATGAGCTGAAAGTAAATGAAATATGGATTACTAAGTCAAACTTTATAAGCCAAAAAATTTTAACTAACCGGTTTGCTGCTGCTTCGTATGCCATTGGTACTCGACGTGCCAGCAACACCACTTCTGGCCGACGAAACTGATGTGCTTGGTGCCTCAAAGCTTATGCGCACCACAACTATACTGCGGTGTGGCACCTAAAAAATCATTCAATATATGTATAACTGTAGAGATATCGCGTTTGGGACGTCCATAACGATCTTGTAAAGCTGGATTTAGGCCCGTTTTCTCGACTGCCTGTTAAAGGCAGGATCAACCAACCGGCGGATAAATTTGTCGGCAAGATAAATTTCACTTCATTTTCTCAACCTCCTGTTAAATACTTCCACTAAATTTTTGAAAATATGGCAGCATTGCGAACGAAAAGAAAAAGAAATGTCAAAAACAGCTGTGAAAATATAAATATTAGAAAATATTTCAGCAAATTTCTAAAAAAAGCAAACTAAAATTTCATTTAATTGGAAATGAGTGACTTAAAATTAAAAAAAAGAGGTAAAAATTTTACCAAGGAGGAGGAGGTTGTGCTTGTAGATCTGGTAGAAGACTACAAGCACATCCTAGAAAATAAGAAGTCGGATGCGGTTACTTGGCGACAAAAGGAGCACGGGTGGCAGACATTGGCTGAAAGGTTCGCAGCCAGAACTGGCAACCACAGGGAGTGGAAAGCGCTCAGGGATAAATTTGATAACCTGAAGCGGAGGACTAAAGGTGAGTTGGCCACGGAAAAGAGGGAGACGTACCGCACAGGAGGTGGTACTTCTACAAAAAAAGTAGAGTGTGTTTCCCTCAGAATAGCGTCGATTCTCGATACATCGGGCTCTGGAATGGTCAACCCTCACGATGACGACATGGGTATGTTTAACGCATTTCAACTATATCTTCCATTTCCAGTACATATATCCGCATGGGATTACTTCTCAATGTTCTAAATGTACACTTTTTTGTTCCTATTTTTTTTTACAGAATTTGAGATATTGGAAGAAATTACAGAGGACGATAATGCTGCCATTGTGGAAGATAAGGATGTAAGTTATTTACATACATAAAAGTACCTGTAAAAATGTAATTTGTTTGCTTATATGTATTTTCACAGTAGCCACATATGGTCGAAACGATGCAGTGGGCTGACCAAAGCCTTCTAGTGTATTTCGTGATATTTCTGAAGCAGTTATTACACATGACATGTGAAGAGGTGGCTCGTTCGATCGAGAACTCTTCACATGTCGATCCGCGTGCTATTTGTGGATCCAATGGGGATAAGTAGGACTTCGAAATACTAAGTAGGGGTAAAGGGTAAATGTTAGGGAAAGAGGGGTAGGATGGCTAAATAGGAGATGGATGATGGTATTTTAGGGGGAAGGGGTGAGGGAGGGATAAGCTTCGGTTTAAACCTATTACTAATAATTATATTATTAATATTTTCGCAGGCAAATAACTTAGACGATAGTAGCCAAAATAATCATGATTGGGCTACATGGAACCCTGCCAATTTACGGCAAAAAAAGAGCGAGCAGCTTTGCCTTGGAAAAGGGTCGAGCCGTAAAAGGAACATGGAGGAGGAGAAAATGAACCTTGTTCTGTTGCAGCAAGAGTTCTACAGGGGAGAAAGTGCTCGAGCTGCTGAGAAGTATGAGCTGGAGAAAGTTTATGCTGCAGAGAAGCATCAGCAAGAGCTCAAAAATCTTAAGCTTAAAAATGAGTTGCTTGAATTAGAGCTTGAAACAAAGAGAGCAAAATATTCACCCTAATGTAAGCATACTGATTTTTAAAGGTACTATTTAGTATTCATATTCTTTTATTCTTTTCAGGCAGCAGCTTTATTTTCTTAATATCTTTCTTTTCTGTATAATATCTTTGTTTTACTGTATATGTATATATGTACATATGTATTAAATAGTCATATGGATTTTATGAATAAGAAAAACTATTTATTGAAAACTGAATGCCCTACTTATTTAACAACCTTTAAGGACATTGAACATTGGAATTTCGTTTTTGTTTTAGACTCGAATCTTTAGTACAAGTACAATTTTTTAACAAAATGAATAGACATGCTTTAGACTTTGTGACTTCTGTCTGTCACTGTACATATGTAATTTTTCATATAAATTGATTATGTTTACATTGTATACAAGCTGATGGGGTAAAATTAAACGAATTTTATTAAGCTGGACATGATAGCCTGTAAATAAATAATTAATTCTTTATGAAAAATAATATAAATTAATATTGAAAAAAGTACCTTCCAAAATAGTCGGCTATCAAAACAGTTCTAGCAGTGGAGTCTCCGTCGATTGTAGTGCTTGTTTCAGGTTCATCTGAAGTTTCTGAAGGTGATATTTCAAAATCTGTTGGAGGTAGCGGGTCTTTTGCGGATATAGCAATATTGTGGAGAACTCCGCAAGCCGATATGACTGCCATTACGGTGTCCATTGATATTCGCATGCCCATAGATAAGATAGGAAAGCGTCGTTTCCAAACTCCGAAAGTTCGCTCTATGGTGTTACGTGTACGAATCTGAGATTCGTTATACAACTTTTCTGGCGCAGATTGTGGATTTGAAAGTGGTGTCATCATGTATCGACACTGTTTGTAGCCGCTGTCTCCAAGGATCATGTACTCATTAAAATGTCCCGTGTCTAGTTGATATTTCAAGCGGCTGCAGTTGAATATATGGCTGTCATGTGCAGATTCTGGCCACCTCGCAACTAGATTTTGGAAACGCAAATTGGCATCACATACCGCTTGAACGTTGAGTGAAAAGTAACCCTTCCTATTTCGAAACATTTCAGCGTTGTTACCTCCTGGTGATTGCATCCTAATGTGGGTGCAGTCAATAGCTCCAATCACTCTGGGAAATTTCGCTATTTTGTAGAAGTCTATTACAGTCTGCTCCATGTCAGACGGATCGCGGAATTTCACCCATTCCTTCGATAGTGATGCAATAGCATTTGAGACTTGCTTGACTATTCGGCTTGCTGTGGGTACGCTTACTCCGCAAAAGTCGGCCACAGTAATTAAAAAACTCCCTGTTGCATAAAACCTGAGTGTTAGCAATATCTTCGTTATTGGGGTAACATTGTAACGTCTAAAAAGACATAAATTAAATGAACTTCAACGAGTAATAGGAAAGTGGGAAAACTGAGTTGATAATATGACAGCAACTTACCTATTAGTGTTGGACGTGATAGCCTTTTCAATGCGCTTTAAAATGCCCATGCAGGTGCATTTCGTTAATCGAAATCTTCTAACGAACTCATCCTCCGTGTACTATTTACCGGTTGCGGTATGTCCTCTTCGCTATACTACGCTCACTGGTTTCTTCAAAAGCTTCTTCAAGTGAATGAATATAAAGTACACGGCTGTTTTCCATGGCGATTGTTAATTTAAATTTAATTTTATTTGTTTTGGAATTGTATAGCTCAAATAATTCCAACTGACAATCAGCTGTTTTCAGTTTATCGGACCGACAAATTTTAAAGATTGGATTGACTGCATGTTAAATTTGTCGACGGAATAAATTTAACAGGCACTACAGAAAACAAAATTTTGTTAAAAGAACAGATAAATTTTAGCAGGCAGTCGAGAAAACGGCCCTTAATGTGCCCGAGAAGGTACCCGAGTAGATGCCCTTACCATGATTCTTCATAGATTCAATAACAGCGCCGGAGCTGCTGTCTTTGCGCGTAGCCTCTTCTCCACCACCGGATAAATCAATCTTATTAGTGAAAACCTCTTTGGAGAGTTGGTAAGTCCTTATATATTTATTACATACCAAAACGTTTTTGGTATTTGCATTTAATAAATATTATAGGTGAAATCGAGAATTCAATCAGTACTGCAGGTATAGTCAAAGGAAAAACTCTATTATTTTTAAACTGTAACTTGGGACAAATTCTAGTTTTCTTGAATTTTTCCATCCAACGTCAAGTGTTAATACACGTCCAAAAATCTCGAAAGAGGTATCAAAAGACGCGTCTTGACCTCCGTAACAATAATCTGGAGGGGGAAATCCGATATTGATTGATTAAATGCAAATACCAAGAACGTTTTGGTATGTAATAAATATATAAGGACATAATAATATTGTTGAATGACACAAGGAACTTTTAAATTAATTTATGATGCACTTCAATTACACAAATATACGCAAATTTTATTTTCTACACAGTTGACAGACGTCAAAGTTTGCTCAATCAGCAGATAACCGGCCATCCATCGCCGATCAAGTTAATCGGGACTTTAATCGGCTGATCGGCATGGTGAAAACGAATTTTAGCCAAATCACCGATTAAATTCCGTTAAAGCGCTAATCGGCTTTTATGAAAACGGGCCTTAGTAATAAAAAATAATTGCTTAAATTGTGTCGTAAATTTTGTGGGGAAGTATTTTGTACTAAGTTTACGTTAGTGAACTCTGGTATAGTACTCGGGTTTCGCTGTATGATAGGCCATTTTTTTGTATAAAGTTATGAGGATGCAGGTATGTACTTTGTATTATTGAAATTATTATTTCATATTTTTGTCATAGTATAGGCGTTGAGAAAACTCCAAATTTCTTCACCATCAACCCGAAAGTACACTGTGACTCAATCTACAACAGGCCCAGGCAATTTTGCAATTGAGGTAGTGTTAGTGAGAGCGCACCACTGAAATGCTGTCGTTTGTTTGTGTTCAGTGTCTTACTAGCAAGCAAAGAAGCAACAGCTTATGCGGAAGTATTTCACTAATGCGCAACAATTAATTTATTCAAAATGCATGAATATACTAATTATTTCATGATAAAAAATGCGTTTGTACAAATGCAATGCATATTATGCTACAAATAATTACAATAAATTAATTGTTGCGCATTAGTGAAATACTTCCGCATAAGCTGTTGCTTCTTTGCTTGCTAGTAAGACACTGAACACAAACAAACGACAGCATTTCGTTTATCAGTGCGCTCACACAAGCGAAGCAAGCAAAGAGCGTAATAATCTGTGTGAATTTGGTTCTCAATAATGCGGACAATTGTCCCACTAAGTGCCTGGGCCTGATCTACAATTAAATAAACGCATCTTGTTGTCGATGTTTCTTTCTGGATAAGGACAAATTATATTTTTCCTTAAGGGAAACGCGCTATCTGCTACGAAGTAGTACGGAAATTTATTGCCACTCTCGTCATGCGGTAGTTGCTTTGGGGATGGTAAATTATCGATATTCGAAAAACTCCTCCATCACTATTTCGTCCCGCATTCTATTGATGTAAAGAGACCATCAGCATCGCAACAGCCAAGAAGGATAACTGAATGGTAGTTTTTGTAAACTTGGAATTATATACGAATGTGAATATAGAATAGGGATATGTTGTGACCAATAGTATTAGTCTAAGTTATGGCAACCTTGTAATTAATATAAGTCATGGCAATACTGTTTGAATAAAGAGAAATGATGGTAGACCACTTCCGGTAAGCCAAAGAAAAGAATAAGGCGTATTCGGTAATTAAAATCAAAGTATATCTGAATAAATCCTTATAAGAAAAGCAAGTTTATAACTTCAGGTGTAGGGATGATTCTTTTCAACGTTTTTACGGAAAATTTAAAATGAATAATCCAAGACAAGAACTAATCAACGCCCTTAAAGCGGCACACGTGTTTTTTTCACCATCAGCCACTACAATGCAGCTTCGTAAATTGTTGGCTACTACTGTCGGCGATGCCATCAATGGCAATGACGCTGTTACCAATTCCGATATTGATGCCGCCACAAATTCCGATGCTGATACTGCTACTAATGCTAATACTGACGCCGTAATAAATTCCGATTCCCATGCCGATGCTGCTACCTATACTGATGCCGTTACCAATGCCGATGCTGTTACCAATGCCGATGCCGTAGCCAATGCCGCGGTTGTTGCCAATGATGATGATGTTACTATTGCCGATGCTGCTACTGCCGTAATCAATAATAGTGAGAGAGCTGCCGCCATACGTAGTACCAATGCCGCCGCTTCCGCTCCTAACGCCGAAAAACACAAACTAGGTAGAGTTGACGAGGAGATAGCTTATCTCCAGAAAAAGCTGGACATGCTTCGAATAATGAAGCAGATAGATGAGTTCGAAGGTCATGCCGTGGTAAAAGGTAAGCGCAGATTGTATTTAGCCGACATCGAACATGCGCTACCTAAGTTTAGTGGTGACGATGTTGCGTATCCTGTCCACCACTTCATTCGTGATTTGGAGGAGATCCTCGAATCAACTTCCGCAGACGACAATTTCAAACTGCTCGCTCTTCGACGATGCTGATTGGCACAGCACGTGTATTTTTGAATACTACGGTGGCGTTGTCATACGAGTGCCTAAAGAATGCCTTAATTCAAGAATTCAACTTCTCTGTAACGAGGCAAGAAATTTGTAAGATGTTGGCCCAGCGGAAATGGCGCAAAAAGGACGAGACACTTCATTGCTATGTGCTTCACATGCAATCAATTGCAAAACGTGCTAATATATCTGAGGCAGAAATAATTGATTTTGTTATCGACGGCATTGGGAGTTCGGTGCCGAATGCACATCTTTTGTTGACGGCTGGAAGATGGGGCACGACCATATTGAAAAATTATATTAAAAAGAAAGGAAGTAGCAGCAGTTGCCGAAGCTGATGCCGATGCCGATGTGGAAGAAGACTTTGCCACGGTTGCCGCATATAATTATGTAAGCATATTATTTATAGTAGATGGAAAAGTAGAACGTAATAAGTTTTGTTCTCTTTTTGATACCGGTTAGCTTTATGAAGAAGTCAATAGTCCCAAAATTACTGATCGGAAGAAAGACGGAAATTATATCTAAATACAAAGCAATTGGCGGAAATCCTATAAAATACTTTGGAAATGTAAAATGTAACATTGAATATTTTGGAAAAATAAATGAAATTGAATTTAAAATACTATCAGACGAACATATGAACCTTCCTGTTATTTTGGGACGTGACTTCTTAGATTTATTTAATATAAAATTAGCTAGAATCAATACGAAGTACCTAGGTAAAAAAAATTCTAAGCCAAGTCATGATGTTAGACCGATTTTTAAAGAACAGACGAACATCGGCAGTGCCTCCATAAATGCCGCAACCAATGACGACGTATGTAACATTAAATCCAATTACCCTTTAGATAGTGCAGAGGTCCCTGATTCATATATTCCAGATATTTTTAATATAGCAATAGATACTAACTTTCCTGACGTAAGTCCTAAACTTCCAGAGAAAGAGTATGAAAGCTTGAAACAGATAATTAGAAATAGTTATATTAACGCCTATATAAAGGTCGAAACACCCAAATACCAAATGAGAATACACCTGACAACCGATGTCCCATTCCATTGCGCCCCACGACGTCTCTCTTATGCCGAACGAAATGATGTACAAGCAATAGTAAATGAATTGCAGACGGAGAGACCTAGCAATTCACCATACGCTTCGGCTATTGTACTAGTACGGAAGAAAAACGGGAAGACCCGTCTGTGTGTCGATTATCGCCCTCTAAACAAAATAACTGTTCGGAACAACTATCCACTACCCTTGATTGATGATTGTATCGAGTTTTTAGAGAATAAAAAATATTTTTCAATATTAGATTTAAAGAGTGGTTTTCACCAAGTAGAAATGTCACCCGAATCTATTCCATATACTGCCTTTGTAACCCCTAATGGGCAATACGAATATCTGAAAATACCGTTCGGCTTGAAGAATGCCCCTGCCGTATTTAAGCGGTTCATAAACACTGTATTCCGAGATTTGATAGATAGTAAGACAATCATAATATATATGGACGATATTGTTATAGCCACACTTGAGTTTGAAGAGCACAAAAATTTGTTGAAAACAGTTTTAGAAAGGTTATCCAAACGAGGACTGAAACTTAACTTAGATAAAAGTAAATTCGGATATCTTGAGATCGACTATTTAGGGTATGAAGTCACCCAATCTGGAAACGACCAAACGGCTCCCACATCCAAAGTATTGCAAAATTTCCAGTGCCTGTTAACCATAAGCAATTGCAATCCTGTATAGGACTATTTCCATATTTTCGACGTTTCGTTCCGTAATTTTCTCAACTCGCTAAGCCTTTACAAAACCTGCTTAAAAGTAACCAAGATTTTAATTTTGATGAAAAGTGCCTTACTGCTTTTGAAGAGTTAAAGTATCGACTGGCTAATAGTCCGGTATTAGCCATATATAACCGGGATAAAGAAACCGAATTACATTGTGACGCTAGTTCTATCGGGTTTGGCGCTGTTCTCTTACAACGACAGGACGATAAAAAATTTCACCCTATCTCATATTTCTCAAAAACTGCCTCTAGTGCCGAATCCAAATATCATAGCTTCGAGCTGGAGACTCTAGCTATAATTTATGCTCTAAGAAGATTTAGAACCTATCTTGAGGGCGTTCAGTTCAAAATAATAACTGACTGTAATTCGTTAACTATGACGCTTGAAAAGAAACAATTAAACCCCAGAATTGCTAGATGGGCTATTGGGCTAGAAAATTACAATTATAAAATACAGCATAGGAAGGGAACGTCTATGGGCCATGTTGATGGCTTAAGTAGAACACAAATAGCTTATATCATAAACACTGAGGAAGTTGAGTTTCAAGTGCAAATCGCTCAGGAGCGTGACGATAATATAAGCCTTCTCCGCAGTCGCCTGGAAAGTGGTCCTGTGAAGGACTACGACCTTGTTGATGGCCTAGTATACAGGTGCAAGCCTAATGGAAATAAAATGCGGTTTATCCCTGGTGAAATGTTATCTAATATAATACGACTTATTCACGAAAAGTTAGGCCACCAGTCAGTCGACAAGACTATTGAGAAGCTCACAACATACTATTGGCTCCCTGTAGCGCGATTCCCTACTTTTAACAATTTCGCAATAGAGATATTTAACATTAACGTATACTGCTTAATTTAACAATTGTGCGATTCACTAGCTCGGATTTAACGGCTAGAAGCATTGTGGAGTTGAAGGAGCTAATCAGCCGCTATCAAAGTAAATACTTTGCGCAAGCTAATTCGCAACCAGTAACTACCCAGAAAAACCAAGCGGGTGCAAAGCAGAAAAGCGAACAGAAGCAGTTATGTTTTAATTGCTCGCAGAGTGGACACATCAATATCCAATACGACCAGAGGGTTCCTGCTTCAAGTGGTGGAAGATGGGGCACGACCATATTAAATAATTATATTAAAAAGAAAGAAAGTAGCTGCAGTTGCCGAAGCTGATGCCGATGGCGACGTGGAAGAAGACTTTGCCACGGTTGCCGCATATAATTATGTAAGCATATTATTTATAGTAGATGGAAAAGTAGAACGTAAAAATTTTGTTCTCTTTAATTAACGCCGAGGGATGTTGCCAATGTCACCCTATCCTCTCCACGCGTGGCTGCAGCAACGATTCTGCTTCGGTCTTCCGAAGAGTTCTTTCGGTACATTTTTCTTTCGCATTCTTCAACATCTGTAAAGAAAATATAAGTTTTATTGGCATATACATATTTTGAGTTTATACCCATACCTTCGATAACTCCACGACAAATAGGACACGTTCCATTATCCCTTATTTGGATAGGCTCAATATACACGCGGTGAAATAAATGGCCACACGGAACCAAACGAACTACCGACTTTCGTTGCATTTTAGCAACACACACGGCACAATTATCTTTAAACTCCATCTCAGATATGACACGTTTCTCTGATTTGCAACTTTTAAACAATTTGTTTTTCATTAGTATCCAGGAGACTTATAACTTTTAGCTTACTTGATGTATATAATTTTTAATCATAAAGTGGTTTTTATTCAAGTATACTAATAGGACAAAAAATATATGTACATATAATGACTACGAAATCGAAGTGGCACAATTGGGATATCGCGCTTCAGTCTCAATAATTTGTACACAAAGCTCCTTAAATTCTTAAAAAAGTATGAGTTTAAGTGAAAACAATTTTTTAAATGTTTACACGGTCCTATATTTTATTTTATTTCCCATTTTCAAATGACTCTTTCTCATTTTAAAATAACATTTTCTATTTTTCATGTGACGATTTCTCATTTACAAGTACCTAATCTCAATTACATTTGACACTTTCGCAATTACAATTGACTATTCGCATTTACAACTGACTATTCTCAATTCCAAATGACGCCCTCGAATTCTCATGTGACGCTTTCGCATTTTCAAGTACCTAATCTTATTTACATTTGACACTTTCGCATTTACAATTGACTATTCTCAATTACAAATTACAATTTCTCATTTATAAATGATTCTTTCTTATAAACAATTATCTTATCTTATTTGAAATTGACAAATCTCAATTACATGTGACGCTTTCCCATTTCCAAGTACCTAATCTCATTGACATTTACCATTTTCGCATTCACAATTAACTATTCTCATTTTCAATTGACGGTTTCTTATTTTAAACTGGAAATTGTGTAGTTTGCGGGCTCCCTTTTTTTACGCTTTTTTGCCACAGCGAGCGATATTGCTGCGACACAATTGTTGTCCGTATTCATCGCTGTCTGAAAGAGAACTAATGTCCGGCCAAAAGTTCGTATGGTGTATGGCCAAAGCTGCGAAAAAGATTGCGGAATGTTCGTGTCGCAACAGCTGATTGCGAATATTCCAAAATCTAGAAACAATAGCTAGTGAATAAAAACATCGTGAGAAATATCAGTACGACAAAATGTGCGAATGTAATCAAAGTTAGTGAATTTCACTACAGTGGTGGAATTCATTAATTCTTTATAACGATCACGATTTTGTCGCCAGTATTATCTTCTGTGCTATTCACTAACTTATTTTTTATATTTTGTGGGGCTTGAAATCAAAGTTCACAATTTTCTGTTATTTTCATGTGGTTGTTGTAATAACAGATTATACTGTGCGAAAAAAATTAAGGAGTATGTTCGACGCAGAAATACTGGGGATCGCGTTGCCGGTGTTGGACCGGCTGCGGGTCTTTTTTTTGAAGAGTTCTGCACACAAAAACCATGGGTCGCTTCCCCCGTTCGGGATCTGACCTTTGTAATTTTTCGGCTTTTTGGTCAATAAGTAATTGGCAAAGCGGCGTTTTATTTTATCGGTGACAGGCAGTTCTATATATATTCCACTGCCAGGGTAAAGAAACTCTTAGTAATAAGAAATAATTGCTTAAATTGTGTCGTAAATTTTGTGGGGAAGTATTTTGTACTAAGTTTACGTTAGTGAACTCTGGTAAAGTACTCGGGTTTCGCTGACCTCCTTGCTGGCTTTCTATATCGAATAGGATGGAAGTGTATGATAGGCCATTTTTTTGTATAAAGTTATTAGGATGCAGGTACTTTGTATTATTGAAATTATTGTTTCATATTTTTGTCATAGTATAGGCGTTGAGAAAACTCCAAAAAAAACTCTATGGTTTTCCTACCATGACTCAATCTACAATTGAATAAACGCATCTTGTTGTCGATGTTTCTTTCTGGATAAGGACGAATTATATTTTTTTTATTTATTTTGAAGCGCTATCTGCTACGAAGTAGTACGGAAATTTATTGCCACTCTCGTCATGCGGTAGTTGCTTTGGGGATGGTAAATTATCGTTACTTTCTAACCAGCGTCCAAACGTCGATATTCGAAAAACTCCTCCATCACTATTTCGTCCCGCATTCTATTGATGTAAAAGACCATCAGCATCGCAACAGCCAAGAAGGATAACTGAAACTGTTTTTGTAAACTTGGAATTATATACGAATGTGAATATAGAATAGGGATATGTTGTGACCAATAGTATTAGTCTAAGTTATGGCAACCTTGTAATTAATTTAAGTCATATAAGGCAATACTGTTTGAATAAAGAGAAATGATGGTAGACCACTTCCGGTAAGCCAAAGAAAAGAGTACTCGGTAATTAAAATCAAAGTATATCTGAATAAATCCTTATAAGAAAAGCAAGTTAGGTAAGCGCAGATTGGATTTAGCCGACATCGAACATGCGCTACCTAAGTTTAGTGGTGACGATGTTGCGTATCCTGTCCACCACTTCATTCGTGATCTGGAGGAGATCCTCGAATCAACTTCCGCAGACGACAATTTCAAACTGCTCGCTCTTCGAAGATGTCTGTTTGGCACAGCAAGTGTTTTTTTGAATACTACGGTGGCGTTGTCATACGAGTGCCTAAATAATGCCTTAATTACGGAATTCAACTTCTCTGTAACGAGGCAAGAAATTTATAAGATGTTGGCCCAGCGGAAATGGCGCAAAAAGGACGAGAAGCTTCATTGCTATGTGCTTCACATGCAATCAATTGCAAAACGTGCTAATATATCTGAGGCAGAAATAATTGATTTTGTTATCGACGGCATTGGGAGTTCGGTGCCGAATGCACATCTTTTGTTGACGGCTAGAAGCATTGTGGAGTTGAAGGAGCTAATCAGCCGCTATCAAAGTAAATACTTTGCGCAAGCTAATTCGCAACCAGTAACTACCCAGAAAAACCAAGCGGATGCAAAGCAGAAAAGCGAACAGAAGCCGTTATGTTTTAATTGCTCGCAGAGTGGACACATCAATATCCAATACGACCAGAGGGTTCCTGCTTCAAGTGGTGGAAGATGGGGCACGATCATATTAAATAATTATATTAAAAAGAAAGAAAGTAGCTGCAGTTGCCGAAGCTGATGCCGATGCCGACGTGGAAGAAGACTTTGCCACGGTTGCCGCATATAATTATGTAAGCATATTATTTATAGTAGATGGAAAAGTAGAACGTAAAAATTTTGTTCTCTTTTTGATACCGGTTAGCTTTATGAAGAAGTAAATAGTCCCAAAATTACTGATCGGAAGAAATACGGAAATTATATCTAAATACAAAGCAATTGCCGGAAATCCTATTAAATACTATGGAAATGTAAAATGTAACATTGAATATTTTGGAAAAATAAATGAAATTAAATTTAAAATACTATCATACGAACATATGAACCTTCCTGTTATTTTGGGACGTGACTTCTTAGATTTATTTAATATAAAATTAACTAGAATCAATACGAAGTACTTAGGTAAAAAAAACTCTAAGCCAAGTCATGATGTTAGACCGATTTTTAAAGAACAGACGAACCTCGTCAGTGCCTCCATAAATGCCGCAACCAATGACGACGTATGTAACATTAAATCCAATTACCCCTTAGATAGTGCAGATGTCCCTGATGCATATATTCCAGATATTTTTAATATAGCAATAGATACTAACTTTCCTGACGTAAATCCTAAACTTCCAGATAATTAGAAATAGTTATATTAACGCCGATATAAAGGTCGAAGCACTCAAATACCAAATGAGAATACACCTGACAACCGATGTCCCATTCCATTGCGCCCCACGACGTCTCTCTTATGCCGAACGAAATGATGTACAAGCAATAGTAAATGAATTGCAGACGGAGGGAATAATAAGACCTAGCAATTCACCATACGCTTCGGCTATTGTACTAGTACGGAAGAAAAACGGGAAGACCCGTCTGTGTGTCGATTATCGCCTTCTAAACAAAATAACTGTTCGGGACAACTATCCACTACCCCTGATTGATGATTGTATCGAGTTTTTAGAGAATAAAAAATATTTTTCAATATTAGATTTAAAAAGTTTTCACCAAGTAGAAATGTCACCCGAATCTATTCCATATACTGCCTTTGTAACCCCTAATGGGCAATACGAATATCTGAAAATGCCGTTCGGCTTGAAGAATGCCCCTGCCGTATTTAAGCGGTTCATAAACACTCTATTCCGAGATTTGATAGATAGTAAGACAATCATAATATATATGGACGATATTGTTATAGCCACACTTGAGTTTGAAAAGCACAAAAATTTGTTGAAAACAGTTTTAGAAAGGTTATCCAAACGAGGACTGAAACTCAACTTAGATAAAAGTAAATTCGGATATCTTGAGATCGACTATTTAGGGTATGAGGTCACCCAATCTGGAATACGACCAAACGGCTCCCACATCCAAAGTATTGCAAAATTTCCAGTGCCTTTTAACCATAAGCAATTGCAATCCTGTATAGGACTATTTTCATATTTTCGACGTTTCGTTCCGTAATTTTCTCAAATCGCTAAGCCTTTACAAAACCTGCTTAAAAGTAACCAAGATTTTAATTTTGATGAAAAGTGCCTTACTGCTTTTGAAGAGTTAAAGTATCGACTGGCTAATAGTCCGGTATTATCCATATATGACCGGGATAAAGAAACCGAATTACTGCTGTTCTCTTACAGCGACAGGACGATAAAAAATTTCACCCTATCTCATATTTCTCAAAAACTGCCTCTAGTGCCGAATCCAAATATCATAGCTTCGAGCTGGAGACTCTAGCTATAATTTATGCTCTAAGAAGATTTAGAACCTATCTTGAGGGCATTCAGTTCAAAATAATAACTGACTGTAATTCGTTAACTATGACCCTTGAAAAGAAACAATTAAACCCCAGAATTGCTAGATGGGCTCTTGAGCTGGAAAATTACAATTATAAAATACAGCATAGGAAGGGAACGTCTATAGGCCATGTTGATGCTTTAAGTAGAACACAAATAGCTTATATCATAAACACTTAGGATGTTGAGTTTCAAGTGCAAATCGCTCAGGAGCGTGACGATAATATAAGCCTTCTCCGCAGTTGCCCGGAAAGGGGTCCTGTGAGGGACTACCTAGTATACAGGTGCAAGCCTAATGGAAATAAAATGCTGTTTATCCCTGGTGAAATGGAATCTAATATAATACGACTTATTCACGAAAAGTTAGGCCACCAGTCAGTCGACAAGACTATTGAGAAGCTTACAACATACTATTGGTTCCCTGGTATACGCAAAAAGATGGAGATATTTATCCGAAATTGTCTGAAATGTCTCATGTATGCAACGCCTCCTCGTGTAAGAGAGAATAATTTATATCCCATCCTTAAATCTCCCCTGCCATTCGATACGCTCCATATTGACCATTTCGGTCCATTACCATCTATAAGTTCGAAACAAAAACATATTCTAGTTATCGTTGACGGTTTTACTAAGTTTGTGAAACTTTACCCAGCTAACTCGACTAGCACCCGAGAAGTAATTTGTGCCCTTGAGAAATATTTCAGCTATTATAGCCGACCTCGACGGATTATCAGTGATCGTGGTACGTGTTTCACATCGTTAGAGTTCAGTGACTTTATGTCCAAACGAAATATTGCTCATGTAAAAGTGGCCACTGCCTCTCCTCAAGCGAATGGGCACTTGCGGGGATACCCCTAGTAGACTCTTGTTCGGAGTTGAACAACGGGGCATTGTTGTTGATGAGTTTACTGAATACTTCTGTGAAAAATTATGCCCAGATGCTGGTCGAGATCTAACGTTAATACGCGAACAGGCATCCTCAGCCATTAAGGCTAGACAGGACTATGATCGGAAACGACAACTCAGAAATGGCACAGGCTGTAGGGCATATGAGGTAGGAGATTATGTAATGATAAGAAATACAGATACAACTGCAGGAACTAATAAGAAATTTATACCAAAATATAAGGGACCATATGCCATTCATAAAGTATTAGGAAATGATCGATATGTCGTCCGTGATATCGAAAATTGTCAATTGACACAGTTGCCGTATGACGGAGTTGTGGAAGCTCATCGCCTCCAACGGTGGATGGAAAAATCAAATGGCATCGATGATGGAAGCACTGACGTCGATCCATTAGAGCCAAAGAGACTAAATAATAATAAGTATATATATGAAATTAAATGAAAATAAGTATATCTGTGATCCAGGCCGATCTATTGTCAGATTGGCCGAGTTGTAAACTTGGAATTATATACGAATGTGAATACAGCATAAGGATATATTGTGACCAATAGTATTAGTCTAAGTTAGGGCAACCTCGTAATTAATATAAGTCATGGCAATACTGTTTGAATAAAGAGAATTGATGGTAGAATACTTCCGGTAAGCCAAAGAAAAGAACAAGACGTAGTCGGTGATTAAAATCAAAGTATATCTGAATAAATCCTTATAAGAAAAGCAAGTTTATATTTTTATAGTTGAAATTCGCTAAACCAGAATTTTGATATTTTTCAATTCTCACATGCTTTCCGTCGATTACTCCCAAGCAAGTTGGCAATTGCCCTAAATCACAGAACATTTCCGCAATACTTTCCCATTGATCCACATTAGGCAACGCCATGTATGAGTCTCTTAATGAGCTCCAGATAGCCTTTGTAGTTTCTTCAACAATTAGTCCAATCGTACGTTCTCCAGTAGTAGGTAGCCAGGGCATTGAAGGTGCATCCAGATACCTACAACATCACAAAAACGTTAGTAGAACGAAGTCAGACCAACCATCTCAGACTTGCTCTCTACCAACTATGCAGTGAGCAAATCCCAGGGAATTTGTAATTCAAATAGATGATGGTTGACCAGGTGCAGATTTGCAATGTAGGGAGTAGTATTGTCTCTAGTAACTTCGCAACCGAAGTTCACTGGAACCGAGAAGAATTTAGGCCCGTTTACTCATTGTCTAATAAACTGCTTAATCAAAACTTTATCAGAGGTTTAATAGTTATCAAAGGATGAACCTCTCATTAAGTGCTGATCATGATAAAAAAGTACAGCTGAAAGTAAACATCTGATTTTGTGATAAATTATTTTGCGAACGTATTATTTATGCGTTCACAAAGCAAATTCTGTGAGTTTATACTTAAAAACGTTCACAATGACCAATTTTATCATGACAACTTAATCAGACTTTTGTGTAATCGAATATGTCATAGGATACAGTTTATCATAACCAGACATTGAGTAAACGGGCCTTACAGCCAAATTATGTATCTCGAAGCGAACGTTCGTTTCGTCTACCAGACGTTTTGTTCGTGTGTTTGTATCATGTAAATATACTTTCGTCTGGCAAGTACGAAAACAGCTGATCGTTACGTTGTTTTCGTCTAGGTTGGCATTTTCTAACACTAATACAAGACGAAAGAGAGATGATAATCGTTTAAAAAAGATGGAAGGTTATTAGTGATCGTCAAGATGGATATTTCTGGCCAAAAAAGTAGTTAAACAAGAAATATGAATTAGTATGAGGTTTTTAACTTAAAATTAATACTTTTACACCATTTGCATTTGTAATTGAGAAAGAGTCATTTATAAATGAGAAAGCGTGATTTACAATTGAGAATAGTCAGTTGTTAATACGAAAGTGTTAAATGTAAATGAGATTAGGTACTTGTAAATGAGAAAACGTCACATGATAATGCGAAGGCATCATTTGGAATTGAGAATAGTCAGCTGTAAATGCGAATAGTCATTTGTAATTGCGAAAGTGCTAAATGTAAATGAGATTAGGTACTTGTAAATGAGAAATCGTCACATGATAATGCGAAGGCGTCACTTGAAATTGAGAATAGTCATTTGTAAATGCGAACAGTCTATTGTAATTGCGAAAGTGTCAAATATAATTGGGCCTAGGTACGTGTAAATGAGAAATCGTCAAATGAAAATTAGAAAATGTTATTTTAAAACAGAAAGCGTCATTTGAAATGAGAATAGTCAGTTGAAAATGCGAAAAGGCCACTTCAAATTAAGAAGTGCCACATAAGAATGAGAAAGCGTAATTTGAAATTGGGAATAGGCAGTTGTAAATAAGAAAACATCAATTGAAAGTAAGAAAGCATCAATTGAAAGTAGGAAGCGTAAATGCGAAACTTGTTTTATTCAGGTATTGTTTACAAGCATATACACATAGTATATATAATAAGTATAAAAAGTATTTATTGTATAAGAAAATGTTTATTATTACTAAGAGCCAACGGGCATGTCTTCTAATGATACAGCACTTCCGTGAAATGATGTTGCATGGTGAAATGCTTGCGCACAGTCTTCTCCTGTAACAGTGCCCTTAGCGTCATCTACCAAATTTTGGAGGGATTGCAATCGTTGTTCCACAACACGATGCCCGATTGTATGGGGGTTCGAAATATGCCCCTTTACATATGTTTTGATTTTTGCCCAAACTACCTCAATTCGGTTGAGCGTCGGCGAATACAGTGCTAAACGCAGCACCCGCACTCTTCCATTAGAGGCCTCACCCACTGCAGATTTGATTCTGGAGTGACATGGAGCGTTATCACACACCAACTTTGTCCTACTTTTGATCGTCCTCGGGTATGACAGCAAAACAAATAAAAATTTGTTTTATGATAATTTGTTTGCCTGTTGGAATGCGGTCTGTAGACGTGTTGTGATGGCGATCAGCGTTATACTGAAGTTTGCTTCTATCCAGCCTAGAATAGCATCTATATGATGTTGCCTCAAAATTGTTGGCTTTGTACCACCTTTTATTTTATGACTGCCTCTCCCGGTTTTGCCCAATTCCACGCTGTCTTATAATTAACGCCGAGGGATGTTGCCAATGTCACCCTCCACGCGTGGCTGCAGCAACGATTCTGCTTCGGTCTTCCGAAGAGTTCTTTCGGTACATTTTTCTTTCGCATTCTTCAACATCTGTAAAGAAAATATAAGTTTTATTGGCATATACATATTTTGAGTTTATACCCATACCTTCGATAACTCCACGACAAATAGGACACGTTCCATTATCCCTTATTTGGATAGGCTCAATATACACGCGGTGAAATAAATGGCCACACGGAACCAAACGAACTACCGACTTTCGTTGCATTTTAGCAACACACACGGCACAATTATCTTTAAACTCCATCTCAGATATGACACGTTTCTCTGATTTGCAACTTTTAAACAATTTGTTTTTCATTAGTATCCAGGAGACTTATAACTTTTAGCTTACTTGATGTATATAATTTTTAATCATAAAGTGGTTTTTATTCAAGTATACTAATAGGACAAAAAATATATGTACATATAATGACTACGAAATCGAAGTGGCACAATTGGGATATCGCGCTTCAGTCTCAATAATTTGTACACAAAGCTCCTTAAATTCTTAAAAAAGTATGAGTTTAAGTGAAAACAATTTTTTAAATGTTTACACGGTCCTATATTTTATTTTATTTCCCATTTTCAAATGACGCTTTCTCATTTTAAAATAACATTTTCTATTTTTCATGTGACGATTTCTCATTTACAAGTACCTAATCTCAATTACATTTGACACTTTCGCAATTACAATTGACTATGCGCATTTACAACTGACTATTCTCAATTCCAAATGACGCCCTCGAATTCTCATGTGACGCTTTCGCATTTTCAAGTACCTAATCTTATTTACATTTGACACTTTCGCATTTACAATTGACTATTCTCAATTACAAATTACAATTTCTCATTTATAAATGATTCTTTCTTATAAACAATTATCTTATCTTATTTGAAATTGACAAATCTCAATTACATGTGACGCTTTCCCATTTCCAAGTACCTAATCTCATTGACATTTACCATTTTCGCATTCACAATTAACTATTCTCATTTTCAATTGACGGTTTCTTATTTTAAACTGGAAATTGTGTAGTTTGCGGGCTCCCTTTTTTTACGCTTTTTTGCCACAGCGAGCGATATTGCTGCGACACAATTGTTGTCCGTATTCATCGCTGTCTGAAAGAGAACTAATGTCCGGCCAAAAGTTCGTATGGTGTATGGCCAAAGCTGCGAAAAAGATTGCGGAATGTTCGTGTCGCAACAGCTGATTGCGAATATTCCAAAATCTAGAAACAATAGCTAGTGAATAAAAACATCGTGAGAAATATCAGTACGACAAAATGTGCGAATGTAATCAAAGTTAGTGAATTTCACTACAGTGGTGGAATTCATTAATTCTTTATAACGATCACGATTTTGTCGCCAGTATTATCTTCTGTGCTATTCACTAACTTATTTTTTATATTTTGTGGGGCTTGAAATCAAAGTTCACAATTTTCTGTTATTTTCATGTGGTTGTTGTAATAACAGATTATACTGTGCGAAAAAAATTAAGGAGTATGTTCGACGCAGAAATACTGGGGATCGCGTTGCCGGTGTTGGACCGGCTGCGGGTTTTTTTTTTTGAAGAGTTCTGCACACAAAAACCATGGGTCGCTTCCCCCGTTCGGGATCTGACCTTTGTAATTTTTCGGCTTTTTGGTCAATAAGTAATTGGCAAAGCGGCGTTTTATTTTATCGGTGACAGGCAGTTCTATATATATTCCACTGCCAGGGTAAAGAAACTCTTAGTAATAAGAAATAATTGCTTAAATTGTGTCGTAAATTTTGTGGGGAAGTATTTTGTACTAAGTTTACGTTAGTGAACTCTGGTAAAGTACTCGGGTTTCGCTGACCTCCTTGCTGGCTTTCTATATCGAATAGGATGGAAGTGTATGATAGGCCATTTTTTTGTATAAAGTTATTAGGATGCAGGTACTTTGTATTATTGAAATTATTGTTTCATATTTTTGTCATAGTATAGGCGTTGAGAAAACTCCAAAAAAAACTCTATGGTTTTCCTACCATGACTCAATCTACAATTGAATAAACGCATCTTGTTGCCGATGTTTCTTTCTGGATAAGGACGAATTATATTTTTCTTTAAGTGAAACGCGCTATCTGCTACGAAGTAGTACGGAAATTTATTGCCACTCTCGTCATGCGGTAGTTGTTTTGGGGATGGTAAATTATCGTTACTTTCTAACCAGCGTCCAAACGTCGATATTCGAAAAACTCCTCCATCACTATTTCGTCCCGCATTCTATTGATGTAAAAGACCATCAGCATCGCAACAGCCAAGAAGGATAACTGAAACTGTTTTTGTAAACTTGGAATTATATACGAATGTGAATATAGAATAGGGATATGTTGTGACCAATAGTATTAGTCTAAGTTATGGCAACCTTGTAATTAATTTAAGTCATATAAGGCAATACTGTTTGAATAAAGAGAAATGATGGTAGACCACTTCCGGTAAGCCAAAGAAAAGAGTACTCGGTAATTAAAATCAAAGTATATCTGAATAAATCCTTATAAGAAAAGCAAGTTAGGTAAGCGCAGATTGGATTTAGCCGACATCGAACATGCGCTACCTAAGTTTAGTGGTGACGATGTTGCGTATCCTGTCCACCACTTCATTCGTGATCTGGAGGAGATCCTCGAATCAACTTCCGCAGACGACAATTTCAAACTGCTCGCTCTTCGAAGATGTCTGTTTGGCACAGCAAGTGTTTTTTGAATACTACGGTGGCGTTGTCATACGAGTGCCTAAATAATGCCTTAATTACAGAATTCAACTTCTCTGTAACGAGGCAAGAAATTTATGAGATGTTGGCCCAGCGGAAATGGCGCAAAAAGGACGAGAAGCTTCATTGCTATGTGCTTCACATGCAATCAATGGCAAAACGTGCTAATATATCTGAGGCAGAAATAATTGATTTTGTTATCGACGGCATTGGGAGTTCGGTGCCGAATGCACATCTTTTGTTGACGGCTAGAAGCATTGTGGAGTTGAAGGAGCTAATCAGCCGCTATCAAAGTAAATACTTTGCGCAAGCTAATTCGCAACCAGTAACTACCCAGAAAAACCAAGCGGATGCAAAGCAGAAAAGCGAACAGAAGCCGTTATGTTTTAATTGCTCGCAGAGTGGACACATCAATATCCAATACGACCAGAGGGTTCCTGCTTCAAGTGGTGGAAGATGGGGCACGACCATATTAAATAATTATATTAAAAAGAAAGGAAGTAGCTGCAGTTGCCGAAGCTGATGCCGATGCCGACGTGGAAGAAGACTTTGCCACGGTTGCCGCATATAATTTGTTATGGTCTACTTCCAACTTATAGTCATTTTTTTCTTTTATTGAGTTTGATTGGTATGACTCACTGCGGTTGGATAGGTGACAGTTTAGGTTCACCCTGCGGTTTGACATAAATCGATTGATTCTGGGAAGTGGCGTGATTTTTGCCGAGGTGGCAGCACCAAATGTTCCATAAAATGGAAAAAGGCACCAATAACGGAATTTGTAATTTCCAGACAAACAAGTGGTTGGTGTGTTCTTGGTGTGGCCAGAAATAAATAGTAGGGTAAACCAGATTGCCCGAAAAATGACAAATTGAATTAAATGGGCATTTGATATTAAGTAAACAGCGCTTAATTTGTATGTTGGAACTTAATGTATACAAGTGGGTGACTAATCGAATAACTAAGGTACGGAGACACATGGGGGTCCCGTCCGGATTCCTGATACTGACGCAATTAACAACTGTCATATCACCAAAATAAAATGTAACAAAGGGAAAAGGGCACCAAAATATTGGTCAAATTGCAAAGCATCTTTAAGAATCAAGTTAACTATTTTCAAGGCGGAAATATTAATTTATTATGCGTATGGTAACGAAGCGTAGATCGTCATAGTATTGTCAATGGCAGGGCCGGATGAGGAGCTTCATGTGTCTCCTATCCTAAAACCCAGTAACGTCGGGTTCCGCGGACCACCACGGGAACACACCAAACACAAGTTCTAGAACCTTCTTTTTTTCGCGCGCCAACGAAAGCGTGCCTTTAGGGTTCGGACTTAGTTAAAATTGTAGTAATTTCAATACTTAATGCACTTTATGCAAATCTACTACGCTTTATGCTCCCATTTAATAGCACCATAGTTCGATTTTTCCTTTGATTAAGTAAATTTTTTTCTGATTTCAAACTTTCCCGTAAAATAATCAATCATTCTCGAATTTCTACTTCCTTCCATACTTGGAAATTCACCTTTAATAAAACTAACTAAATAACAAAATAGTAGCAAGAGTAAAAGTACTAAATTCCTTTTTTTTAAAGCCTTAAAATAAAAGTGTAATCAACGAACTTTCAATTTCAAACAATTTCTACGGGTCAAATCTCTTAAAATCTGCTATCAGGAAGTAAAATCATATCTCCTTCTTTAAATTTAATAACATATTGTGTTTTTTTTTGTTTCGGAAACCGGACTGTACTTTTACCAAATTTGGCAGTACATAAAGTATCTAAAATAGTAGCAGAAGTCCGAACCCTGATGGCAACCACCAATCGTGGTGTCCCACCTGGCAACGATCACGCCACGTCAGACTGAATAACGGAATTTTTCCATTGCGCAGTCGTAGTTGCTTAAACAAATTTTCTCGATACCCTAATGGCTTCGCCGGCATTGACGGCCATTTAAAATGTGTTATGAAATTAAACGAGACGGTCGTGCCCCGTGATAAAAAGAAACTTAAACTATAAAAAAACTTTAAAGTGAACTAAGATTAGAAGTTTGCCAAAAATAATAAGTGAAAAATCTAAAAGTTGAAAAACAAATTTAACAGGTCTGCTTTTTACTGAAACAAAGAAAATTGAAATAGCATTCGAGGTAGAGAGGATAACTAGAGTTAATGGGCAAAAATATCACCCAAAAAAATCCAAGATATCCTCATAAATACAACATATATACATATGTATGTATATGCTAGTTTCAATATTGATTGAAAAATACAAAACCCAAACTAAATTCAAGCAATAAAAAGGAAAAAAAACATAAGTGACCATACTCGTAAAATACTCTCATGCGTTGCGCACACACTTGGCACATTCTGGGTCGTCATCACGGTGCAACTACATGCTTCGTTTAATAGCATTTTGGACATTAATTAACAGAACACTACTGAAGACGAGACATGCAATTAGCACAGACTGGGTTGGTTCACCCAATATAGGACTAACTGCCGCGTGTGTTCCAGTTTTTGAAGCGACCTAAGTAAGCACCAATAATAACAACAATTGCAACAAACAAATATTCAATAATTTGCTGCAATAAATAGAAATACAAAGCAAATCAAAAATTTGTGTACAACACCAGCATCGACAATATCACCAGCACTGACAACATCAACCGGCATTGACAACATCAACCGGCATAGACAACATCACCAGTATAGACAACACCACCAGCTATAACAACAACTACCAGCAGTGACAACAACGGGGGCCGCCCACTTATAGGCCCGCCGCACAAATACCAACAACAACAACAGTAGCGCCCCACCAACGGCCTACTGCAACAACCGGGTGAGACCTAGCCAATATAGTATAGTTTTTTTGCGTATACCTTTTTGAATAGGAAAAATCGAAAAAAATACTAAAAATAAGAACATAATTTAAAATGATATTAAAATAAGAAAAGAAGGAACTAGAAATTTTCTAACTGGGGAAACCCCAAATAATTAAAGTAAATTAAGATTGATAGGTAGGACATAAGAAGACAAAACAATTGGAATTAGTAAACAAAAGAAAGATAGAGAAGGAAGGGTTTGAGAAATTAAATTTAAAAAGAAAATTTTAAAATGAACTTATATTTTGTAATTGTAGAATAGAGTAGGAAAAGGAAAACTAATATGAAACGATAGGAAGAATATATATATATAACAAATAAAATATAAAAAAAAAAAAAAAAAAAAAAAAAAAATTTTATTTAAAATACATAGCATAAAATATAATTAAAATACATAAAATTAGATAACATAATATACATAGTATACATAAAATAAAATAGAATAATACAAATAATAAAAGGTAAATAAAATCAAAATACATAAAATGAAATATAATTAAAAATACCTTAAAATAAAATAAGATTAAATAAAGTAAAATACTTAACATAAAATAACAATAATAAATAAAATAAAATAAATAACATAAAAATAGAACTAAATACATAAAATAAAAATAAAACTAAATACATAAAATAAAAATAAATTTAAATACATAAAATAAAATAAATTTAATTAAATAAAATTAAATACCTAAAATAAAATGAATTTAATTAAATACATAAACTAAATACCTAAAAATATATTTTAATACAACTAAA
Organism: Sphenella marginata; assembly: GCA_951509765.1. Lineage (NCBI taxonomy): Eukaryota > Metazoa > Arthropoda > Insecta > Diptera > Tephritidae > Sphenella > Sphenella marginata. Next base: position 60,946,090 of record OX608081.1, read on the forward strand.
CCAAATACATAAATAATTAAATAAACAAACTACAACTATAACAAACTAAAGGCCACAAATAAAATAACATAATAATAAATAATGGTTAAAATAACATAACAATAAATAAATAATAATTAAAGTAACTTAATAATATAACAATAATAAGAATAAGCAACCAAAGCAAAAATACATAAATAAGCGAAAGAAAGTTAGCGATAGAAAAAGGAAAAGTTAGATTATAGTAAAACAAATGTAATAAGAATATGAATTGAAGAAAGTAGGAAGAGATAGGAGAATGATAGAAATGTAATTTAAAAAGGAGAAGAAGAAAATTAAAAAGAAAAGTTAATTAACTAAATTAAATGTTTTTTTAAATAAATAATTTTAAGTTAAAGTTTAAAAATGAATTATAAATAAAAATTATAATTAAATGGGAGTGCTGGCGTTCCATATTATTTAGAAGAGGCATAGGATTTTTTAGGTAAGGGGCCATCGAGATTAGGTGCGTCGATGGCCATGGATGAGGGTGGGCCAAGCACCGGGCGTCGCATCGACACCAGCGGCGCCCCCTTGTATTGTTCGGCCTTGTTTTTGATTTATTGTTTATTTAATTTCTTTTTCAGCTGTGGTAATCGGTCGTCTCCGATTCGTTTTGATTTCCAGGCTTTTTTTTTGTTGTTTCAACTTACTGGCTTTTTTTTGTTGCCAGGCGTTTTATTTAAATTTTGATTTGGTTTAGTTTTCGGTTAATTTTAAATTTTTGTACCGCCCGTTTATTTTGAATTTTGATTTGAATTTTAAATGCCCGTTTTATTTTGGGTTTTCTTTTGAGTTTTTTTTTTAATGTTGAGTTTGAATTTGAAATGTCAACGGTCTGTCCGTGGCATCCGGGTTTAACCGGATGTTGTTTTAAACGTAATTTTGACGCGGTTTTTGCGTTTTTCCCCGCGTTTAAAAGGCATGATTTTGACCTTTTCTCTGCTTATGGCGCAGGACGGTAAGGTTGGCAAGAGCCCACCCCAGCCGACATGACTAGCCACAGTGCGACCTTGATATCATGCCGACCGCCTTCCTTACTGCTCCATTTTGACGCGTTTCCATAACAGATGGCGCCCAACGTGGTACCCGAGGCGCTGGCCTCGATGACTTTTCGGGTCAATTTGTGAGGTTTCACCATCTCGTAAGTCCCAGGTAGGCAGGCCAGTAGCCGCCACCTGCGTTGCGACGGGATGGTGGGACCGATCAAGTTGTCCGGATGGGTCTTCGGGTTCAGTAGCTGAGGGCTCCACGAGACTTCACGTCATGTCCACCGGAAGTTTTGCATTTCACCCGGTGAGGTAGTGCTAAACGCACTTAGTTTTTTTGTAATATACATATTTTTTTTTTGTCCCGGGTCTGTTGTCCGATGTCGGCTTCGGGAAAAATAAATATGTCCGCTAAGTGGGGTTTAGATTTTTAGGGATTTTTAACTTTTCGTTTTGCCGAACGTGTGTTTTGTTTTGTCTTTGTTTTTTTTTGTACGCATTTTTTTTTCTTTTGTAGGTATCTCCACTCCTCTAACCAGTCTCAGGCGGCAGCCTTTAGCAGCCCCTGCATTGCGGAAGGAGGAGTGGGGACCCGAATAACCCCCTTTCCAGTTGCGCATGTCTGGGGAAATGCGGCATCTAGCTGCATCCTTCCATTGCGGCGCAGCTGAGGAGGGGTAGAACAGATTTTCAGTTTTTTTTTGTCATTTTCGGTCTACAGCACCTCGGCAAGTCTCAGGCGGCAGCCTTTAGCAGCCCCTGCATTGCGGTCGGGAGTGCTGGAGTCCAAACAAGTTTGAACTTTTTCAACTGCGCATGTCTGGGGAAATGCGGCATCTAGCTGCATCCTTTCATTGCGGCGCAGCTGAAGAGGTGTAAAGTAAAATAAATATTCAGTTTTTTTTTGTCAATTGCGGTCTACAGTGCCTCGGCAAGTCTCAGGTGGCAGCCTTTAGCAGCCCCTGCATTGCGGTCGGGAGTACTGTAGTCCAAATAAGTTTAACTTTTTTTTTTTTTCAAAATTTTCGCCATGGTATACCCACATGTCTCAGGGCGAGGTGTCCTTAAGACCACCCCTGCATTGCGGTAGGTGTACCTGGATATGTCCTTGTCAAATGTTTTATGTTTATTTTTTTTCCATTATACCTATGCCTTCTAATGATGGGATGTCAGCATTCCCATTGAACATTTAAATACATATACATACATTTTTCAAACTACATATCGTATTTCATTGCATTTGATTTTCAAACGTATATTTACTAATCAAACTTTCTTTCAGCGTATATTGTACACGTATATATATTTTGTTTTTTTTGAAAACGTTACTATATTTTTTTTCGAAAAAGTCGTTACGATTAGCGACTTAAGATTTGATAGACATTATTATTGCTTTTCTTTTTTTTACGCGAATCGTCGGTATTATAGGGTAGGGAGGGTGAATTTTGACCTTGTGCCTTCCAACCGCCCCTTGTAACCGAAACCGATACTTAGATTTTTTTTATTGACCGATTTTTCTTAGATAGCCATATTCCTAGTAGACATGGATCAGTCAGCTGAACGCATGACTACTAGAAATTCTAACCGAGGAAGTGGGGGTAAACCTAGAGGTCAGGGTAGAGGGGCATTTCCAAAACAGCCCACAAATCGGCCTTTAGTGATGCATTCTCCAGTAGGTACTCCGGGTAGAGGAGATCCGACCGGGACAGTTTTGAACCCTGCTTCCAACCACAAGATGGATAGACCGGCTAGTACTAATATCCTTGACTCGTCCATGGCCGCAGACCCCATGCAGAATATTTTTGACCCTTCCACTAACGTGTTGTCAGGTATACAGGAGGCATCTGAAGTTTTGCTACAAAACTCTGGACCTCTTAACACTTTAGGTGATAGGCGAACTCCGCGGAATATTGTCGAGGCCCCTCCTGAAGACTCGTGGGTGAACGTGTTACATCAGCTGTTCAGGACTTCTCAGGAGGAGATGCGTAGCGAAATGAGGACGATCAGGGAGAATATGGACTTACTTAACGCTGCAGTGACATCGTCGCAGGGCGGTGCGACCTATTCGAGGAACCCCAATAGGGATGAAAGGAACCGGGCCCAGACCTTTGTTAGTAACCAAGCCCACATCGTTTCGAACAACATGGCGGTGAAGCCACAGGAGTGGAAGGTCTCCTTCGATGGTACTGGGAGCGTTGCGGATTTTTTATTTAAGTTAGACACCTTGTGTGAGCGGACTCAGTGTTCTGATGACCAGCTTATGGCAAGTTTTCATCTATTTCTGTCAGGGCGGGCCGAGGAATGGTACTGGCTGTTCACCAAGCAGAACCCAAATGCGAATTACCCTTTTTTGTGTTATTCCTTGAAGCGTGAGTTTGGAACATTGAAAAGTGACCACGAGATCATGATGGAGATCTCAATGCGGAAGCAAAAGCTGAGTGAGTCATACGATGTGTTCCACACTGACATAGTAGCACTTAACGCGCGCCTCAGAGAACCGATGTCCGAAGCCCTACTGATTGACATAATAAAACGAAACGTCAACAGTAGCTTGAAGCTTATGCTGTTCAACGCGGAGGCGAGGACATTGCATGATCTACGCGATATAGCACGAAAAGGAGAACAGGTGCTGAGGGAGAGCAAGATCCTTGGAACAACTTATACCGGAAGACATGTTAATGAGGCTCGAGCGATGACACCTGATAGGAGGATGGAAGGCGAAGATGGCGAAGCTGACCCGCAGATCGAGGCGCTGGAGTATCGGCGCAATAGGAAACCGGACTATTCAGGAATCCAATGTTGGAATTGTCAGGCCATGGGGCATTCGTATATGTATTGTGAGGAACCTATTAGGAACCCTTTTTGCTTTAAGTGCGGGCATAGGGGCGTGTATACCCCAAAGTGTCCAAAGGACCATCGCCGGCAGGGAAACCAATATTCGAGCGAGAAGATGGGGGAAACTCGTTCGGTGCCATAGCCCCCATATCAGCCAGTGCCCGAGGAGTCGCCTCGAGCGCTGAACCAAGTGGTAGGTCCTTCGCGAACAGTAAGTTCCATGGAAGTGGTGAACTTTCGAGGAGTAGTGGCACTCTTGCGACGGAACAACCCAACATTTTAGTAACTTTTCCTGATAGTTCAGATAGCTCCAATAGCTCAGATTCAGATAATCCAGGGCCGTCCTATCATATTACAAAGCAAGTTCACCTTTTGAAAAGTCATAGTAGAGATGTTGCTTGTCAAGCGCATTTTTCACCTAGTTTGGAACAGAGGGTTACCAGTTACGAGCTAGTTAGGTCAAGAATTTTCGGAAACAATCCAGAGTCATTCGTATCGGACGATATTGTAAGATGTAGGAAGAGATATAATAATCGAGTACAGGAGCGTAAACTTTTGCAAAGCACCACCTTAGTTCTCACAGAGGATGAAAGGCCTCTGGTGCGAATAAAAATAGAAAACAGTTTTATAGTAGGCTTGCTGGACTCGGGTGCTAATGTCTCTATCCTCGGGAAGGACTGTGAAGAGTTTTTGAATTCGATTGGGCTGAAGTACCACCCATTACAGGCTTTTGTATACACGGCGGGTGGCGCCAAGCAGAAAATACTAGGTTCTGTTTCCTTACCTGTGACTTTTAAAAATATCACCAAAACCATACGTTTTTACCTTGTTCCTTCGCTTCTTCAAGAAGCGTATTTCGGAGTTGATTTTTGGAGAGCTTTTGCGCTAGCGCCGGATATTTTTCCCAGTGTAGCATGTCTAGAGATTAGCGAAGAGAAGGAACAAGAACACAATTTCCATGATTTAACAACAAAGCAGAAGGTCGAGCTGCAGAACGTAGTAGAGACGTTTCCGTCATTTGAGAAGTTAGGTCTGGGTCAAACAAAGCTAGTCGAACACCATATTGACACGGGCGACGCGGTTCCAATAAAGAGCAAGCATTTCCCTCTTTCACCACCGAGACAAGCCGAAGCTTTTAGTGAGATAGATAGGCTGCTCGAAATGGGAGTTATCGAGGAATCGAACTCGCCGTGGTGTAGTCCTGTGGTGTTGGTCCGGAAACCAGGGAAGGTCCGGCTTTGTATTGATTCCAGAAAAGTCAACGCGGTTACTAAAAAGGACTCATACCCGTTGCCGCATATTAATGGGCTATTGAGTAGGTTGAAGGATACCCATTTCATCAGTGGTATCGACCTGAAGGACGCGTTCTTCCAAATCAAATTGACGGAAGCATCGAAGGAAAAGACGGCGTTCGCAGTTCCGGGGAAGCCTCTCTACCACTTTAAAGTGATGCCATTCGGGTTATGCAACGGGCCGCAGACGATGAGCAGGCTGATGGACAAGGCCATTCCTTCGCGTTTACGGGAGAATGTCTTCGTCTACTTGGATGACCTGATGGTATGCAGCACTAACTTTGAGGACCACCTGAGCTTGTTGGCAGAGGTAGCAAAGTGTTTGAGGGACGCGGGCCTTACAATTAACGTAAAGAAGAGCAAATTTTGTCAGAAGGAAATTCGATATTTAGGGTACTTGATAGGTAGCGGGTGCTTGAAGGTAGACCCAGGGAAGATAGAAGCAGTTAAAAGTTTTCCAATCCCGAAGTCTCCGAGGCAGGTACGTAGGTTTGTAGGTATGGCGAATTGGTATAGGGCGTTTATTACAAATTTTGCTGATTTAGCAGGCCCTTTGACCGATTGCCTTCGAAAAAAGATAGGTCCATTCAAACTTACCCCTGAGGCAATAGAGGCTTTCGAAAAGCTGAAGGTAGCCTTGAGCTCCGCTCCTGTCCTGGCCCAACCCGATTTCTCGAAGGAATTTGTTATTCAGTGCGATGCGTCCAAAATAGGTGTGGGTGGTGTGCTATTCCAGGTCGACGACGAGGGCGCTGAGCATCCAATAGCGTTCGTTTCAAAAAAGCTTAACAATGCTCAGCGCAATTATACCGTGACCGAGCTGGAATGCCTAGCAGCCATAGTCAGTGTCAAACGCTTTCGTCCATACATTGAGGGTCTGCCATTTCGTATTATTACAGACCATTCGAGCCTCAGGTGGTTGATGACTCAAAAGGATTTGAGTGGTAGATTGGCTAGGTGGTCGCTTCTGCTTCAAAGATATGACTTTCGAATGGAACATCGCAAGGGAACCCTGAATATTGTACCGGATGCTCTATCGCGCTTTGATGTAGACGCGCTGACTTATCCGAACACACCTCACGAAATAGATTTAGAGTCGCCAGAGTTTTCAAGTGCCGAATACTCGGATCTAGTCCGAACCATTTTAGATAACAAAGAGGCACTACCGGATTTACGTGTGAACGAGGGCGTAGTTTTCAAAAGGGTTAAATTTCGTGAGGGTGTAGAGGATGAGGAGCATTCGCTATGGCGGTTATGGTTACCGACTGGGTTGATGAAGGAGGCAATACGACTTGCGCACGATGCGAACAGGAGCTACCACGGAGGGTGGCAGAAAACTTTGGAGCGCGTTCGGCAGAAATACTTCTGGCCAAGCCAAGCTAAGGACGTCCGGGAGTATGTACGCAAGTGCGACATTTGCAAAGCGGTAAAAGCAACAAACCAACAAGCCAGGCCACCCATAGCGAATACTTTTACTTCGGAAAGACCATTTCAGCGGTTCTACTGCGATTTCCTGGGGCCATATCCGAGATCGAAGCGTCGGAATCAATTTCTTTTCATTTTATTGGACCATTTTTCAAAGTATGTCTGGTTGAAGCCCATGCAGAGAGCGACGACGGTAAACGTTATGAATTACTTCACGTCTGAAATTTTTCCAACTGTAGGGGTCCCTCAGTATATCCACAGCGACAACGGTAGACAGTTTATCTCGAAGGATATGAAGCAATTTTTAGAGAATTACGGGGTAACCCACATTAAGACAGGGCTATACTCACCGCAGGCTAACGCGTCTGAACGCGTAAATAGAGAAATTGTTTCAAAAATAAGAGTTTTTCTGAAGGATAAACAGGATCATACTGACTGGGATAGGCATATACCCGAAATACTATCAGTTTTAAGAAGTGACTTTCATACCTCAATTCAGTGCTCTCCATACTTTGCATTATACGGTCAGAACATGATTCAGCATGCATCGGCATACAACATATTAGATAAACTCGGCGCTCTGGCGCAAGATGGAATCCCAATAGTAGCTAGGGCTGATAAACTGTCAAATATCCGCGAGAAAATTCGTAGAAATTTAGATGCAGCAAAAGATAGGGCAGTAAGAGTATATAACAAACGCTCTAGACTAGTGAACTATAGGGAAGGTCAGGAGGTTTTTAGGAAAAATTTTGCCTTGAGTAACTTTAAACAAGGCATAAACGCTAAATTCCTGCCGAAATACCTTAAGTGTCGAGTCCGTCGAAAAATAGGCAATGCGTTGTATGACTTGGAAGATCTGACGGGGAAATTGATAGGGCGTTTCCATGCTTCGGATATTCGTCCCCAATAGCCAAAATCTTGACATTTTTTTTTCTTATTTATTCTTTTTTCTACCTTGCATTTCCATCTGGGCGTTTTGGCAGTCGGGGACAACTCGCCCAGTATTCTCCCCGAGCATTGACCCAGAAGGGAGTCCACATGTGCTTCCACCGGGAGCAGTGGATAACCTGGCAATCCTGATAACCGGATTGTCTTTCGGAGTTTTGACGAGTTCTCCATAATCAAAATGTCTACCGGATGAATATTTATCGAATATGAAACCCGCTTCTCCGGTTCTTTTTCTTTAACCTTCCGTGGGGGTGAAACCACTGGAACTATCTCTTTCGGAGTTTTGACGAGTTCTCCAATAACAAATGTCTACCGCCGCGAAGCATGGTAACTAAGAAACAAAATTAAATTCTCCGTTTTTCTCAAGCCTAACTTCTGTGGGGGCCAAACCACTATAAAAACTTCCCTTCGCCGCAATGCGTTTTGAACTACGAAACAAAATACTTCAAATTTATCTCCTTACTGGCGGATCTTCTGTGCCCGGCTAGCTTGTGGTAGAACTAGAGACTCTTATCTAGGGGTGAGTCGTGCCCCACGTTTCTTTTTTTTTATTTCGAAATGGCTTTCTTGCAAGTATACCTTTTTCCTGTTCGCTTCATTGACCGGTCTTCGAAGCGAAGCAGGTCTGTTATGGTCTACTTCCAACTTATAGTCATTTTTTTCTTTTATTGAGTTTGATTGGTATGACTCACTGCGGTTGGATAGGTGACAGTTTAGGTTCACCCTGCGGTTTGACATAAATCGATTGATTCTGGGAAGTGGCGTGATTTTTGCCGAGGTGGCAGCACCAAATGTTCCATAAAATGGAAAAAGGCACCAATAACGGAATTTGTAATTTCCAGACAAACAAGTGGTTGGTGTGTTCTTGGTGTGGCCAGAAATAAATAGTAGGGTAAACCAGATTGCCCGAAAAATGACAAATTGAATTAAATGGGCATTTGATATTAAGTAAACAGCGCTTAATTTGTATGTTGGAACTTAATGTATACAAGTGGGTGACTAATCGAATAACTAAGGTACGGAGACACATGGGGGTCCCGTCCGGATTCCTGATACTGACGCAATTAACAACTGTCATATCACCAAAATAAAATGTAACAAAGGGAAAAGGGCACCAAAATATTGGTCAAATTGCAAAGCATCTTTAAGAATCAAGTTAACTATTTTCAAGGCGGAAATATTAATTTATTATGCGTATGGTAACGAAGCGTAGATCGTCATAGTATTGTCAATGGCAGGGCCGGATGAGGAGCTTCATGTGTCTCCTATCCTAAAACCCAGTAACGTCGGGTTCCGCGGACCACCACGGGAACACACCAAACACAAGTTCTAGAACCTTCTTTTTTTCGCGCGCCAACGAAAGCGTGCCTTTAGGGTTCGGACTTAGTTAAAATTGTAGTAATTTCAATACTTAATGCACTTTATGCAAATCTACTACGCTTTATGCTCCCATTTAATAGCACCATAGTTCGATTTTTCCTTTGATTAAGTAAATTTTTTTCTGATTTCAAACTTTCCCGTAAAATAATCAATCATTCTCGAATTTCTACTTCCTTCCATACTTGGAAATTCACCTTTAATAAAACTAACTAAATAACAAAATAGTAGCAAGAGTAAAAGTACTAAATTCCTTTTTTTTAAAGCCTTAAAATAAAAGTGTAATCAACGAACTTTCAATTTCAAACAATTTCTACGGGTCAAATCTCTTAAAATCTGCTATCAGGAAGTAAAATCATATCTCCTTCTTTAAATTTAATAACATATTGTGTTTTTTTTTGTTTCGGAAACCGGACTGTACTTTTACCAAATTTGGCAGTACATAAAGTATCTAAAATAGTAGCAGAAGTCCGAACCCTGATGGCAACCACCAATCGTGGTGTCCCACCTGGCAACGATCACGCCACGTCAGACTGAATAACGGAATTTTTCCATTGCGCAGTCGTAGTTGCTTAAACAAATTTTCTCGATACCCTAATGGCTTCGCCGGCATTGACGGCCATTTAAAATGTGTTATGAAATTAAACGAGACGGTCGTGCCCCGTGATAAAAAGAAACTTAAACTATAAAAAAACTTTAAAGTGAACTAAGATTAGAAGTTTGCCAAAAATAATAAGTGAAAAATCTAAAAGTTGAAAAACAAATTTAACAGGTCTGCTTTTTACTGAAACAAAGAAAATTGAAATAGCATTCGAGGTAGAGAGGATAACTAGAGTTAATGGGCAAAAATATCACCCAAAAAAATCCAAGATATCCTCATAAATACAACATATATACATATGTATGTATATGCTAGTTTCAATATTGATTGAAAAATACAAAACCCAAACTAAATTCAAGCAATAAAAAGGAAAAAAAACATAAGTGACCATACTCGTAAAATACTCTCATGCGTTGCGCACACACTTGGCACATTCTGGGTCGTCATCACGGTGCAACTACATGCTTCGTTTAATAGCATTTTGGACATTAATTAACAGAACACTACTGAAGACGAGACATGCAATTAGCACAGACTGGGTTGGTTCACCCAATATAGGACTAACTGCCGCGTGTGTTCCAGTTTTTGAAGCGACCTAAGTAAGCACCAATAATAACAACAATTGCAACAAACAAATATTCAATAATTTGCTGCAATAAATAGAAATACAAAGCAAATCAAAAATTTGTGTACAACACCAGCATCGACAATATCACCAGCACTGACAACATCAACCGGCATTGACAACATCAACCGGCATAGACAACATCACCAGTATAGACAACACCACCAGCTATAACAACAACTACCAGCAGTGACAACAACGGGGGCCGCCCACTTATAGGCCCGCCGCACAAATACCAACAACAACAACAGTAGCGCCCCACCAACGGCCTACTGCAACAACCGGGTGAGACCTAGCCAATATAGTATAGTTTTTTTGCGTATACCTTTTTGAATAGGAAAAATCGAAAAAAATACTAAAAATAAGAACATAATTTAAAATGATATTAAAATAAGAAAAGAAGGAACTAGAAATTTTCTAACTGGGGAAACCCCAAATAATTAAAGTAAATTAAGATTGATAGGTAGGACATAAGAAGACAAAACAATTGGAATTAGTAAACAAAAGAAAGATAGAGAAGGAAGGGTTTGAGAAATTAAATTTAAAAAGAAAATTTTAAAATGAACTTATATTTTGTAATTGTAGAATAGAGTAGGAAAAGGAAAACTAATATGAAACGATAGGAAGAATATATATATATAACAAATAAAATATAAAAAAAAAAAAAAAAAAAAAAAAAAAATTTTATTTAAAATACATAGCATAAAATATAATTAAAATACATAAAATTAGATAACATAATATACATAGTATACATAAAATAAAATAGAATAATACAAATAATAAAAGGTAAATAAAATCAAAATACATAAAATGAAATATAATTAAAAATACCTTAAAATAAAATAAGATTAAATAAAGTAAAATACTTAACATAAAATAACAATAATAAATAAAATAAAATAAATAACATAAAAATAGAACTAAATACATAAAATAAAAATAAAACTAAATACATAAAATAAAAATAAATTTAAATACATAAAATAAAATAAATTTAATTAAATAAAATTAAATACCTAAAATAAAATGAATTTAATTAAATACATAAACTAAATACCTAAAAATATATTTTAATACAACTAAACCAAATACATAAATAATTAAATAAACAAACTACAACTATAACAAACTAAAGGCCACAAATAAAATAACATAATAATAAATAATGGTTAAAATAACATAACAATAAATAAATAATAATTAAAGTAACTTAATAATATAACAATAATAAGAATAAGCAACCAAAGCAAAAATACATAAATAAGCGAAAGAAAGTTAGCGATAGAAAAAGGAAAAGTTAGATTATAGTAAAACAAATGTAATAAGAATATGAATTGAAGAAAGTAGGAAGAGATAGGAGAATGATAGAAATGTAATTTAAAAAGGAGAAGAAGAAAATTAAAAAGAAAAGTTAATTAACTAAATTAAATGTTTTTTTAAATAAATAATTTTAAGTTAAAGTTTAAAAATGAATTATAAATAAAAATTATAATTAAATGGGAGTGCTGGCGTTCCATATTATTTAGAAGAGGCATAGGATTTTTTAGGTAAGGGGCCATCGAGATTAGGTGCGTCGATGGCCATGGATGAGGGTGGGCCAAGCACCGGGCGTCGCATCGACACCAGCGGCGCCCCCTTGTATTGTTCGGCCTTGTTTTTGATTTATTGTTTATTTAATTTCTTTTTCAGCTGTGGTAATCGGTCGTCTCCGATTCGTTTTGATTTCCAGGCTTTTTTTTTGTTGTTTCAACTTACTGGCTTTTTTTTGTTGCCAGGCGTTTTATTTAAATTTTGATTTGGTTTAGTTTTCGGTTAATTTTAAATTTTTGTACCGCCCGTTTATTTTGAATTTTGATTTGAATTTTAAATGCCCGTTTTATTTTGGGTTTTCTTTTGAGTTTTTTTTTTAATGTTGAGTTTGAATTTGAAATGTCAACGGTCTGTCCGTGGCATCCGGGTTTAACCGGATGTTGTTTTAAACGTAATTTTGACGCGGTTTTTGCGTTTTTCCCCGCGTTTAAAAGGCATGATTTTGACCTTTTCTCTGCTTATGGCGCAGGACGGTAAGGTTGGCAAGAGCCCACCCCAGCCGACATGACTAGCCACAGTGCGACCTTGATATCATGCCGACCGCCTTCCTTACTGCTCCATTTTGACGCGTTTCCATAACAAATTATGTAAGCATATTATTTATAGTAGATGGAAAAGTAGAACGTAAAAATTTTGTTCTCTTTTTGATACCGGTTAGCTTTATGAAGAAGTAAATAGTCCCAAAATTACTGATCGGAAGAAATACGGAAATTATATCTAAATACAAAGCAATTGCCGGAAATCCTATTAAATACTATGGAAATGTAAAATGTAACATTGAATATTTTGGAAAAATAAATGAAATTAAATTTAAAATACTATCATACGAACATATGAACCTTCCTGTTATTTTGGGACGTGACTTCTTAGATTTATTTAATATAAAATTAACTAGAATCAATACGAAGTACTTAGGTAAAAAAAACTCTAAGCCAAGTCATGATGTTAGACCGATTTTTAAAGAACAGACGAACCTCGTCAGTGCCTCCATAAATGCCGCAACCAATGACGACGTATGTAACATTAAATCCAATTACCCCTTAGATAGTGCAGATGTCCCTGATGCATATATTCCAGATATTTTTAATATAGCAATAGATACTAACTTTCCTGACGTAAATCCTAAACTTCCAGATAATTAGAAATAGTTATATTAACGCCGATATAAAGGTCGAAGCACTCAAATACCAAATGAGAATACACCTGACAACCGATGTCCCATTCCATTGCGCCCCACGACGTCTCTCTTATGCCGAACGAAATGATGTACAAGCAATAGTAAATGAATTGCAGACGGAGGGAATAATAAGACCTAGCAATTCACCATACGCTTCGGCTATTGTACTAGTACGGAAGAAAAACGGGAAGACCCGTCTGTGTGTCGATTATCGCCTTCTAAACAAAATAACTGTTCGGGACAACTATCCACTACCCCTGATTGATGATTGTATCGAGTTTTTAGAGAATAAAAAATATTTTTCAATATTAGATTTAAAAAGTTTTCACCAAGTAGAAATGTCACCCGAATCTATTCCATATACTGCCTTTGTAACCCCTAATGGGCAATACGAATATCTGAAAATGCCGTTCGGCTTGAAGAATGCCCCTGCCGTATTTAAGCGGTTCATAAACACTGTATTCCGAGATTTGATAGATAGTAAGACAATCATAATATATATGGACGATATTGTTATAGCCACACTTGAGTTTGAAGAGCACAAAAATTTGTTGAAAACAGTTTTAGAAAGGTTATCCAAACGAGGACTGAAACTTAACTTAGATAAAAGTAAATTCGGATATCTTGAGATCGACTATTTAGGGTATGAGGTCACCCAATCTGGAATACGACCAAACAGCTCCCACATCCAAAGTATTGCAAAATTTCCAGTGCCTTTTAACCATAAGCAATTGCAATCCTGTATAGGACTATTTTCATATTTTCGACGTTTCGTTCCGTAATTTTCTCAAATCGCTAAGCCTTTACAAAACCTGCTTAAAAGTAACAAAGATTTTCATTTTGATGAAAAGTGCCTTACTGCTTTTGAAGAGTTAAAGTATCGACTGGCTAATAGTCCGGTATTATCCATATATGACCGGGATAAAGAAACCGAATTATATTGTGACGCTAGTTCTATCGGGTTTGGCGCTGTTCTCTTACAGCGACAGGACGATAAAAAATTTCACCCTATCTCATATTATTCAAAAACTGCCTCTAGTGCCGAATCCAAATATCATAGCTTCAAGCTGGAGACTCTAGCTATAATTTATGCTCTAAGAAGATTTAGAACCTATCTTGAGGGCATTCAGTTCAAAATAATAACTGACTGTAATTCGTTAACTATGACCATTGAAAAGAAACAATTAAACCCCAGAATTGCTAGATGGGCTCTTGAGCTGGAAAACTACAATTATAAAATACAGCATAGGAAGGGAACGTCTATAGGCCATGTTGATGCTTTAAGTAGAACACAAATAGCTTATACACTTAGGAAGTTGAGTTTCAAGTGCAAATCGCTCAGGAGCGTGACGATAATATAAGCCTTCTCCGCAGTTGCCCGGAAAGGGGTCCTGTGAGGGACTACGACCTTGTTGACGGCCTAGTATACAGGTGCAAGACTAATGGAAATAAAATGCTGTTTATCCCTGGTGAAATGGAATCTAATATAATACGACTTATTCACGAAAAGTTAGGCCACCAGTCAGTCGACAAGACTATTGAGAAGCTTACAACATACTATTGGTTCCCTGGTATACGCAAAAAGATGGAGATATTTATCCGAAATTGTCTGAAATGTCTCATGTATGCAACGCCTCCTCGTGTAAGAGAGAATAATTTATATCCCATCCTTAAATCTCCCCTGCCATTCGATACGCTCCATATTGACCATTTCGGTCCATTACCATCTATAAGTTCGAAACAAAAACATATTCTAGTTATCGTTGACGGTTTTACTAAGTTTGTGAAACTTTACCCAGCTAACTCGACTAGCACCCGAGAAGTAATTTGTGCCCTTGAGAAATATTTCAGCTATTATAGCCGACCTCGACGGATTATCAGTGATCGTGGTACGTGTTTCACATCGTTAGAGTTCAGTGACTTTATGTCCAAACGAAATATTGCTCATGTAAAAGTGGCCACTGCCTCTCCTCAAGCGAATGGGCACTTGCGGGGATACCCCTAGTAGACTCTTGTTCGGAGTTGAACAACGGGGCATTGTTGTTGATGAGTTTACTGAATACTTCTGTGAAAAATTATGCCCAGATGCTGGTCGAGATCTAACGTTAATACGCGAACAGGCATCCTCAGCCATTAAGGCTAGACAGGACTATGATCGGAAACGACAACTCAGAAATGGCACAGGCTGTAGGGCATATGAGGTAGGAGATTATGTAATGATAAGAAATACAGATACAACTGCAGGAACTAATAAGAAATTTATACCAAAATATAAGGGACCATATGCCATTCATAAAGTGTTAGGAAATGATCGATATGTCGTCCGTGATATCGAAAATTGTCAATTGACACAGTTGCCGTATGACGGAGTTGTGGAAGCTCATCGCCTCCAACGGTGGATGGAAAAATCAAATGGCATCGATGATGGAAGCACTGACGTCGATCCATTAGAGCCAAAGAGACTAAATAATAATAAGTATATATATGAAATTAAATGAAAATAAGTATATCTGTGATCCAGGCCGATCTATTGTCAGATTGGCCGAGTTGTAAACTTGGAATTATATACGAATGTGAATACAGCATAAGGATATATTGTGACCAATAGTATTAGTCTAAGTTAGGGCAACCTCGTAATTAATATAAGTCATGGCAATACTGTTTGAATAAAGAGAATTGATGGTAGAATACTTCCGGTAAGCCAAAGAAAAGAACAAGACGTACTCGGTGATTAAAATCAAAGTATATCTGAATAAATCCTTATAAGAAAAGCAAGTTTATATTTTTATAGTTGAAATTCGCTAAACCAGAATTTTGATATTTTTCAATTCTCACATGCTTTCCGTCGATTACTCCCAAGCAAGTTGGCAATTGCCCTAAATCACAGAACATTTCCGCAATACTTTCCCATTGATCCACATTAGGCAACGCCATGTATGAGTCTCTTAATGAGCTCCAGATAGCCTTTGTAGTTTCTTCAACAATTAGTCCAATCGTACGTTCTCCAGTAGTAGGTAGCCAGGGCATTGAAGGTGCATCCAGATACCTACAACATCACAAAAACGTTAGTAGAACGAAGTCAGACCAACCATCTCAGACTTGCTCTCTACCAACTATGCAGTGAGCAAATCCCAGGGAATTTGTAATTCAAATAGATGATGGTTGACCAGGTGCAGATTTGCAATGTAGGGAGTAGTATTGTCTCTAGTAACTTCGCAACCGAAGTTCACTGGAACCGAGAAGAATTTAGGCCCGTTTACTCATTGTCTAATAAACTGCTTAATCAAAACTTTATCAGAGGTTTAATAGTTATCAAAGGATGAACCTCTCATTAAGTGCTGATCATGATAAAAAAGTACAGCTGAAAGTAAACATCTGATTTTGTGATAACTTATTTTGCGAACGTATTATTTATGCGTTCACAAAGCAAATTCTGTGAGTTTATACTTAAAAACGTTCACAATGACCAATTTTATCATGACAACTTAATCAGACTTTTGTGTAATCGAATATGTCATAGGATACAGTTTATCATAACCAGACATTGAGTAAACGGGCCTTACAGCCAAATTATGTATCTCGAAGCGAACGTTCGTTTCGTCTACCAGACGTTTTGTTCGTGTGTTTGTATCATGTAAATATACTTTCGTCTGGCAAGTACGAAAACAGCTGATCGTTACGTTGTTTTCGTCTCGGTTGGCATTTTCTAACACTAATACAAGACGAAAGAGAGATGATAATCGTTTAAAAAAGATGGAAGGTTATTAGTGATCGTCAAGATGGATATTTCTGGCCAAAAAAGTAGTTAAACAAGAAATATGAATTAGTATGAGGTTTTTAACTTAAAATTAATACTTTTACACCATTTGCATTTGTAATTGAGAAAGAGTCATTTATAAATGAGAAAGCGTGATTTACAATTGAGAATAGTCAGTTGTTAATACGAAAGTGTTAAATGTAAATGAGATTAGGTACTTGTAAATGAGAAAACGTCACATGATAATGCGAAGGCATCATTTGGAATTGAGAATAGTCAGCTGTAAATGCGAATAGTCATTTGTAATTGCGAAAGTGCTAAATGTAAATGAGATTAGGTACTTGTAAATGAGAAATCGTCACATGATAATGCGAAGGCGTCACTTGAAATTGAGAATAGTCATTTGTAAATGCGAACAGTCTATTGTAATTGCGAAAGTGTCAAATATAATTGGGCCTAGGTACGTGTAAATGAGAAATCGTCAAATGAAAATTAGAAAATGTTATTTTAAAACAGAAAGCGTCATTTGAAAATGAGAATAGTCAGTTGAAAATGCGAAAAGGCCACTTCAAATTAAGAAGTGCCACATAAGAATGAGAAAGCGTAATTTGAAATTGGGAATAGGCAGTTGTAAATAAGAAAACATCAATTGAAAGTAAGAAAGCATCAATTGAAAGTAGGAAGCGTAAATGCGAAACTTGTTTTATTCAGGTATTGTTTACAAGCATATACACATAGTATATATAATAAGTATAAAAAGTATTTATTGTATAAGAAAATTTTTATTATTACTAAGAGCCAACGGGCATGTCTTCTAATGATACAGCACTTCCGTGAAATGATGTTGCATGGTGAAATGCTTGCGCACAGTCTTCTCCTGTAACAGTGCCCTTAGCGTCATCTACCAAATTTTGGAGGGATTGCAATCGTTGTTCCACAACACGATGCCCGATTGTATGGGGGTTCGAAATATGCCCCTTTACATATGTTTTGATTTTTGCCCAAACTACCTCAATTCGGTTGAGCGTCGGCGAATACAGTGCTAAACGCAGCACCCGCACTCTTCCATTAGAGGCCTCACCCACTGCAGATTTGATTCTGGAGTGACATGGAGCGTTATCACACACCAACTTTGTCCTACTTTTGATCGTCCTCGGGTATGACAGCAAAACAAATAAAAATTTGTTTTATGATAATTTGTTTGCCTGTTGGAATGCGGTCTGTAGACGTGTTGTGATGGCGATCAGCGTTATACTGAAGTTTGCTTCTATCCAGCCTAGAATAGCATCTATATGATGTTGCCTCAAAATTGTTGGCTTTGTACCACCTTTTATTTTATGACTGCCTCTCCCGGTTTTGCCCAATTCCACGCTGTCTTATAATTAACGCCGAGGGATGTTGCCAATGTCACCCTCCACGCGTGGCTGCAGCAACGATTCTGCTTCGGTCTTCCGAAGAGTTCTTTCGGTACATTTTTCTTTCGCATTCTTCAACATCTGTAAAGAAAATATAAGTTTTATTGGCATATACATATTTTGAGTTTATACCCATACCTTCGATAACTCCACGACAAATAGGACACGTTCCATTATCCCTTATTTGGATAGGCTCAATATACACGCGGTGAAATAAATGGCCACACGGAACCAAACGAACTACCGACTTTCGTTGCATTTTAGCAACACACACGGCACAATTATCTTTAAACTCCATCTCAGATATGACACGTTTCTCTGATTTGCAACTTTTAAACAATTTGTTTTTCATTAGTATCCAGGAGACTTATAACTTTTAGCTTACTTGATGTATATAATTTTTAATCATAAAGTGGTTTTTATTCAAGTATACTAATAGGAGAAAAAATATATGTACATATAATGACTACGAAATCGAAGTGGCACAATTGGGATATCGCGCTTCAGTCTCAATAATTTGTACACAAAGCTCCTTAAATTCTTAAAAAAGTATGAGTTTAAGTGAAAACAATTTTTTAAATGTTTACACGGTCCTATATTTTATTTTATTTCCCATTTTCAAATGACGCTTTCTCATTTTAAAATAACATTTTCTATTTTTCATGTGACGATTTCTCATTTACAAGTACCTAATCTCAATTACATTTGACACTTTCGCAATTACAATTGACTATGCGCATTTACAACTGACTATTCTCAATTCCAAATGACGCCCTCGAATTCTCATGTGACGCTTTCGCATTTTCAAGTACCTAATCTTATTTACATTTGACACTTTCGCATTTACAATTGACTATTCTCAATTACAAATTACAATTTCTCATTTATAAATGATTCTTTCTTATAAACAATTATCTTATCTTATTTGAAATTGACAAATCTCAATTACATGTGACGCTTTCCCATTTCCAAGTACCTAATCTCATTGACATTTACCATTTTCGCATTCACAATTAACTATTCTCATTTTCAATTGACGGTTTCTTATTTTAAACTGGAAATTGTGTAGTTTGCGGGCTCCCTTTTTTTACGCTTTTTTGCCACAGCGAGCGATATTGCTGCGACACAATTGTTGTCCGTATTCATCGCTGTCTGAAAGAGAACTAATGTCCGGCCAAAAGTTCGTATGGTGTATGGCCAAAGCTGCGAAAAGATTGCGGAATGTTCGTGTCGCAACAGCTGATTGCGAATATTCCAAAATCTAGAAACAATAGCTAGTGAATAAAAACATCGTGAGAAATATCAGTACGACAAAATGTGCGAATGTAATCAAAGTTAGTGAATTTCACTACAGTGGTGGAATTCATTAATTCTTTATAACGATCACGATTTTGTCGCCAGTATTATCTTCTGTGCTATTCACTAACTTATTTTTTATATTTTGTGGGGCTTGAAATCAAAGTTCACAATTTTCTGTTATTTTCATGTGGTTGTTGTAATAACAGATTATACTGTGCGAAAAAAATTAAGGAGTATGTTCGACGCAGAAATACTGGGGATCGCGTTGCCGGTGTTGGACCGGCTGCGGGTCTTTTTTTTTTAAGAGTTCTGCACACAAAAACCATGGGTCGCTTCCCCCGTTCGGGATCTGACCTTTGTAATTTTTCGGCTTTTTGGTCAATAAGTAATTGGCAAAGCGGCGTTTTATTTTATCGGTGACAGGCAGTTCTATATATATTCCACTGCCAGGGTAAAGAAACTCTTAGTAATAAGAAATAATTGCTTAAATTGTGTCGTAAATTTTGTGGGGAAGTATTTTGTACTAAGTTTACGTTAGTGAACTCTGGTAAAGTACTCGGGTTTCGCTGACCTCCTTGCTGGCTTTCTATATCGAATAGGATGGAAGTGTATGATAGGCCATTTTTTTGTATAAAGTTATTAGGATGCAGGTACTTTGTATTATTGAAATTATTGTTTCATATTTTTGTCATAGTATAGGCGTTGAGAAAACTCCAAAAAAAACTCTATGGTTTTCCTACCATGACTCAATCTACAATTGAATAAACGCATCTTGTTGCCGATGTTTCTTTCTGGATAAGGAAGAATTATATTTTTCCTTAAGTGAAACGCGCTATCTGCTACGAAGTAGTACGGAAATTTATTGCCACTCTCGTCATGCGGTAGTTGTTTTGGGGATGGTAAATTATCGTTACTTTCTAACCAGCGTCCAAACGTCGATATTCGAAAAACTCCTCCATCACTATTTCGTCCCGCATTCTATTGATGTAAAAGACCATCAGCATCGCAACAGCCAAGAAGGATAACTGAAACTGTTTTTGTAAACTTGGAATTATATACGAATGTGAATATAGAATAGGGATATGTTGTGACCAATAGTATTAGTCTAAGTTATGGCAACCTTGTAATTAATTTAAGTCATATAAGGCAATACTGTTTGAATAAAGAGAAATGATGGTAGACCACTTCCGGTAAGCCAAAGAAAAGAGTACTCGGTAATTAAAATCAAAGTATATCTGAATAAATCCTTATAAGAAAAGCAAGTTAGGTAAGCGCAGATTGGGTTTAGCCGACATCGAACATGCGCTACCTAAGTTTAGTGGTGACGATGTTGCGTATCCTGTCCACCACTTCATTCGTGATCTGGAGGAGATCCTCGAATCAACTTCCGCAGACGACAATTTCAAACTGCTCGCTCTTCGAAGATGTCTGTTTGGCACAGCAAGTGTTTTTTTGAATACTACGGTGGCGTTGTCATACGAGTGCCTAAATAATGCCTTAATTACAGAATTCAACTTCTCTGTAACGAGGCAAGAAATTTATGAGATGTTGGCCCAGCGGAAATGGCGCAAAAAGGACGAGAAGCTTCATTGCTATGTGCTTCACATGCAATCAATTGCAAAACGTGCTAATATATCTGAGGCAGAAATAATTGATTTTGTTATCGACGGCATTGGGAGTTCGGTGCCGAATGCACATCTTTTGTTGACGGCTAGAAGCATTGTGGAGTTGAAGGAGCTAATCAGCCGCTATCAAAGTAAATACTTTGCGCAAGCTAATTCGCAACCAGTAACTACCCAGAAAAACCAAGCGGATGCAAAGCAGAAAAGCGAACAGAAGCCGTTATGTTTTAATTGCTCGCAGAGTGGACACATCAATATCCAATACGACCAGAGGGTTCCTGCTTCAAGTGGTGGAAGATGGGGCACGACCATATTAAATAATTATATTAAAAAGAAAGGAAGTAGCTGCAGTTGCCGAAGCTGATGCCGATGCCGACGTGGAAGAAGACTTTGCCACGGTTGCCGCATATAATTATGTAAGCATATTATTTATAGTAGATGGAAAAGTAGAACGTAAAAATTTTGTTCTCTTTTTGATACCGGTTAGCTTTATGAAGAAGTAAATAGTCCCAAAATTACTGATCGGAAGAAATACGGAAATTATATCTAAATACAAAGCAATTGCCGGAAATCCTATTAAATACTATGGAAATGTAAAATGTAACATTGAATATTTTGGAAAAATAAATGAAATTAAATTTAAAATACTATCATACGAACATATGAACCTTCCTGTTATTTTGGGACGTGACTTCTTAGATTTATTTAATATAAAATTAACTAGAATCAATACGAAGTACTTAGGTAAAAAAAACTCTAAGCCAAGTCATGATGTTAGACCGATTTTTAAAGAACAGACGAACCTCGTCAGTGCCTCCATAAATGCCGCAACCAATGACGACGTATGTAACATTAAATCCAATTACCCCTTAGATAGTGCAGATGTCCCTGATGCATATATTCCAGATATTTTTAATATAGCAATAGATACTAACTTTCCTGACGTAAATCCTAAACTTCCAGATAATTAGAAATAGTTATATTAACGCCGATATAAAGGTCGAAGCACTCAAATACCAAATGAGAATACACCTGACAACCGATGTCCCATTCCATTGCGCCCCACGACGTCTCTCTTATGCCGAACGAAATGATGTACAAGCAATAGTAAATGAATTGCAGACGGAGGGAATAATAAGACCTAGCAATTCACCATACGCTTCGGCTATTGTACTAGTACGGAAGAAAAACGGGAAGACCCGTCTGTGTGTCGATTATCGCCTTCTAAACAAAATAACTGTTCGGGACAACTATCCACTACCCCTGATTGATGATTGTATCGAGTTTTTAGAGAATAAAAAATATTTTTCAATATTAGATTTAAAAAGTTTTCACCAAGTAGAAATGTCACCCGAATCTATTCCATATACTGCCTTTGTAACCCCTAATGGGCAATACGAATATCTGAAAATGCCGTTCGGCTTGAAGAATGCCCCTGCCGTATTTAAGCGGTTCATAAACACTGTATTCCGAGATTTGATAGATAGTAAGACAATCATAATATATATGGACGATATTGTTATAGCCACACTTGAGTTTGAAGAGCACAAAAATTTGTTGAAAACAGTTTTAGAAAGGTTATCCAAACGAGGACTGAAACTTAACTTAGATAAAAGTAAATTCGGATATCTTGAGATCGACTATTTAGGGTATGAGGTCACCCAATCTGGAATACGACCAAACAGCTCCCACATCCAAAGTATTGCAAAATTTCCAGTGCCTTTTAACCATAAGCAATTGCAATCCTGTATAGGACTATTTTCATATTTTCGACGTTTCGTTCCGTAATTTTCTCAAATCGCTAAGCCTTTACAAAACCTGCTTAAAAGTAACAAAGATTTTCATTTTGATGAAAAGTGCCTTACTGCTTTTGAAGAGTTAAAGTATCGACTGGCTAATAGTCCGGTATTATCCATATATGACCGGGATAAAGAAACCGAATTATATTGTGACGCTAGTTCTATCGGGTTTGGCGCTGTTCTCTTACAGCGACAGGACGATAAAAAATTTCACCCTATCTCATATTATTCAAAAACTGCCTCTAGTGCCGAATCCAAATATCA
The DNA here is from genome assembly GCA_951509765.1 of Sphenella marginata. Taxonomy (NCBI): domain Eukaryota; kingdom Metazoa; phylum Arthropoda; class Insecta; order Diptera; family Tephritidae; genus Sphenella; species Sphenella marginata. Next base: position 60,969,126 of record OX608081.1, read on the forward strand.
TAGCTTCAAGCTGGAGACTCTAGCTATAATTTATGCTCTAAGAAGATTTAGAACCTATCTTGAGGGCATTCAGTTCAAAATAATAACTGACTGTAATTCGTTAACTATGACCCTTGAAAAGAAACAATTAAACCCCAGAATTGCTAGATGGGCTCTTGAGCTGGAAAACTACAATTATAAAATACAGCATAGGAAGGGAACGTCTATAGGCCATGTTGATGCTTTAAGTAGAACACAAATAGCTTATATCATAAACACTTAGGAAGTTGAGTTTCAAGTGCAAATCGCTCAGGAGCGTGACGATAATATAAGCCTTCTCCGCAGTTGCCCGGAAAGGGGTCCTGTGAGGGACTACGACCTTGTTGACGGCCTAGTATACAGGTGCAAGACTAATGGAAATAAAATGCTGTTTATCCCTGGTGAAATGGAATCTAATATAATACGACTTATTCATGAAAAGTTAGGCCACCAGTCAGTCGACAAGACTATTGAGAAGCTTACAACATACTATTGGTTCCCTGGTATACGCAAAAAGATGGAGATATTTATCCGAAATTGTCTGAAATGTCTCATGTATGCAACGCCTCCTCGTGTAAGAGAGAATAATTTATATCCCATCCTTAAATCTCCCCTGCCATTCGATACGCTCCATATTGACCATTTCGGTCCATTACCATCTATAAGTTCGAAACAAAAACATATTCTAGTTATCGTTGACGGTTTTACTAAGTTTGTGAAACTTTACCCAGCTAACTCGACTAGCACCCGAGAAGTAATTTGTGCCCTTGAGAAATATTTCAGCTATTATAGCCGACCTCGACGGATTATCAGTGATCGTGGTACGTGTTTCACATCGTTAGAGTTCAGTGACTTTATGTCCAAACGAAATATTGCTCATGTAAAAGTGGCCACTGCCTCTCCTCAAGCGAATGGGCACTTGCGGGGATACCCCTAGTAGACTCTTGTTCGGAGTTGAACAACGGGGCATTGTTGTTGATGAGTTTACTGAATACTTCTGTGAAAAATTATGCCCAGATGCTGGTCGAGATCTAACGTTAATACGCGAACAGGCATCCTCAGCCATTAAGGCTAGACAGGACTATGATCGGAAACGACAACTCAGAAATGGCACAGGCTGTAGGGCATATGAGGTAGGAGATTATGTAATGATAAGAAATACAGATACAACTGCAGGAACTAATAAGAAATTTATACCAAAATATAAGGGACCATATGCCATTCATAAAGTGTTAGGAAATGATCGATATGTCGTCCGTGATATCGAAAATTGTCAATTGACACAGTTGCCGTATGACGGAGTTGTGGAAGCTCATCGCCTCCAACGGTGGATGGAAAAATCAAATGGCATCGATGATGGAAGCACTGACGTCGATCCATTAGAGCCAAAGAGACTAAATAATAATAAGTATATATATGAAATTAAATGAAAATAAGTATATCTGTGATCCAGGCCGATCTATTGTCAGATTGGCCGAGTTGTAAACTTGGAATTATATACGAATGTGAATACAGCATAAGGATATATTGTGACCAATAGTATTAGTCTAAGTTAGGGCAACCTCGTAATTAATATAAGTCATGGCAATACTGTTTGAATAAAGAGAATTGATGGTAGAATACTTCCGGTAAGCCAAAGAAAAGAACAAGACGTACTCGGTGATTAAAATCAAAGTATATCTGAATAAATCCTTATAAGAAAAGCAAGTTTATATTTTTATAGTTGAAATTCGCTAAACCAGAATTTTGATATTTTTCAATTCTCACATGCTTTCCGTCGATTACTCCCAAGCAAGTTGGCAATTGCCCTAAATCACAGAACATTTCCGCAATACTTTCCCATTGATCCACATTAGGCAACGCCATGTATGAGTCTCTTAATGAGCTCCAGATAGCCTTTGTAGTTTCTTCAACAATTAGTCCAATCGTACGTTCTCCAGTAGTAGGTAGCCAGGGCATTGAAGGTGCATCCAGATACCTACAACATCACAAAAACGTTAGTAGAACGAAGTCAGACCAACCATCTCAGACTTGCTCTCTACCAACTATGCAGTGAGCAAATCCCAGGGAATTTGTAATTCAAATAGATGATGGTTGACCAGGTGCAGATTTGCAATGTAGGGAGTAGTATTGTCTCTAGTAACTTCGCAACCGAAGTTCACTGGAACCGAGAAGAATTTAGGCCCGTTTACTCATTGTCTAATAAACTGCTTAATCAAAACTTTATCAGAGGTTTAATAGTTATCAAAGGATGAACCTCTCATTAAGTGCTGATCATGATAAAAAAGTACAGCTGAAAGTAAACATCTGATTTTGTGATAACTTATTTTGCGAACGTATTATTTATGCGTTCACAAAGCAAATTCTGTGAGTTTATACTTAAAAACGTTCACAATGACCAATTTTATCATGACAACTTAATCAGACTTTTGTGTAATCGAATATGTCATAGGATACAGTTTATCATAACCAGACATTGAGTAAACGGGCCTTACAGCCAAATTATGTATCTCGAAGCGAACGTTCGTTTCGTCTACCAGACGTTTTGTTCGTGTGTTTGTATCATGTAAATATACTTTCGTCTGGCAAGTACGAAAACAGCTGATCGTTACGTTGTTTTCGTCTAGGTTGGCATTTTCTAACACTAATACAAGACGAAAGAGAGATGATAATCGTTTAAAAAAGATGGAAGGTTATTAGTGATCGTCAAGATGGATATTTCTGGCCAAAAAAGTAGTTAAACAAGAAATATGAATTAGTATGAGGTTTTTAACTTAAAATTAATACTTTTACACCATTTGCATTTGTAATTGAGAAAGAGTCATTTATAAATGAGAAAGCGTGATTTACAATTGATAATAGTCAGTTGTTAATACGAAAGTGTTAAATGTAAATGAGATTAGGTACTTGTAAATGAGAAAACGTCACATGATAATGCGAAGGCATCATTTGGAATTGAGAATAGTCAGCTGTAAATGCGAATAGTCATTTGTAATTGCGAAAGTGCTAAATGTAAATGAGATTAGGTACTTGTAAATGAGAAATCGTCACATGATAATGCGAAGGCGTCACTTGAAATTGAGAATAGTCATTTGTAAATGCGAACAGTCAATTGTAATTGCGAAAGTGTCAAATATAATTGGGCCTAGGTACGTGTAAATGAGAAATCGTCAAATGAAAATTAGAAAATGTTATTTTAAAACAGAAAGCGTCATTTGAAAATGAGAATAGTCAGTTGAAAATGCGAAAAGGCCACTTCAAATTAAGAAGTGCCACATAAGAATGAGAAAGCGTAATTTGAAATTGGGAATAGGCAGTTGTAAATAAGAAAACATCAATTGAAAGTAAGAAAGCATCAATTGAAAGTAGGAAGCGTAAATGCGAAACTTGTTTTATTCAGGTATTGTTTACAAGCATATACACATAGTATATATAATAAGTATAAAAAGTATTTATTGTATAAGAAAATTTTTATTATTACTAAGAGCCAACGGGCATGTCTTCTAATGATACAGCACTTCCGTGAAATGATGTTGCATGCTGAAATGCTTGCGCACAGTCTTCTCCTGTAACAGTGCCCTTAGCGTCATCTACCAAATTTTGGAGGGATTGCAATCATTGTTCCACAACACGATGCCCGATTGTATGGGGGTTCGAAATATGCCCCTTTACATATGTTTTGATTTTTGCCCAAACTACCTCAATTCGGTTGAGCGTCGGCGAATACAGTGCTAAACGCAGCACCCGCACTCTTCCATTAGAGGCCTCACCCACTGCAGATTTGATTCTGGAGTGACATGGAGCGTTATCACACACCAACTTTGTCCTACTTTTGATCGTCCTCGGGTATGACAGCAAAACAAATAAAAATTTGTTTTATGATAATTTGTTTGCCTGTTGGAATGCGGTCTGTAGACGTGTTGTGATGGCGATCAGCGTTATACTGAAGTTTGCTTCTATCCAGCCTAGAATAGCATCTATATGATGTTGCCTCAAAATTGTTGGCTTTGTACCACCTTTTATTTTATGACTGCCTCTCCCGGTTTTGCCCAATTCCACGCTGTCTTATAATTAACGCCGAGGGATGTTGCCAATGTCACCCTATCCTCTCCACGCGTGGCTGCAGCAACGATTCTACTTCGGTCTTCCGAAGAGTTCTTTCGGTACATTTTTCTTTCGCATTCTTCAACATCTGTAAAGAAAATATAAGTTTTATTGGCATATACATATTTTGAGTTTATACCCATACCTTCGATAACTCCACGGCAAATAGGACACGTTCCATTATCCCTTATTTGGATAGGCTCAATATACACGCGGTGAAATAAATGGCCACACGGAACCAAACGAACTACCGACTTTCGTTGCATTTTAGCAACACACACGGCACAATTATCTTTAAACTCCATCTCAGATATGACACGTTTCTCTGATTTGCAACTTTTAAACAATTTGTTTTTCATTAGTATCCAGGAGACTTATAACTTTTAGCTTACTTGATGTATATAATTTTTAATCATAAAGTGGTTTTTATTCAAGTATACTAATAGGACAAAAAATATATGTACATATAATGACTACGAAATCGAAGTGGCACAATTGGGATATCGCGCTTCAGTCTCAATAATTTGTACACAAAGCTCCTTAAATTCTTAAAAAAGTATGAGTTTAAGTGAAAACAATTTTTTAAATGTTTACACGGTCCTATATTTTATTTTATTTCCCATTTTCAAATGACGCTTTCTCATTTTAAAATAACATTTTCTATTTTTCATGTGACGATTTCTCATTTACAAGTACCTAATCTCAATTACATTTGACACTTTCGCAATTACAATTGACTATTCGCATTTACAACTGACTATTCTCAATTCCAAATGACGCCCTCGAATTCTCATGTGACGCTTTCGCATTTTCAAGTACCTAATCTTATTTACATTTGACACTTTCGCATTTACAATTGACTATTCTCAATTACAAATTACAATTTCTCATTTATAAATGATTCTTTCTTATAAACAATTATCTTATCTTATTTGAAATTGACAAATCTCAATTACATGTGACGCTTTCCCATTTCCAAGTACCTAATCTCATTGACATTTACCATTTTCGCATTCACAATTAACTATTCTCATTTTCAATTGACGGTTTCTTATTTTAAACTGGAAATTGTGTAGTTTGCGGGCTCCCTTTTTTTACGCTTTTTTGCCACAGCGAGCGATATTGCTGCGACACAATTGTTGTCCGTATTCATCGCTGTCTGAAAGAGAACTAATGTCCGGCCAAAAGTTCGTATGGTGTATGGCCAAAGCTGCGAAAAAGATTGCGGAATGTTCGTGTCGCAACAGCTGATTGCGAATATTCCAAAATCTAGAAACAATAGCTAGTGAATAAAAACATCGTGAGAAATATCAGTACGACAAAATGTGCGAATGTAATCAAAGTTAGTGAATTTCACTACAGTGGTGGAATTCATTAATTCTTTATAACGATCACGATTTTGTCGCCAGTATTATCTTCTGTGCTATTCACTAACTTATTTTTTATATTTTGTGGGGCTTGAAATCAAAGTTCACAATTTTCTGTTATTTTCATGTGGTTGTTGTAATAACAGATTATACTGTGCGAAAAAAATTAAGGAGTATGTTCGACGCAGAAATACTGGGGATCGCGTTGCCGGTGTTGGACCGGCTGCGGGTCTTTTTTTTGAAGAGTTCTGCACACAAAAACCATGGGTCGCTTCCCCCGTTCGGGATCTGACCTTTGTAATTTTTCGGCTTTTTGGTCAATAAGTAATTGGCAAAGCGGCGTTTTATTTTATCGGTGACAGGCAGTTCTATATATATTCCACTGCCAGGGTAAAGAAACTCTTAGTAATAAGAAATAATTGCTTAAATTGTGTCGTAAATTTTGTGGGGAAGTATTTTGTACTAAGTTTACGTTAGTGAACTCTGGTAAAGTACTCGGGTTTCGCTGACCTCCTTGCTGGCTTTCTATATCGAATAGGATGGAAGTGTATGATAGGCCATTTTTTTGTATAAAGTTATTAGGATGCAGGTACTTTGTATTATTGAAATTATTGTTTCATATTTTTGTCATAGTATAGGCGTTGAGAAAACTCCAAAAAAAACTCTATGGTTTTCCTACCATGACTCAATCTACAATTGAATAAACGCATCTTGTTGCCGATGTTTCTTTCTGGATAAGGACGAATTATATTTTTCCTTAAGTGAAACGCGCTATCTGCTACGAAGTAGTACGGAAATTTATTGCCACTCTCGTCATGCGGTAGTTGTTTTGGGGATGGTAAATTATCGTTACTTTCTAACCAGCGTCCAAACGTCGATATTCGAAAAACTCCTCCATCACTATTTCGTCCCGCATTCTATTGATGTAAAAGACCATCAGCATCGCAACAGCCAAGAAGGATAACTGAAACTGTTTTTGTAAACTTGGAATTATATACGAATGTGAATATAGAATAGGGATATGTTGTGACCAATAGTATTAGTCTAAGTTATGGCAACCTTGTAATTAATTTAAGTCATATAAGGCAATACTGTTTGAATAAAGAGAAATGATGGTAGACCACTTCCGGTAAGCCAAAGAAAAGAGTACTCGGTAATTAAAATCAAAGTATATCTGAATAAATCCTTATAAGAAAAGCAAGTTAGGTAAGCGCAGATTGGATTTAGCCGACATCGAACATGCGCTACCTAAGTTTAGTGGTGACGATGTTGCGTATCCTGTCCACCACTTCATTCGTGATCTGGAGGAGATCCTCGAATCAACTTCCGCAGACGACAATTTCAAACTGCTCGCTCTTCGAAGATGTCTGTTTGGCACAGCAAGTGTTTTTTTGAATACTACGGTGGCGTTGTCATACGAGTGCCTAAATAATGCCTTAATTACAGAATTCAACTTCTCTGTAACGAGGCAAGAAATTTATAAGATGTTGGCCCAGCGGAAATGGCGCAAAAAGGACGAGAAGCTTCATTGCTATGTGCTTCACATGCAATCAATTGCAAAACGTGCTAATATATCTGAGGCAGAAATAATTGATTTTGTTATCGACGGCATTGGGAGTTCGGTGCCGAATGCACATCTTTTGTTGACGGCTAGAAGCATTGTGGAGTTGAAGGAGCTAATCAGCCGCTATCAAAGTAAATACTTTGCGCAAGCTAATTCGCAACCAGTAACTACCCAGAAAAACCAAGCGGATGCAAAGCAGAAAAGCGAACAGAAGCCGTTATGTTTTAATTGCTCGCAGAGTGGACACATCAATATCCAATACGACCAGAGGGTTCCTGCTTCAAGTGGTGGAAGATGGGGCACGACCATATTAAATAATTATATTAAAAAGAAAGAAAGTAGCTGCAGTTGCCGAAGCTGATGCCGATGCCGACGTGGAAGAAGACTTTGCCACGGTTGCCGCATATAATTATGTAAGCATATTATTTATAGTAGATGGAAAAGTAGAACGTAAAAATTTTGTTCTCTTTTTGATACCGGTTAGCTTTATGAAGAAGTAAATAGTCCCAAAATTACTGATCGGAAGAAATACGGAAATTATATCTAAATACAAAGCAATTGCCGGAAATCCTATTAAATACTATGGAAATGTAAAATGTAACATTGAATATTTTTGAAAAATAAATGAAATTAAATTTAAAATACTATCATACGAACATATGAACCTTCCTGTTATTTTGGGACGTGACTTCTTTGATTTATTTAATATAAAATTAACTATAATCAATACGAAGTACTTAGGTAAAAAAAACTCTAAGCCAAGTCATGATGTTAGACCGATTTTTAAAGAACAGACGAACCTCGTCAGTGCCTCCATAAATGCCGCAACCAATGACGACGTATGTAACATTAAATCCAATTACCCCTTAGATAGTGCAGATGTCCCTGATGCATATATTCCAGATATTTTTAATATAGCAATAGATACTAACTTTCCTGACGTAAATCCTAAACTTCCAGATAATTAGAAATAGTTATATTAACGCCGATATAAAGGTCGAAGCACTCAAATACCAAATGAGAATACACCTGACAACCGATGTCCCATTCCATTGCGCCCCACGACGTCTCTCTTATGCCGAACGAAATGATGTACAAGCAATAGTAAATGAATTGCAGACGGAGGGAATAATAAGACCTAGCAATTCACCATACGCTTCGGCTATTGTACTAGTACGGAAGAAAAACGGGAAGACCCGTCTGTGTGTCGATTATCGCCTTCTAAACAAAATAACTGTTCGGGACAACTATCCACTACCCCTGATTGATGATTGTATCGAGTTTTTAGAGAATAAAAAATATTTTTCAATATTAGATTTAAAAAGTTTTCACCAAGTAGAAATGTCACCCGAATCTATTCCATATACTGCCTTTGTAACCCCTAATGGGCAATACGAATATCTGAAAATGCCGTTCGGCTTGAAGAATGCCCCTGCCGTATTTAAGCGGTTCATAAACACTGTATTCCGAGATTTGATAGATAGTAAGACAATCATAATATATATGGACGATATTGTTATAGCCACACTTGAGTTTGAAGAGCACAAAAATTTGTTGAAAACAGTTTTAGAAAGGTTATCCAAACGAGGACTGAAACTTAACTTAGATAAAAGTAAATTCGGATATCTTGAGATCGACTATTTAGGGTATGAGGTCACCCAATCTGGAATACGACCAAACAGCTCCCACATCCAAAGTATTGCAAAATTTCCAGTGCCTTTTAACCATAAGCAATTGCAATCCTGTATAGGACTATTTTCATATTTTCGACGTTTCGTTCCGTAATTTTCTCAAATCGCTAAGCCTTTACAAAACCTGCTTAAAAGTAACAAAGATTTTCATTTTGATGAAAAGTGCCTTACTGCTTTTGAAGAGTTAAAGTATCGACTGGCTAATAGTCCGGTATTATCCATATATGACCGGGATAAAGAAACCGAATTATATTGTGACGCTAGTTCTATCGGGTTTGGCGCTGTTCTCTTACAGCGACAGGACGATAAAAAATTTCACGCTATCTCATATTATTCAAAAACTGCCTCTAGTGCCGAATCCAAATATCATAGCTTCAAGCTGGAGACTCTAGCTATAATTTATGCTCTAAGAAGATTTAGAACCTATCTTGAGGGCATTCAGTTCAAAATAATAACTGACTGTAATTCGTTAACTATGACCCTTGAAAAGAAACAATTAAACCCCAGAATTGCTAGATGGGCTCTTGAGCTGGAAAATTACAATTATAAAATACAGCATAGGAAGGGAACGTCTATAGGCCATGTTGATGCTTTAAGTAGAACACAAATAGCTTATATCATAAACACTTAGGAAGTTGAGTTTCAAGTGCAAATCGCTCAGGAGCGTGACGATAATATAAGCCTTCTCCGCAGTTGCCCGGAAAGGGGTCCTGTGAGGGACTACGACCTTGTTGACGGCCTAGTATACAGGTGCAAGACTAATGAAAATAAAATGCTGTTTATCCCTGGTGAAATGGAATCTAATATAATACGACTTATTCACGAAAATTTAGGCCACCAGTCAGTCGACAAGACTATTGAGAAGCTTACAACATACTATTGGTTCCCTGGTATACGCAAAAAGATGGAGATATTTATCCGAAATTGTCTGAAATGTCTCATGTATGCAACGCCTCCTCGTGTAAGAGAGAATAATTTATATCCCATCCTTAAATCTCCCCTGCCATTCGATACGCTCCATATTGACCATTTCGGTCCATTACCATCTATAAGTTCGAAACAAAAACATATTCTAGTTATCGTTGACGGTTTTACTAAGTTTGTGAAACTTTACCCAGCTAACTCGACTAGCACCCCAGAAGTAATTTGTGCCCTTGAGAAATATTTCAGCTATTATAGCCGACCTCGACGGATTATCAGTGATCGTGGTACGTGTTTCACATCGTTAGAGTTCAGTGACTTTATGTCCAAACGAAATATTGCTCATGTAAAAGTGGCCACTGCCTCTCCTCAAGCGAATGGGCACTTGCGGGGATACCCCTAGTAGACTCTTGTTCGGAGTTGAACAACGGGGCATTGTTGTTGATGAGTTTACTGAATACTTCTGTGAAAAATTATGCCCAGATGCTGGTCGAGATCTAACGTTAATACGCGAACAGGCATCCTCAGCCATTAAGGCTAGACAGGACTATGATCGGAAACGACAACTCAGAAATGGCACAGGCTGTAGGGCATATGAGGTAGGAGATTATGTAATGATAAGAAATACAGATACAACTGCAGGAACTAATAAGAAATTTATACCAAAATATAAGGGAGCATATGCCATTCATAAAGTATTAGGAAATGATCGATATGTCGTCCGTGATATAAAATTGTCAATTGACACAGTTGCCGTATGACGGAGTTGTGGAAGCTCATCGCCTCCAACGGTGGATGGAAAAATCAAATGGCATCGATAATGGAGGCACTGACGTCGATCCATTAGAGCCAAAGAGACTAAATAATAATAAGTATATATATGAAATTAAATGAAAATAAGTATATCTGTGATCCAGGCCGATCTATTGTCAGATTGGCCGAGTTGCAAACTTGGAATTATATACGAATGTGAATACAGCATAAGGATATGTTGTGACCAATAGTATTAGTCTATGTTAGGGCAACCGTGTAATTAATATAAGTCATGGAAATACTGTTTGAATAAAGAGAAATGATGGTAGACCACTTCCGGTAAGCCAAAGAAAAGAATAAGACGTACTCGGTGATTAAAATCAAAGTATATCTGAATAAATCCTTATAAGAAAAGCAAGTTTATATTTTTATAGTTGAAATTCGCTGAACCAGAATTTGGATATTTTTCAATTCTCACATGCTTTCCGTCGATTACTCCCAAGCAAGTTGGCGATTGCCCTAAATCACAGAACCTTTCCGCAATACTTTCCCATTGATCCACATTAGGCAACGCCATGTATGAGTCTCTTAATGAGCTCCAGATAGCCTTTGTAGTTTCTTCAACAATTAGTCCAATCGTACGTTCTCCTCTTTGGAAGTAGGTAGCCAGGGCATTGAAGGTGCATCCAGATACCTACAACATCACAAAAACGTTAGTAGAACGAAGTCAGACCAACCATCTCAGACTTGCTCTCCACCAACTATGCAGTGAGCAAATCCCAGGGAATTTGTAATTCAAATAGATGATGGTTGGCCAGGTGCAGATGGCGGGGTGCAATAGCGCCTTGTGAAATAAGCCTTTTAAGGCCTTATTACACTATTGAAAGTCTAATAAGGCCTTTATTTCAAAAAAGGCTTTATTACACTTTGAAAGAGAAATAAAGCCTTTATAAAAATTTACCCAATTGTGCAATAAAGCCTTATTTTTTTTTTTACGAACGTAAGTGACAACCAACTACTGATATGATTGGGGTTATCACTAAGATTTCATTTCCGGCTGTGCGTCCGCCCCCGCTCCCATCCGCGTCCGCCGGTTCGTGCGTCCGCTCCCACGGCCTCCACCGGACCATTAAGAATTTAGGCCCGTTTACTCTATGTCTAATAAACTGCTTAATCAAAACTTTATCAGAGGTTGGCCCAAAAACCGTTTACTCAATGTATGATTATCGATGATGCGCTGAATATCTTCTGATAATAGTTATCAAAGGATGAACCTCTCATTAAGTGCTGATCATGATAAAAAAGTACAGCTGAAAGTAAACATCTGATTTTGTGATAAATTATTTTGCGAACGTATTATTTATGCGTTCACAAAGCAAATTCTGTGAGTTTATACCTAAAAACGTTCACAATGACCAATTTTATCATGACAACTTAATCAGACTTTTGTGTAATCGAATATGTCATAGGATACAGTTTATCATAACCAGACATTGAGTAAACGGGCCTTACAGCCAAATTATGTATCTCGAAGCGAACGTTCGTTTCGTCTACCAGACGTTTTGTTCGTGTGTTTGTATCATGTAAATATACTTTCGTCTGGCAAGTACGAAAACAGCTGATCGTTACGTTGTTTTCGTCTAGGTTGGCATTTTCTAACACTTATACAAGACGAAAGAGAGATGATATTCGTTTAAATAAGATGGAAGGTTATTAGTGATCGTCAAGATGGATATTTCTGGCCAAAAAAGTAGTTAAACAAGAAATATGAATTAGTATGAGATTTTTAACTTAAAATTAATACTTTTACACCATTTCCATTTGTAATTGAGAAAGAGTCATTTATAAATGAGAAAGCGTGATTTGCAATTGAGAATAGTCAGTTGTTAATACGAAAGTGTTAAATGTAAATGAGATTAGGTACTTGTAAATGAGAAAACGTCACATGATAATGCGAAGGCATCATTTGGAATTGAGAATAGTCAGCCGTAAATGCGAATAGTCATTTGTAATTGCGAAAGTGCTAAATGTAAATGAGATTAGGTACTTGTAAATGAGAATGCGTCACATGATAATGCGAAGGCGTCACTTGAAATTGACAATAGTCATTTGTAAATGCGAACAGTCAAATGTAATTGCGAAAGTGTCAAATATAATTGGGCCTAGGTACGTGTAAATGAGAAATCGTCAAATGAAAATTAGAAAATGTTATTTTAAAACAGAAAGCGTCATTTGAAATGAGAATAGTCAGTTGAAAATGCGAAAAGGCCACTTCAAATTAAGAAGTGCCACATAAGAATGAGAAAGCGTAATTTGAAATTGGGAATAGGCAGTTGTAAATAAGAAAACATCAATTGAAAGTAAGAAAGCATCAATTGAAAGTAGGAAGCGTAAATGCGAAACTTGTTTTATTCAGGTATTGTTTACAAGCATATACACATAGTATATATAATAAGTATAAAAAGTATTTATTGTATAAGAAAATTTGTATTATTACTAAGAGCCAACGGGCATGTCTTCTAATGATACAGGACTTCCGTGAACTGATGTTGCATGCTGAAATGCTTGCGCACAGTCTTCTCCTGTAACAGTGCCCTTAGCGTCATCTACCAAATTTTGGAGGGATTGCAATCGTTGTTCCACAACACGATGCCCGATTGTATGGGGGTTCGAAATATGCCCCTTTACATATGTTTTGATTTTTGCCCAAACTACCTCAATTCGGTTGAGCGTCGGCGAATACAGTGCTAAACGCAGCACCCGCACTCTTCCATTAGAGGCCTCACCCACTGCAGATTTGATTCTGGAGTGACATGGAGCGTTATCACACACCAACTTTGTCCTACTTTTGATCGTCCTCGGGTATGACAGCAAAACAAATAAAAATTTGTTTTATGATAATTTGTTTGCCTGTTGGAATGCGGTCTGTAGACGTGTTGTGATGGCGATCAGCGTTATACTGAAGTTTGCTTCTATCCAGCCTAGAATAGCATCTATGTGATGTTGCTGCAAAATTGTTGGCTTTGTACCACCTTTTATTTTATGACTGCCTCTCCCGGTTTTGCCCAATTCCACGCTGTCTTATAATTAACGCCGAGGGATGTTGCCAATGTCACCCTCCACGCGTGGCTGCAGCAACGATTCTGCTTCGGTCTTCCGAAGAGTTCTTTCGGTACATTTTTCTTTCGCATTCTTCAACATCTGTAAAGAAAATATAAGTTTTATTGGCATATACATATTTTGAGTTTATACCCATACCTTCGATAACTCCACGACAAATAGGACACGTTCCATTATCCCTTATTTGGATAGGCTCAATATACACGCGGTGAAATAAATGGCCACACGGAACCAAACGAACTACCGACTTTCGTTGCATTTTAGCAACACACACGGCACAATTATCTTTAAACTCCATCTCAGATATGACACGTTTCTCTGATTTGCAACTTTTAAACAATTTGTTTTTCATTAGTATCCAGGAGACTTATAACTTTTAGCTTACTTGATGTATATAATTTTTAATCATAAAGTGGTTTTTATTCGAGTATACTAATAGGAGAAAAAATATATGTACATATAATGACTACGAAATCGAAGTGGCACAATTGGGATATCGCAGCTTCAGTCTCAATAATTTGTACACAAAGCTCCTTAAATTCTTAAAAAAGTATGAGTTTAAGTGAAAACAATTTTTTAAATGTTTACACGGTCCTATATTTTATTTTATTTCCCATTTTCAAATGACGCTTTCTCATTTTAAAATAACATTTTCTATTTTTCATGTGACGATTTCTCATTTACAAGTACCTAATCTCAATTACATTTGACACTTTCGCAATTACAATTGACTATTCGCATTTACAACTGACTATTCTCAATTCCAAATGACGCCCTCGAATTCTCATGTGACGCTTTCGCATTTTCAAGTACCTAATCTTATTTACATTTGACACTTTCGCATTTACAATTGACTATTCTCAATTACAAATTACAATTTCTCATTTATAAATGATTCTTTCTTATAAACAATTATCTTATCTTATTTGAAATTGACAAATCTCAATTACATGTGACGCTTTCCCATTTCCAAGTACCTAATCTCATTGACATTTACCATTTTCGCATTCACAATTAACTATTCTCATTTTCAATTGACGGTTTCTTATTTTAAACTAGAAATTGTGTAGTTTGCGGGCTCCCTTTTTTTACGCTTTTTTGCCACAGCGAGCGATATTGCACAATTGTTGTCCGTATTCATCGCTGTCTGAAAGAGAACTAATGTCCGGCCAAAAGTTCGTATGGTGTATGGCCAAAGCTGCGAAAAAGATTGTGGAATGTTCGTGTCGTGTATTTGTCGTTTAACTTAAAAATTACGATTCGGGTAAAAGATTCCTCATCTCGCGATAAAACATGGCACTCAAATGGCATTTTTTTAATAATAATAATATATATTCATATTATCATTTTAATTTTCACTAAAACTTCAAATTCGGAAAACAACTGCAAATTGTGTTACGTTTACTTTGCAAAACAGCTGATTGCGAATATTCGAAAATCTAGAAACAATAGCTAGTGAATAAAAACATCGTGAGAAATATCAGTACGACAAAATGTGCGAATGTCGTAATCAAAGTTAATGAATTTCACTACAGTGGTGGAATTCATTAATTCTTTATAACGATCACGATTTTGTCGCCAGTATTATCTTCTGTGCTATTCACTAACTTATTTTTTATATTTTGTGGGGCTTGAAATCAAAGTTCACAATTTTCTGTTATTTTCATGTGGTTGTTGTAATAACAGATTATACTGTGCGAAAAAAATTAAGGAGTATGTTCGACGCAGAAATACTGGGGATCGCGTTGCCGGTGTTGGACCGGCTGCGGGTCTTTTTTTTGAAGAGTTCTGCACACAAAAACCATGGGTCGCTTCCCCCGTTCGGGATCTGACCTTTGTAATTTTTCGGCTTTTTGGTCAATAAGTAATTGGCAAAGCGGCGTTTTATTTTATCGGTGACAGGCAGTTCTATATATATTCCACTGCCAGGGTAAAGAAACTCTTAGTAATAAGAAATAATTGCTTAAATTGTGTCGTAAATTTTGTGGGGAAGTATTTTGTACTAAGTTTACGTTAGTGAACTCTGGTAAAGTACTCGGGTTTCGCTGACCTCCTTGCTGGCTTTCTATATCGAATAGGATGGAAGTGTATGATAGGCCATTTTTTTGTATAAAGTTATTAGGATGCAGGTACTTTGTATTATTGAAATTATTGTTTCATATTTTTGTCATAGTATAGGCGTTGAGAAAACTCCAAAAAAAACTCTATGGTTTTACTACCATGACTCAATCTACAATTGAATAAACGCATCTTGTTGTCGATGTTTCTTTCTGGATAAGGACGAATTATATTTTTCCTTAAGGGAAACGCGCTATCTGCTACGAAGTAGTACGGAAATTTATTGCCACTCTCGTCATGCGGTAGTTGCTTTGGGGATGGTAAATTATCGTTACTTTCTAACCAGCGTCCAAACGTCGATATTCGAAAAACTCCTCCATCACTATTTCGTCCCGCATTCTATTGATGTAAAGAGACAATCAGCATCGCAACAGCCAAGAAGGATAACTGAAACTGTTTTTGTAAACTTGGAATTATATACGAATGTGAATATAGAATAAGGATATGTTGTGACCAATAGTATTAGTCTAAGTTATGGCAACCTTGTAATTAATTTAAGTCATATAAGGCAATACTGTTTGAATAAAGAGAAATGATGGTAGACCACTTCCGGTAAGCCAAAGAAAAGAGTACTCGGTAATTAAAATCAAAGTATATCTGAATAAATCCTTATAAGAAAAGCAAGTTAGGTAAGCGCAGATTGGATTTAGCCGACATCGAACATGCGCTACCTAAGTTTAGTGGTGACGATGTTGCGTATCCTGTCCACCACTTCATTCGTGATTTGGAGGAGATCCTCGAATCAACTTCCGCAGACGACAATTTCAAACTGCTCGCTCTTCGAAGATGTCTGTTTGGCACAGCAAGTGTTTTTTTGAATACTACGATGGCGTTGTCATACGAGTGCCTAAATAATGCCTTAATTACAGAATTCAACTTCTCTGTAACGAGGCAAGAAATTTATAAGATGTTGGCCCAGCGGAAATGGCGCAAAAAGGACGAGAAGCTTCATTGCTATGTGCTTCACATGCAATCAATTGCAAAACGTGCTAATATATCTGAGGCAGAAATAATTGATTTTGTTATCGACGGCATTGGGAGTTCGGTGCCGAATGCACATCTTTTGTTGACGGCTAGAAGCATTGTGGAGTTGAAGGAGCTAATCAGCCGCTATCAAAGTAAATACCTTGCGCAAGCTAATTCGCAACCAGTAACTACCCAGAAAAACCAAGCGGGTGCAAAGCAGAAAAGCGAACAGAAGCCGTTATGTTTTAATTGCTCGCAGAGTGGACACATCAATATCCAATACGACCAGAGGGTTCCTGCTTCAAGTGGTGGAAGATGGGGCACGACCATATTAAATAATTATATTAAAAAGAAAGGAAGTAGCTGCAGTTGCCGAAGCTGATGCCGATGCCGACGTGGAAGAAGACTTTGCCACGGTTGCCGCATATAATTATGTAAGCATATTATTTATAGTAGATGGAAAAGTAGAACGTAAAAATTTTGTTCTCTTTTTGATACCGGTTAGCTTTATGAAAAAGTAAATAGTCCCAAAATTACTGATCGGAAGAAATACGGAAATTATATCTAAATACAAAGCAATTGCCGGAAATCCTATTAAATACTATGGAAATGTAAAATGTAACATTGAATATTTTGGAAAAATAAATGAAATTAAATTTAAAATACTATCATACGAACATATGAACCTTCCTGTTATTTTGGGACGTGACTTCTTAGATTTATTTAATATAAAATTAACTAGAATCAATACGAAGTACTTAGGTAAAAAAAACTCTAAGCCAAGTCATGATGTTAGACCGATTTTTAAAGAACAGACGAACCTCGTCAGTGCCTCCATAAATGCCGCAACCAATGACGACGTATGTAACATTAAATCCAATTACCCCTTAGATAGTGCAGATGTCCCTGATGCATATATTCCAGATATTTTTAATATAGCAATAGATACTAACTTTCCTGACGTAAATCCTAAACTTCCAGATAATTAGAAATAGTTATATTAACGCCGATATAAAGGTCGAAGCACTCAAATACCAAATGAGAATACACCTGACAACCGATGTCCCATTCCATTGCGCCCCACGACGTCTCTCTTATGCCGAACGAAATGATGTACAAGCAATAGTAAATGAATTGCAGACGGAGGGAATAATAAGACCTAGCAATTCACCATACGCTTCGGCTATTGTACTAGTACGGAAGAAGAACGGGAAGACCCGTCTGTGTGTCGATTATCGCCCTCTAAACAAAATAACTGTTCGGGACAACTATGCACTACCCCTGATTGATGATTGTATCGAGTTTTTAGAGAATAAAAAATATTTTTCAATATTAGATTTAAAAAGTTTTCACCAAGTAATTTTCTCAAATCTCTAAGCCTTTACAAAACCTGCTTAAAAGTAACAAAGATTATAATTTTAATGAAAAGTGCCTTACTGCTTTTGAAGAGTTAAAGTATCGACTGGCTAATAGTCCGGTATTATCCATATATGACCGGGATAAAGAAACCGAATTACATTGTGACGCTAGTTCTATCGGGTTTGGCGCTGTTCTCTTACAGCGACAGGACGATAAAAAATTTCACCCTATCTCATATTTCTCAAAAACTGCCTCTAGTGCCGAATCCAAATATCATAGCTTCGAGCTGAAGACTCTAGCTATAATTTATGCTCTAAGAAGATTTAGAACCTATCTTGAGGGCATTCAGTTCAAAATAATAACTGACTGTAATTCGTTAACTATGACCCTTGAAAAGAAACAATTAAACCCCAGAATTTCTAGATGGGCTCTTGAGCTGGAAAATTACAATTATAAAATACAGCATAGGAAGGGAACGTCTATAGGCCATGTTGAGGTTGGCATTTGCTAACACTAATACAAGACGAAAGAGAGACGATAATCGTTTAAAAAAGATGGAAGGTTATATGTGATCGTCAAGATGGATATTTCTGGCCAAAAAAGTAGTTAAACAAGAAATATGAATTAGTATGAGATTTTTAACTTAAAATTAATACTTTTACACCATTTCCAGTTGTAATTGAGAAAGAGTCATTTATAAATGAGAAAGCGTGATTTGCAATTGAGAATAGTCAGTTGTAAATACGAAAGTGTTAAATGTAAATGAGATTAGGTACTTGTAAATGAGAAAACTTCACATGATAATGCGAAGGCATCATTTGGAATTGAGAATAGTCAGTTGTAAATGCGAATAGGCGGTTAGATGACCATTTAAAGAAAGAAATGCGAATAGTCATTTGTAATTGCGAAAGTGCCAAATGTAAATGAGATTAGGTACTTGTAAATGAGAAAGCGTCACATGATTATGCGAAGGCGTCATTTGAAATTGAGAATAGTCAGTTGTAAATACGAAGATGTCAAATGTAAATGAGATAAGGTACTTGTAAATGAGAAAGCGTCACATGATAATGCGAAGGCGTCATTTGGAATTGAGAATAGTCATTTGTAAATGCGAACAGTTAATTGTAATTGCGAAAGTGTCAAATATAATTGAGACTAGGTACATGTAAATGAGAAATCGGGCGGGGTGCAATAGCGCCTTGTGAAATAAGCCCCTTAAGGCCTTATTACACTATTGAAAGTGAAATAAGGCCTTTATTTCAAAAAATTATTTATTACACTTCGAAAGAGAAATAAAGCCTTTATAAAAATTTACCCAATTGTGCAATAAACCCTTATTATTATTTTTTTTTTTAACATAAGTGACAACCAACTACTGATATGATTGGGGTTATCACTAAGATTTGATTTCCGGCTGTGCGTCCGCCCCCGCTCCCATCCGCGTCCGCCGGGTCGTGCGTCCGCGCACAGCCGCGCCAACGCCCACCCCCGCGGCCCGCGCACACGGCCATCCACCATTTATGTGCAAAACCCCTTTCCGCGTAGCTGCCTTCGGTAGCGCTTCAAAAAATAACCCTGGGCTACGCCATTCCAACTCCGGTTGTGTGCCATTGCCGTGGCTACCGCCACGGTGATGTCCTTCCGCGTGCCACGTTTCCCACTTCGGTTAACGTGAAATTTGTGTGTAACTATTCAATAAAATACAAAAAGAATTAGAATATTATTGTTTCATTAAAAAAAATGAAAGAGCACTAAGGCCTTTAAGGCTTTATTTCTCTTTCAAAGTGTAATAAAGCCTTATTTCACTTTCAAAAGTGTAATAAGGCCTTAAAGGATTTATTTCACAAGGCGCTATTGCACATTGCCGAGAAATCGTTAAATGAAAATTAGAAAATGTTATTTTAAAATAAGAAAGCGTCATTTGAAAATGAGAATAGTCAGTTGAAAATGCCACTTCAAATTAAGAAGTGCCACTTGAGAATGAGAAAACGTAATTTGAAATTGGGAATAGGCAGTTGTAAATAAGAAAACATCAATTGAAAGTAAGAAAGCATCAATTGAAAGTAAGAAGCGTAAATGCGAAACTTGTTTTATTCAGGTATTGTTTACAAGCATATACACATAGTATATATAATAAGTATAAAAAGTATTTATTGTATAAGAAAATTTTTATTATTATTAAGAGCCAACGGGCATGTCTGCTAATGATACAGCACTTCCGCGAAATGATGTTGCATGCTGAAATGCTTGCGCACAGTCTTCTCCTGTAACAGTGCCCTTAGCGTCATCTACCAAATTTTCGAGAGGTTGCAATCGTTGTTCCACAACACGAGGCCCGATTGTATGGGGGTTCGAAATATGCCCCTTGATTTTTGCCCAAACTATCTCAATTGGGATGAGCAACGGCGAATGCGGTGCTAAACGCAGCACCCGCACTCTTCCATTAGAGGCCTCACCGACTGCAGATTCGATTCTAGAGAGACATGGAGCGTTATCACACACCAGAACCAAATCTTCCAGTCGGTTTCCCTGTTCCTCCCAACGTTGGCCTGCTTTTGATCGTCCTCGGGTATGGGGGCAAAACAAATTAATATTTGTTTCATGATAATTTGTTTGCTGCTTGAACATATTGATTCAAGGCTGTTACAAACCTTGCTCGCTTCTCCTTGCTGTTCATGGTGCATGGCTTGAAATGTACGCTTTTGGTTGTGTACATTTGACCTTCCAGATAGTTCCCTACCGCTGAGCGAGATATTACGATATTAAACTCGGTCTGTAGACGTGTTGTGATGGCGATCAGCGTTATACTGCAGTTTGCTTCTATCCAGCCTAGAATAGCATCTATGTGATGTTGCTGCAAAATTTTTGGCTTTGTACCACCTTTTATTTTATGACTGACTCTCCCGGATTTTGCCCAATTCCACGCTGTCTTATAATTAAAGCCGAGGGATGTTGCCAATGTCACCCAATCCTGTCCACGCGTGGCTGCAGCAACGATTCTGCTTCGGTTTTCCGAAGAGTTCTTTCGGTACATTTTTCTTTTGCATTCTTCAACATCTGTAAAGACAATATAACTTTTATTGGCATATACATATCTTGAGTTTATACCCATACCTCCGATAACTCCACTACAAATAGGACACGTTCCATTATCCCTTATTTGGATGGGCTCAATACACACGCGGTGAAATAAATGGCCACACGGAACCAAACGAACTATCGACTTTCGTTGCATTTTAGCAACACACACGGCACAATTGTCTTTAAACTCCATTTCAGATATGGCACGTTTTACTGATTTGCAACTTTTAAACAATTTGTTTTTCATTAGTATCCAGGAGACTTATAACTTTTAGCTTACTTGATGTATATAATTTTTAATCATAAAGTGGTTTTTATTCAAGTATACTAATAGAACAAAAAATATATGTACGAAATCAAAGTGGCACATTCGGGATATCGCAGCTTCAGTCTCAATAATTTGTACACAAAGCTCCTTAAATTCTTAAAAAAGTATGAGTTTAAGTGAAAACAATTTTTTAAATGTTTACACGATCCTATATTTTATTTTATTTCCCATTTTCAAATGACGCTTCCTCATTTTAAAATAACATTTTTTATTTTTCATGTGACGATTTCTCATTTACAAGTACCTAATCTCAATTACATTTGACACTTTCGCAAGTACAATTGACTATTCGCATTTACAACTGACTATTCTCAATTCCAAATGACGCCTTCGCATTATCATGGGACGCTTTCTCATTTACAAGTTCCTAATCTCAATTACATTTGACACTTACGCAATTACAATTGACTATTCGCATTTACAACTAACTATTCTCAATTGCAAATGACGCCTTCGCATTATCATGTGACGCTTCTCATTTACAAGTACCTTACCTCATTTACATTTGACACCTTCGTATTTACAACTGACTATTCTCATTATCAAATGACACTTTCGCAATTACATCTGACGCTTTCTCATTAACAATTAACTAATCTTATTTACAATTGACAAATCTCAATTTAATGTGGCGCTTTCTTATTTACAAGTACCTGATCGCATTTACATTTACCATTTTCGATTTACAACTGACTATTATCATTTTCAATTGACGCTTTCTCATTTTAAACTGGAAATGGTGTAGTATTAAAAAAGACAACAAGTACACAGTTCGAGATATTGGTAAAGGAGATGGAGATAAATCCTCACATGGGCAGGGGTGAACCGGTGTTTGGTTCCGATAGAGGCAGAGTAGAGGAGGAAATAAAAGAAATAAAAAAAGTAAAATAACCAAATAAAATGATTATAACCACAATTCAAAATGTTTTCAACTAAATTCAAACAATTTCCAATGTTGCCAATTTAATATAAAAACCACTAAATAAAGCAAAAATACTTCAAATCTTAAACGTCCCGGGGACGTGCAAATTGTTTGGCAGAATTTTTGTGTTAGTGATGCCGAAGATGGTCCTCGTGTCGCACGTACTTGTTGTCGGCTCTGTTTGATGAAAATAAAAAATTTTTGATTTTTCTGCGTTGACGCTCGTTTTGTTGAGCGAGCCGCGTTTGTTTAACAAACTGTACTGTGTTAGTTTTGTGTTGATATTCAAAATAAACACTTGCGCGGACGAAAAAGAATTTATATTAAAATTTATTGAAGTTTACCAATGCTTACCAGCTTTATGGAATGTAAAGCTGGAAGCATATTGTTTATCCATATTTTTTTTACACTTCTTTTTCTTCTTGTTTAATAAAGCTGCAGTTGCAAGTAAAAAAATTGTCATCTGATAAAGACATATTTACGTCCGATCACTACGAACTCTCAACGCAAATGGCGTTTGACGGTTTCTGTTTGAACGTGTGCGGGCAAGCGACAAGCACACGACACGCATATACATAAACAGTTCTGCTCAACAATTTGCACGTCCCCGGGACGTTTTAGAAAAATCCTTACAAAATACATTTAAAGTTCATCCGGCATTATCGTTTCAGTCATTTGCAACGTAATGGAGACGAAAGCAGCGTAAATAACGTAAATCGAAAGCAGAGACGAACGATAAAGATACAAGATCCCAAAGTGAGACGAAAACGTCAGCAGACGAGATAGACGATTAGGCTGTAAAATTATCTTTCGGCATTCGATAAAATACTTGGAACTTTTTCCTCAGTTAATTCTTTTGCACAAATAAAGTCTTTTATTGAAGTTTTGGCATAAATGCAGAATACCACAACCTCTGGAATTAAAAATTGAGGTAGTGGGATCGAAAGATATAAGTAACGTGAGTATAAATATGTAATGTAATGTATGGTGCAAACAACAACAACGAAAGTTATTTAGGGTCAAAGTTCATTTGAAGCATTTTTTAAAATCAAAATTTCTCAAAAATCCATGAACCGATTTTCAAAATTTTTTTTTTAGTTGAGTAGGTAATTGAATGACCTTTAATATGATGTATTACTGTTTTGGGTGCAAAACCGTGTAAGTGCAAAATTTAAAGTAAGGGCTAAATTTCATTTGAAGCATTCTTTCAAATTGAAAATTCTCAAGAACCACCGTGTTGATTTTGAAAATTGTTTCAGCGTTCGATAGGTATTTTTATTCCCTTTAATATGATGTACATATTGTTTAAGTTTTTATTAAGGTTTATATCAAAAACAAAGTTGGTACATAACTCATTTAAATACTGTGTACTACTCTGTGTTTCCATGCTGTTGTTGTTGTTGCGAGAAATATGAATAGGTATGTATGTATGTATGTATATTTTATTTGTTATGTTGGAAGTCATGACTGTGAATAAGGAACTGTATGGAAAAATACCGTTATGTTTAATGTGTGAAAATTCGCGGCCGTGTAAAGTTTAAGTTAAAGTGCACAACATGGAAAACATTAATTTATTAAGGTTGTATGACTTGTTTGACCATAAAAATGATGGCCCTGTATGTGAGTCAGCCCTTCATGCACTACAAGAGTGGGGATTGATACCCCGCCAGGGTGATTATTTGTGTGATGAAGGCCATGTTCTCCAATTAAAGGAAGATTCGCGGAGCATCGACGGGTTTTCTTGGAGGTTTGGCTTTTTTATTTGTATGCAGGAATTCATTATTTTAAATTGCCAAATTATTTATTTATAGGTGTTGCGCTTTAAAGAAAGGCAAAAAAAAAAAGAAATGCAATGTTAGTATTTCGTTAAGGCGAAATACATTTTTGCAAAGTCTAAGTTGCCAATGTTTGTAGTTATTGCCTTTTCACATTTATGGGTAAAAAATGTTAAGTTAGATTTCATCATGGATGAAATAAAGATTGCTAGCCATACCGCTGTCGATTGGAGTAGCTTTTGCCGCGAAGTTGTGTATGATGGCATGATAAAAAATAAAAATAAGCTTGGTGATCCCGGAAAAATAGTGGAGATCGACGAAAGCAAGTTTGGGCGTCGCAAATACCATCGTGGCCATCGTGTCGAGGGGCAATGGCTGTTTGGAGGAGTTGAGAGGGAGACCAATCGTTGTTTTTTGGTTCCTGTGGAGAAAAGGGACAAGGAGACCTTGCTCGGCATAATCAAAGATTGGATTTTGCCGGGTACAGTTGTTATGTCCGACTTTTGGAAAGTAAGTAGGACTTGTTTTTGTATACTTTTTTTATACTTATTGATATGTTCTAATAGGCATATGATTGTTTGGAAGATGAAGGCTATGTTCATTTTCGGGTTAACCACTCCATCCATTTCAAAGACCCTGAAACTGAACAACACACGAACAATATTGAAGGATTGTGGAGCCATGCAAAGTGTTCCATGCCCCAGTTCCACCGAAAAAAAATGTTTTTCAATGGCTATTGAGGTATTGAGGAGAATGAAATTGAAGAGGATTATGAAATCGATATGTCTTGATGAATAAATGTGAGTAGATTAATTGTATCTTTATTGTCCATTCAGAAAGGTGTTCTGCACAAAAATACCATGGATTCCGCCCATAGAGTCGGAACGGTGGCATGTTGCCACCGTTCAGGGCAACCACCCGAAGTTGGCATGGCGTAGCCCATGGTTGTTTATAATAAGCGCGGCCGAAGGCCGCCAAAGCAGAAGTGTGTACTACGCAGAAGGAATTAACATGGAGTAGGTCAGGGTTGTTTTTAAAATTAAATTTTAAATTTTGCACATACGCGGTTTTGCACCCATAGAAGTGATATCTCAAATGAAAGGTAATTTAGTTACCTATCCAATGCAAACAAAATTTTAAAAATCGGTTATAGAGTATTGAAGATATTTTGATTTAAAAAAATGCTTTAAATGAACTTTGACACTTAATAACTTTTGTTGTTGTTGTTTGCCCCAAAAAAAAATATACCGTTATGTTCAGTGCAAAAATATCTATCGATCCCAATATTTGGTTTTTTTATTCCAGAGGTTGCGGTATTCTGCATTTGCTCCGAAGTTTTTTCTGATATATGAATGTATTCAGTATTTTCTCTTCATTTTCTTTTTCTTTCGGCGCCGAAAACAATTTAACAAAATTATTTCTTCGTCACTGGAAATTTCTTCCATTCAAATATAAAAGAAAACTTATTAATTAATTAATATATAAATTTTGACTTTTTATTTGTTTTCTGTAGCGAAGCTTAGTGTCGCTACGTGTGCAGATCTTGAGGCGCAGGGAAAATGCCGCTAAGTAAAATGTCTTGTACGCGTCTATGACGGTACGCCTCGTGTGCACTCTGCCTAACACTATTTCGCGTGGTTAGCTGTCGCCAATTATTTTCCAGGTGTTAATAAAAGAGTTAAGATATTTTCAAGTGTTTTTGGGTCTGGAAAAAGCTAAATAAATTAGTTTTGATTTTTTTTCCCTGCAATTTAGTGCAAAATACAGAGAGAAGAGAATTGTCTTTGGTGAATAAACGTTTGCTAAGGCAAGTGGACTACCCATTTGAGCAGTTGCCTTCCCATACCGTTTCAAGAATCGTGGAGCGGTTGGAAAATACATTAAAGGGGCAGAGAACGACCTGCATATCACCTAAAAAACAGGTAAGACTAAATATTGAATTCAATATGCGTATATGTACATTTTAATTATGGCTTTCTCTGGCAGGTTTTATGTACATTTAGATTTTATGCAACAGGATGTTATCAAAGGCCTGTTGGGGAGCAGTGGGGCATATCGATGAGCCAGACTACGATAGGCCGCTGCATACATAGGGTGACTAACGCTATTAATAGCAGAGTTCTTTACGAAGAAATAAAGTTCCCTATGACGCAGATCGAACGTCAACTGGCTAAGGAGGGTTTTCCATCGGCGTCAGCACCTTTTGTGGGGCTATTAACGGTACACGTGTTGCCATTGTAGCACCTAAAATTCACGAGGAGGCCTATGTGAATCATCACTCGTATCATTCCACAAATGTAAAAAATGGTAAGATATGCATTTTAAATAATGTGTGCTCTTATAGACATGTTACCCAAATTTAAAAATTTCAAATGTTAAGCATGAAGTAGGGGGCAGTCATCCACTTCTGAAATGGCTGAACATGTCATCCTCGAATTTACTATTGTTTTCGAAGTTTGTGGCAAACATTTTAGGTAAGTTATTTAGTCTGCAATTATGAATACCTTAATTGTTTTTCTTTTCAATCACAGCAATCATTGCTTTCAAAACGCTGCGATACTCAAAGTTCATTGCGCATACAATTTTCAAGGAATTAATTTTACCTTTGGTTCTGGACTGTAATAACAAATGGCATCGGTATGCACAAGAGAATAAACAATCTGCTTTACATACATACATATGAGTTATTGCGTCGTCAGCCAGCAGATCCTGAAAACCTAAAGCGCATTGCTTCAATCTTGGGCAATGCACTGGATAATAATCCAGAATTTCGTGAACCAATTCTCGATGGCTTAACGGGGTTGATTAGTTTGGTACAATGTGTGCTGTATGTCAGGCTCCGCACTTAAGGTGAGACTTGAATTTCGCTTATTTGGATGGAAGTCACTCTTGCTACATAACATAAATACACCCTGAAGTTAATTTTTAAGTTAAGATATTTCTAAAACTCATTATATCAGCTTTTCTACAGATGCTTAAAAATAATTATTGAAAATCGGAAAACGCTAACCGTGAATGATAAAATTGTACATAGCTATTCTCAGCACAAATTTATTTGGAGATTTCTCCCATTTCCCATTCCCACAATCATAAACGCAGCATTTTTAGAAATTTTTTCCCATCTCCCATCTCCCAGTATCACAAACGAACTTCGAAAAACCGAACATGGCTTTGGTATTCTGAACGTTAAAAACAGGGGAGAAGCGAAAAATTATCATTCCAACAACAGTCGGTTCTACGTACCGGAATGGCCCGGGTTATACCCGACCAAGGGCTGTTATTTCAGTGTAACCCTGCCCAATTTGTCCAGTCCCAATCCTACATTGGCATCCCCGGAGCAATCCCTTGCAGCAGGGTTGCTACAGTGTCTCTTTTGACCGGCTGGTATCGAATCCAGCCCCGGACCAAGAGACTACATCTGCTGCGTTTGCTGGAAGAAATTATATTTTAAACGTTCGCATTCTGTTCAATGCAGTAAATGCAAGAGATGGCTTCACAGATCTGGATGATCAGGGCTTAACCCTGCCATCCTCAGAACCCGTACTTTCTTCAGTACTTAGGAGGCACCATGTTAATCACGCCCAAGTGCGTCCCGCGGTTCTCGTCGCTCCGGCGTACCCACACCGCACCTAACATCACCAAATGGCCACAATAGTGACCCGTCTCCCCGACGCTTGTATGTATGTAAACATACCATTTCTGTCACCAGTCCGCCTTGCTGCAGACTTGGCTTATTTGTTTATTTAAAATGTGGAAAGCTAAGCCTCGCCTTCCTCACAATGATTATTATTATTAGGAAAACAAGCAAATTTCAAAGTATGCTTGTCCTCCCTTTCTTGTGCTGTATAGGTAGAGGGTCATTCCACATAACTCGCGCGAGTAGCTGGTCCAAGTCAGAATCGAAATTATGGAAATTATGCAGAAAAAGGAGTCGGAGAGGAGAGCATAGGGAATTCCGTCGTTCCTCCCGGCAAAAATAAATAAATAAAAAGTTCCCATACCAATATTACAATAACAGACGCGGACAAGGGTAATAAGACAGTAGCAATGTACGAATCAGAATACAAAGAAAAAATGAACACATTACTAGAAGATAGAAAAACATACAAAATTACAAGAATAGATCCAACCCACACACTACAGAGGAAAAACAACAAAATAGTCGGAGAGCTGTACAAAACCAAACAAATCAACATACGAGAGAAACAGCAACTAACTTGCACAGCAGGCGCGGCGCCTAGACTATATGGACTGCCGAAAATTCACAAACCGCAGATGCCCTTACGGCCCATTTCCTCCTCCGTTATGGTGCCCTGTTACAACTTATCTAAATACATCGGAAAAACTCTTAAGCAACTTATATCTGATAATTATAACGTGGAAAATTCATACATTTTAATAGATAAATTAAGAAATATTAATGTTTGTGAAGAAGATGTACTAGTCTCGTTCGATGTCGTGTCCT
Organism: Sphenella marginata; assembly: GCA_951509765.1. Taxonomy (NCBI): domain Eukaryota; kingdom Metazoa; phylum Arthropoda; class Insecta; order Diptera; family Tephritidae; genus Sphenella; species Sphenella marginata. The sequence continues at coordinate 60,997,678 of OX608081.1, forward strand.
TGTTTACAAATATACCTATAATGTTAGCAATTAGAATAATAATGAGAAAATGGGACAAAATTCAGCACACAACCAACATCACAAAAGCAAAATTCCAACAAATACTTGACTTCTGCCTCAAAGAAAACAATTATTTCATGTGCAATAATAGACTATACACTCAAACTTTTGGAATGCCCATGGGAAACCCGCTCTCACCAACAATAGCCGATATTGTCATGGACGACCTTATTGACAATACCATCACGGAGCTTAAACAACAACATAATATTGACATTAAATTTATCACCAAATATGTAGACGACATTTTTGCAATAGTGAAACGAAAAGACGTGAATAAAATCCTCGAGACACTGAACAAATACCACCAGAAACTACAATTTACAATGGAAATGGATGAAAATGAAAGCATCCCTTTTCTAGATGTGCGCATACACAGAACCAACAACAGCATTATTTTAAATTGATACTCGAAACCAACATCCTCTGGTCAACTAATTAATTTTTTATCCTCCCAACCAACAAAGTACAAAATCAACACAGCGAAAAATTTAATACGAAAAATAATGACAATTAGCCACGAAAAATTCCACGAATCTAACATAGAAAAAATACACACAATCCTGAAAAATAATAATTACCCTGACCACTTGACACATGAACTAATAAACCAGGAAATCAGAAAAAGTAGCAACCCCCAAAATAAACCACAAGTTGCAACAACAACAGAAGTGAAGAAATATTACAGCGTCACATATATACCAAAGCTTAATACAATAGACCACAGCATACTAAAAGAACAAAACATCACCTTAGCTTATAAATCCAACAACACTTTATCCAAAATTTATACAAGAACAAAAGATCCAATAGACAAACTACAACAAAACAATGTGATATATAAAATAGAATGCAATGGAAAAGCCAACGAACACTGTGATAATAATAATAATAATGCCCAACGGATTACCCACCATATCCCGCCCGACCGGCGCGAGGGGCGCATCCGCATGACGCGCGGATTGTTCTTTCGTGCCGAGTATTTGAAAGGCTTTGGTTTGTTAATCGTCGAGATCTAAAACTGCTCAGCTACAGAGAAAACCTCATCAGCTAAGTAAAAAAGATTACACAATTAATAAATCATTAGTTGACAGCGATAAGTTATTTGTTAAGAATAAAGATAAGAAACAAAGGATATGAAAAAAATTTTTGCTATGTATTTAGGATAGAAAGAATTGACTTTTTTATGCTGCATAGTGAGTCTGAAATATCAAACGTACCAGAATGGGAATTATAATCTTGACACAAACAGCGAAAAGGCTCATTTAATTCAAAATTAGTTCGGCACTGTTTCAAGATAAGTGGTTTAAAATGTCTTGATGGACGAGAAGGTACATTGAAGTTCACTTCGCTCAAAAGAAACGGGCTTACGATTGAACCATTTAGTAATTTAATCGTGAAGACAATTCCAAGCATTTCCCTCCGACTAGAAAGGCTGTGAAGATTAATTAGTTTTAAGCGACTCGTATACGATGGCAAATTATACAAGGGATCCCAGTGAAGATCTCTTAAGGCAAATAGTAAAAATTGTTTTTGAACTGATTCTAAGCGATCCACGTGGACCTGGTAACGCGGGTTCCAAATAATAGAACCGTATTCATGTATCGGTCTGACTAATGTAGTAAAGAGAGTTTTAGTTACATAAGGGTCGCTAAATTCTTTAGACCATCGTTTAACAAATGCTACGTTACGTTAATGTGGCAGTTGAAACTGAGTTTGTAATCCATAGTTACCCCAAGGTCAACAAAATCATACATTTGCTCAAGACTATAATTGTTAATTGTATAGGAAGCTGGCTGTGAAATTCCTCTCGAAAAACGCATGTATTTACATTTCTTTAGATTAAGCGGCATATAATTTAAATCGCACCAAGTAACTAGTATATTTAGATCTGATTGAAGCTTATTGCTATCTTCGGATGATGCGAATGACATGAAAAGCTTTACATCATCGGCATACATTAACATTTTCGAAAATTTTATTACTGTAGAAATGTCATTTATAAACAACAAGAACAGAATCGGGCCCAGATGGCTTCCTTGAGGAACTCCAGAGGGGACATAAACAACATCAGATTTACAGTTTTTAAACACTACTTTTTGTGTTCTGTCACTAAGGTAAGAAGAGATCCAGCGATTGAGACCCGGCTGGAAACCCAGCTGATCTAGTTTATGAATAAGTAACGAGTGACACACTTTATCGAAAGCTTTGCTGAAATCAATATAAATAACGTCGGTGTGCAGATTTTTTCTAAAGCCATTTGAGACATGATTTGTAAATTCAAGTAAGTTTGTAAAGGTGGACTTTCCCTTACAGAAACCGTGTTGACAGTCAGAAATCAAGGTAGAGATAGGATTCGTAAGCTGATTGGTAACAATAGTTTCAAACACTTTTGGGATGGCAGACAGCTTTGCTATGCCACGATAGTTCTCTATAGAAGCCTTGCTTCCGCTTTTTTGAAGCGGTAGAAGGAACGACTCTTTCCATGCTGTTGCAAAAACACCACACTTTAGTGACAGATTAAACAAATTGGTGAGGGGTATGTAAATATTGTTAGCGCACTTCTTCAAGAAGCATGTAGGAATCCTATCAGGACCACATTTAAAAGATTCTTTCAAGGTTTTCAGACAAACAAGAACATCATTGGCCCATATAGTTGGACAATTAATTAAATTGTTCCCATGTAGCTCATAGGGATAATTTAGAAGGTCAGAATTGGTGACGGCAGAATAGTTAGAAGTGAAAAATTGCACAAAGAAATTTGCGATATCTTGATTTTCGCTAGATAAAATGTCTTTATATTTCATGGCTGAGGGAAATCCCACTACTTTTCGTTTAGAATTTACGAAATCATAAAATGACTTCGGAGTGCGAATAATGTCTCTTTTTGTTTTAGAGATATAGGCTTTATAGCATTTTTCATTTTAGTCGATGTACCTCTTACGTAGACCAGAATACAACAAGTAGTGTTTGTTTAACCCCGATTTCTTAAATAATTTGAAAGAACGCGTTTTTCTATTTTTCAGCATCATAAGCTCTTTAGTAAACCAAGCTTGCGTTGGATGATCATATGTTATTTTACGTTTAGGAACAATCTTCTCAAATAAGTTGTAAATAGTCTGATTAAAATGTAAAACGTTTGAATCGATATCGCCACACAGCTCAGGCCAAGTTAATTTAGACAGTTCTTTATTTAATTTCTTATAGTTGGCTTTTGAGAAGTTAAAATCAAAGTTACTACTTGAGCAGCCTTGTGTACATTGGCCATTACTTAAGGTTTCGTGAAATATTTCCATCGAAGGGTGGTAGACGTCTTCGGGTAAAACTAGCGGATCGCAACGACTTACAGAAAATTAATTTTTATCATCGACAAAAACTAAATCTAAGACTTTGCCAAACTTGTTTGCTGTAACGTTTATTTGATTAAGACAGAGATCGGAAATTCCATCTATAAAGTCATCGTAGCCCGGTCTGGATGGATTATAAGATGTACATCGGAACTACGCGAAGAGAACTCGCGGTACGAATAGCCGAACACAAAGCAGACGTCAAAAAACAAAAGCCAAGCACAGCGCTCTCACAACATATAATCAGCAGTGGCCATACAGCTGATTTCAACAACACCAAAATTATTGATAAGGAAAAACGAGAATTAACCAGATACACATTGGAAAGCTTGCACATATTGAGAAATAGAGAAAAGACGATCAACAAAAAAGAAGACTACGACTGCATAGACGCTGCTTACATGTTATGTTTAACAAATAGATTTAGTAATGACAAAACTACCATGCAAGGTGGTACGGATGATTAGTTTTAAGTGTTCATATTGTTTATCTTTTTGTAAGTGAATTTTATTGCTCTACATGTTTATATGTAATCTTCTGTTTGTTTATGTTCATGGATGTTTATATGTAATTTTTCTTTATCTCTTGTGAAAAAATAAATAGTGTAGCCCCTGATGGAGCTGGAATATGCAGCGAAACGTTGGGCAAGAAGGTGAAATAAAAACTTTTATTTGCACCAAACAAAATTAGGTCTAACTTGCCTACGATCTCCAAATAAATTCATTTATAACTGACCGCAAAAAACAATCAAATAAAAAGTTATGAAATAAAAGAAAATTTTTTTTTTCAATATACCAGTGCGTGAAGCAGCATTTTTTTTATATCGTTTTTCATTTATTCTTTAATTTGCGTCGACGCAACAATCACAAAAAAAATTATTAAAATTCAAAATTATGAAAATCAAAAAAAAATACAAAATATTGAAAATTAAAAAAAAAAAATTATTAAAATCAAAAAAAAAAAAACAACAAAACATTCTAAAATCACAAAAAAAAAATACAAATTACAAATGGACTCAAAAAACACAAAAGGAGCTGAGCTAAATTTAAAGTTTATGAACTTTTTCTTATATATGTTTTAATATGAAACTGAACAAAACTTTTAAGTTAAACAAAAAAGTTTAACAAAATCAAATTTTTGAAAACAAAAATAAGCTAAGTGAAATTATTGAAAACGACAAATAAACCATCATGAAAAACTATAATACAAAAGCTAAAAATCAACAGAAATAATATAAATACATAATATAATATAAATACATTTTTGACCCATGCGGGTTGGGATTTAGAATATGCCCGCGGTAGGCATACCGGTCGTAAGAGGCGACTAATATGCACGAAGGTAATGATGTGCAACTTGATGGTTGATCTACGGACATGATGCCTCTCACCTCTCATTACCCATCTTCTCTTTCCTTTCGGAAGGAGGGAGGACATGACCTAGAAGGTTGCACTGGTCATAACAAATCGCTACCACGACAGTCGGGCAGTACCGCAAGGGAGTACCGGAGCGTACCGGATTCATATCTGGCCAAGGACTGTTAATTCGACAACACTCCCCAAAACCTTCGGGGAGTGATTTTGTTGCTACAACAACAACAACAACAAATACATTTTTGAAATAACAAAACTAACTAAAAATTACGGAGATAAAACAAGCGAACTATTTTTAAAAAACTGTAATATAAAATCTAAGACCAACAGAAATAATATAAATACATTTTTGAAATAATTAAACTAACTAAAAATCCCGGAGGTAAAGCCCATATATGGTAATATATGCCACTCTCTAGTAATTCACAAGCTCGATCTGGTTGGTTTCCAACCGGGCCTCACCCGTTGGATCTCCTCCTATCTCTCTGAAAGAACTCAAAGAGTAATTTTTAAAGATTCCGTTTCTAACATTATCGATGTATCCTCTGGTGTTCCTCAGGGCAGCCATCTTGGCCCGGTTCTGTTTTTGATTTTCATAAATGATATCTGTACAACAATAAAGTATTCAAATATCTTGATGTATGCTGACGATGTAAAACTATTTAAGTCATATGCGTCCGCGGAAGATCGGTCTTTGCTTCAAATGGATTTAGAGTACTTAGTTACGTGGTGCAATGTAAACTATATGCCGCTAAACTTAAAGAAATGTAAATTTATGTGTTTTTCACGTAGAGGTATACAGCCAGCTTCTTATGCTATTAATAATCACAGTATTGAAAATGTTAATGTTTTTGTTGACTTAGGCGTAACGATGAAGTGCAAACTTAGCTTCAAACATGTGGTTCCAACAAGACGGTGCAACAGCACACACTGCACGTGCCACAACCGATATGCTGAAGGATGCATTTCCCGGGCGCCTAATCTCCCGTTTTGGCTATTTGCACTGGGCAGCAAGATCGCCTGATTTGACCGCTCCAGACTTCTTTTTGTGGGGCTTTTTGAAGTCGCGGGTCTATGTCAACAAGCCTCAGACTCTTGCAGCTCTTAAAGACAATATCCGTCAGCAGCTCTTAAAGACAATCGCCGCCAAAGTGATGGAAAATGCCATAAAAAGGGCTCAAATGACAATCAACTGTGGCGGCGGCCATTTACATGACATCATATTCTCGACTTGATGAAAAAAAAATTAAAAGACCAAATAAAAATAATCCACAAGAAGAATCAAAGTTTTTCATTTTTTTTTTAATTACAGCCAAAAAACATCGGTAGATTACTTTTGCGCCACCCTGTATGAACTGAACCACTAATTAAGAGAACAATATGAAGGTTATACCAAGTTATAACAATTAGCAGCCATAGATGCAACTAGCTAAAAATTACCAGTCCCTGGGATCCCTTATACATGTGAGAAAACATACGTCTACATATTTGTGTAAATGGCCATAGATAATTTCTAAATAATGGCATTCAGCATTTTTTTTTATAATTTAATTTTATTTATTTATTTGATAAATTTAAAAATTTAAGGATTAGAAAATTTGTGGTAGGTAAGATATAATAATAGTTAAAACATAGAATTCGAGATATAGAATGAAGTGAATGGTCAGTTTAGAAAATTAATTGAGTGTTTAAGACTGGTGCGTAGAAAAATAACTAAATAGGTTGCGCTTATAGTTGCTTAAGTTTACATTGCAGCAGGGATTGAGTTCCATAAACGAATGGCGTTGACGAAAAACAGCCTTGCAGATGCTACGTAGTTAAACCTAGGTACAACAAGGGTACATGACCGAAGACAGCCGGTTCTACGTACCGGAATGACTCGGGGTTTCCCCGACCAAGGGCTGTTATTTCACTACCCCCCTGCCTAAACTGTCAATTATTCCCCCTCAATAATGTCATCCTCCGAGCAGCTCCTTGCAGCGGGACTGCTCAAGACTCTCCTGCTCCGGGCTGGTATTGAATCCAACCCCGGACCTAGAGAATGGATCTGCTGTATATGCTGGAAGAAAATTTATGTGAAACGTTCACATTCTGTACAATGCTCTAATTGTAACAGATGGTTGCATCTAACTAGTTGCTCCGGACTAAATCCCTATACTCATAGACCCGCTAGTTTTTATAGAACTTTTGTGGCCCCCTGCTGTTCACGTCCTACGACGTCCTGTGGCCGTCGTCGATCAAGTATAGCTCCGCCACACATGTCTGACTCTGTCACATCAGTCTCCACCACTAGCACTAACAATGCACATCAGCAAGTAGACCTTCCGAGCGGCCGCTCACGCCCCCAGGCGTCAACATCTCACACAGCAGCTCACAGCTACTCCCTACGTAGCACTTCCCAAGTGGATTTGAGCAATGCTGAGCGTCCGCTCTCTCCCACCCCCTCGGTCAGCCCCTCTTCTTCCAGCATCAGCACGAGTATAAGCCACAACCATCAGCTCCTGGTCCCTTATACTACGTGCACTGTTTGTCGGTTAAGATTATATACGCCGTTGGCATCAGTCAAGTGCAATAACTGCCTTGGCCTGCTTATATGCTCTGGACTCGCGAACAGGAACCTATGGACTGATACGTACGTCGCGCCATGCTGTCGAGATACGCAACCTTCAACGTCGTCCGACTCGCCTCTACCTTCTGGTAACGCGATTCCTTCGACTTCAATATTGCAAGACGTTTTAAGACGTTAAGAACGAATGTTGTGCAGTGCACATAGTGACAGGCAATGTTGCATAAATTTTTAGTAAACTAAAAATGTATGGAAAAAGCTAACTTTGGCACGAACTTAAAGCTTCTAGTGCAGTTTTCGGGCGGAATTCGGGGTCCAATTGACTCCATTTCTTTTTCCATAAAGCAATTTCTACAATTCTGCAATTTCTGTGGAATTAAATATTATTTGTGCTATTGAAAAAGCTACAATAAAAAATCCCAATTAGTTTCTAAAGAAAATAAAAAAAATCCAGCACTGCACTCACATACATAATGATGTAGTTTTTCCAACATTGTAATTTATTTATCGGAATCGCAACATTTCGTGGGGGTTTTAAACCCCAAAACTCCCCCCTAAATACGGGGAATATATGTATATATTAACATGTATTTTTGGTAACATATGTATATTAAAAAATGAGTGCTCTGCTAAAGAGTTGGATACCCTGTAGACGAGCTGAAATCTTCATTAAGATCAGATACAATTCGACATAATAGAGAGCCATAAAGAACATATTTTGAGGTTTGAGTAATGCATTTTACATCGGTGTTAGATCCTCCGGATATACATCTCGGTTCATCCGGTTTTTTATATAAGCTTTGCGCATTGATGTGATTTTACGCTCTTTTGTTCGTTTACTAACTATGCGCAAGAGTGTGCGAGAGCAGTGCTATTGAAAAAGCTATTGCTATAAACGAAGTAAAATAATGCGCTGTACTGAGTTAACTACTATGACTGACAATTTAAAGTTTTTTTTAGTGAAAATAAATACAAAAGAGAGATATTAATAGAGAAACTGATACGAAAATTGAAATACATATTTATTGATCTAAAAAATTTATCCTTGGTGGCCATCCAGCCAATCGGTCGTTGTTTGCCCACCATCATCACGAAAAAAACTTCCGAGGTCAGTACTATCTAGGCTACCAAGAGAGCACATTTTATGGATTGCTTTGGGTTGTCCTTTATGGTGAACTAGGCTCTGTAGACCAAATACCGCTGCAATGCATTGATCAATACCTGTGCATCTGTTTACTCGCCTCAAGGTTGTAACAGTTTTCAACAAGGTGTTTCTATCTCTTGGCGATTAAATTAATGCCAACGACCGGATCTGTAGTACTTTTTTGTACCTTTTTTCAACCGAAAAATTATTTTTATGGGGGTGGCTGTAAATTAAGAGTAAAGTACAGGTGGTGGAAGATACTCAGCAAATTTTCTGATTCCTCAAAGGGGATTTTATGCACACGGACGTCGCCAGCAGCCAGTTGCTTCTCATTGGCTGACAAATTTTGTTTCAGAATCTTGATTTCATCTTCAAGGCGGCCAATGCGTGGATTCAAACGCGTTAAGGTATTCATTTGTAATATCCAGCAATTACCTTACGCTTTCAGCATTGTCAATATTTATCGGTGATCCTTAATCCTATCCCACTGTGTTGGGTATAAAATACGTTTATTGTCGTATCTTTTTTTAGCAGACTCGATTATAGAAACTTAAATTGGAGGTGATGGACATCCTCTGTATGGACGGAGAAATCTTACTGATGGTGCACACTGAACTACTTCAAAATATTGAATGCTCACGTCAATGTTGTGTATAGTAATTCGGTAAAGTCCATTAGATATATTTGCAAATATGTAAACAAAGGCAGTGGCATGGCAATATTTGTACTAGCAAATCAATATAAGAATATGACACAATAACAAACAGGCCGGTGCATCAACAGCAACGAAGCAGTATGGCAAATATTCGCGTTCAATATCCATGGACGATACCCGCCTCACCATCTCGCTGTTCAGTTGGAAAATGGTCAGAGAGCTTACTTCTTTGTGTGAAATAACGTAGAACAATAACAATACAACATTGACCTCTTTTTTCAATTGTGTGCATTTGATAACGTTGCTATACCAAGATGTGCTCAAATATTATACTTGGAGTACATCGACAATACAGTTCAACATAAGGGACAGAATAGCGATAGTTCTAGAGTAGCCTTGTGTATATTTGTCTGAAGCATGCGGTCCTCATTTCATAGCACTGAGGTGGAAAGCTCAACTCACACGTATTATTACGCTCTTCATTTTAGTTGCTGTTGAGAGCGAAAATCAGTTTCGCCACAGTGGTGTAAGAACAGAATTTTCATTGCAGTCGCTTCGCAAGCAGCAAAGGGGTAACAAGTATTGTCGCTTTGCTGATTTATGACTTTATGGATTTGAAATGAATGAAAATATTAAATCTTTTCGTAAAGATTGAGACAAATATGAGGACGTGAAAAGGGGCAATATTTTTTCGGTTTTTCCAAAATAAAAATTGGAGGAATGCGAAAAGAATGTTAAAAAGGGATATGCCGGGTCTAAAAAGTACAAGTATTCTTAGGTAGGGAAGGCCTTTTACAGACGGCGTTTTTGTTAAAGAAAATGTTCTTCAAATTTTACAAAAACTGCACAGCCTCCTCAACGTTTGGGACATTCCCACGACAGCCGGTTCTACGTACCGGAACGACTCGGGGTTTAAACGACCAAGGGCTGTTATTTCGCTGCCCCCCTGCCTAAACCGTCAGTTATCATCCCCCCAATAATGTCATCCTCCGAGCAGATCCTTGCAGCTGGACTGCTCAAGACTCTCTTGCTCCGGGCTGGTATTGAATCCAACCCGGGACAAAGAGAATGGATCTGCTGTATATGCTGGAAGAAAATCTATGTGAAACGTTCACATTCAGTACAATGCTCTAATTGTAATAGATGGTTGCGTCTAACTAGTTGCTCCGGACTAAATCCCTCTACGCATAGACCCGCTAGTTTTTATAGAACTTTTGTGGCCCCTGCTGTTCACGTCCTACGACGTCCTGTGGCCGTCGTCGATCAAGTATCGCTCCGCCATATATGTCTGACTCTGTCACATCAGTCTCCACGACTAGCATTACCAATGCACATCAGCAAGTAGACTTTACCAGCGGCCGATCACGCTGAGCAATGCTCTTCTTCCAGCATCAGCACTAGTATAAGGCATAACCATCAGCTCCTGGTCCCTTATACTACGTGCAACTTATACACGCCTGCGGCATGAGTCAAGCGCAATAACTGCCTTGGCCTGTGTCACCTGGTTATATGCTCCGGACTCGCAAACCTAAGTAGCGCCATGCTGTCGAGCTACGCAACCTTCAACGTGGTCTGACTCGCCTCTACCTTCTGCTAACGCGATTCCTTCGACTTCAAGAATGCGCCGTAGTGCGCGACCCAGCCTATTAGCACCTAGGCATACGCACCAGTCCCTGACCCCCAGCATCAACTCTGCTCCCCCTTCGCATTTCGGTATCCTGCAATTTAATTGCAACGGCCTGATCGGTAAAATTGTTGAAGTAATAAACTTAATGAGGCGATATAACATCAAGATCGCGGCAATTCAGGAGACAAAGCTCGGTGGAAGGTCGTCTCTTCAGACCTGCAACGGGTACAATGTACACCGTTGTGACCGTGCGAGAGGGCTTGGGGGTGGCCTAGCATTCATCACGCATCAATCTGTGCAGTATCGCCTATTTGAGCCTGACATCGACCAGAGGGACACCACCTTAGAACGTCAAGGTATGGTTGTCCGGTCATTCGATGTCGACCTTGAAATCATAAACATTTACATACCTCCTGTCACCTGTTGTCCCAGGGATTACCACCCTGACATTCATGCGTTACTCAGGGGCGAGAACCGCGTCATCCTTGGTGACTTCAATGCACACCACGACCTGTGGCACTCCAGCTTGCAGGCCGATGGTAGGGGACAGGAGCTGACTGACCAAATAGATGATTCGACGTTCTGCACGGTAAATGGGGATGCCCCCACTAGAGTGGCGGTAAACTGCTCTAGCTCGCCAGACATCACCATAGTCAGCGCTGGCCTAATAAACTGCGTTGAATGGCGACCGATGCTGACGCTTGCTTCAGACCCCCTACCCATAGTGCTCTCTATCGATCGCCCCACCGACTTTGTCACCGCTGAGAATTGCACATTCACCAACTTCAATAAAGCCGACTGGGAGGGTTTTCTCAACACCACAGAGAGCGCCTTCGCTGCTCTTCCCACCCCGTCTGACGTACGAGAAGGGGAAAAGGCGTTTCGTGTGGCCCTAATTTCAGCCTCCCATCAACACATTGTAGAATAAAGGAAGTGCGTCCATTCTTCCCCGCAGAGGCAGCGGCCCTGGCAAATGAACGTGACCATATTAGACGCCTTGACCCTACGGATCCTCAAATAAGGGATCTTAATGCGGAAATCAGATGCTTAGTAGATCAACACAAACGCGCTAAGTGGGAGGAGCACCTAAGGTCCGAGCCACCAGGGAAGCGCACAAACACAAAAACAGCGATGCGCCCATTGCCATCTCCACAACAGAAGTTCATGAGGCAATTCGGAGATCTAATAACACCAAATATATTGGCCCCGATGGCATTGCCATGCTGATGCTCAAACACCTCAGCGACGAAGGCATAAGATACCTTACACACATTTTCAACCTTTCCCTGTCCACCTTTGTTATTCCTGAAAGATGGAGACAAGCAGAGGTGGTCCCACTACTAAAGCCTGGCAAGCCAGCTGCCGTAGTCATATCGGCCGATATCTCTCCTCTCGCCAGTAGTGAAGGTGCTGGAATCTGTCTTGCGTACTTCACCGCAAACCTGCGGCTCGCCGAACATCAGCATGCATTTCGCAAAAATCACAGCACCACCACCGCGCTGAACGCCATAACTACTCAGATAGGGGACGGATTAAACCAAAAGCGTACAAACCACAGGACAGTGCTAGTTGCGCTTGACCTGGCCAAAGCTTTTGACACGGTCAACCATGCGCAACTAATGAAAGACCTTGAAGACTCGTCCCTTCCTCCCTGTCTTAAACGTTGGACTGCCAACTACCTGAGTGGTCGTCAATCGTCGGTTGAGTTCAGAGGCGCCAGATCAAAACCCAGAATAGTTAAACAAGGGGTGCCACAGGGTGGTGTCCTATCCCCGTTTCTGTTTAACTATTAGATATCGAAACTTCCCCCCCCCCCCCCCCCCCCCACCAGAGAGTGCCTCGATCGTCTCTTACGCCGACGATTGTAGGATTCTGGCAACCGGCCCCTCCGTTGAAGAACTCTGCTCTCGCATTAACTCATACCTCCCAGCCGTGTCCGAATTCCTCGCCGGGAGAAACCTGGCATTGTCACCAAATAAGTCCTCGGCCACCCTATTCACGACGTGGACAACGGAAGTGAAAATCGAATTAGACGTCTACGTTGATAGTGTCAAGCTACCAACTGTCTCACACCCCAAAATCTTAGGGGTGACGTTTGATAACATGTTCAAATACGGCGCTCATGTAACCGCAATTGCCAATAAAGTCCAAAGCCGTAACAACATTCTCAAGTTCCTAGCTGGCAGCACTTGGGGTAAAGACATAGAAACGTTACTAGCTACATATAAAGCAATTGGCCAGCCGGTACTGAGCTACGCGACGCCAATATGGTCGCCGGGCTAGCTGACACACACTGGACTAGGCTACAGGTCTGCCAAAACACCGCCCTTCGTACCGCCACTGGGTGTCTTCTTATGTCTCCTGAGCATCACCTTCATAACGAAGCGAAAATGATCGCCGTTAAAGAGCATAGCGAGATGTTGACCAGGCAATTCCTGTTCAACTGTTGCAAACCGCAGCATCCGAACGGACGAGAATCCGCTCCCCAGGAGCATAAGGAGCCATCTACGCAAACACTACGATGAGATCCGGCACCTGATTTCCACGCCGTTTGATCCTAAGGTGCATCGGCAGGCCCTCACCCTCATCCACACGAATTCGGTAAATTCCTATGTTGGCTCTCTCCCGGTGAACGCCGATCTTCAGGCAACAACACCACCCGTTGCCGAAGAGGAGCGCGAGCTGCCTAGGGAGACTAGGGTGATGCTGGCTCAACTCCGGTCTGAATATTGTAATAGCTTAAACTCTTACCTATCCAGACTGAACCCCGACTTGCCTAATGTTTGTCCGGCATGCGGCTTATCCCCCCATAATACAAACCATCTGTTTGTCTGCTCAACCGAGCCTACTCTTCTAACACCCATATCCCTCTGGTCCTCCCCTGTTGAAGCCGCTAGGTTTCTAGGACTTCCGTTAGAAGAGTTTGATGACAATATTGGGTAAGGTTGATACTGACTACCTAGGCAGGGCAACGTAGTGCTAAAACAACAACAACCGAAGATATCTAGCAAATGTGAGTTTTTCATAAAGATATGACGGGGACCTTATTGTTGTTGTTGTTGTTGTTGTTGTTTTAACAACAAAATCACTCCCCGAAGGTTTTGAGGAGTGTTGTCGAAATAACAGTCCTTGGCCGGATATGAATCCGGTACGCTCCGGTACTTCCTTGCGGTACTGCCCGACTGTCTTGGGAGCGATTTGGTATGACCAGTGCAACCTTCTAGGTCATGTCATCCCTCCTTCCGAAAGGAAAGAGAAGATGGGTAATGAGAGGTGGGAGGCATCATATCCGTAGATCAACCATCGAGTTTCACATCATTACCTTTGTGCATATTGGTCGCCTCTTACGACCGGTATGCCTACCGCGGGCATATTCTAAGCCCCAACCCGCATTGGCCGGGACTTCATTGTGATCAACTGAAACAGAAAAATCACACTTCCAGCTTTCTGATATTCGAAAATATTACATCCAAGTATTTCGGATCTCCATGCTGAAGTATGGTCATACTTTTGTAATACAAAGACGTATCGAGTTATATGGTTAAAAGGAACATCAATTTTATGGGCAGAGCTCGAATCTAACTTGCTACATACTAACTCAGAATAATTTATTATTGGCAGAATTATTTGCCCCGCAAGTTTTCAGGCTTGCTACACCCATAAACACTCAAACTCTTTAGATTACGCCAAAGGGATTTAGGAGGTAGTGAAGTATTTAACTTCGAGGCAAAAAAAATTGCGCTTCTGTGGTCTTTCGACCCTAGTAGCAGTATTTATAGCGGTTTTTTAAATAAAAATATTTCAGGTGATCAGATAATAGTATTTTAGAAAGCTTTTCGAAACTATTATTAAAGATAAACTTTTCTTTGTTGTCAAATGCATTATAGAACCACGCCAACATGGGTTTGTTTTGGGTCGCTCTACGGTCACTAACTTGTCATCTTTTTCCGATTTCTGCATATCAGCCTTCAACGTCGGTTCGTAGGTGGATACCATATATACAGACTTTTCTAAGGCCTTTGACAAAGTGTATCATCAGATTCTTCTGAAGAAATTGGAGGTTATTGGTTTCCACTCGGTTTTTTTATGTTGGTTGAAGTCTTATTTGTCAAACAGATCCCTTTGTGTTGAAATTGAGAACTGTAAGTCGCATACCTTTGTGGCAACCTCTGGGGTTCCTCAGGGTAGTATCCTGGGGCCCCTATTGTTCGTTCTCTTTATCAATGACATAGGTGCTTGCTTTCAGTTCTCCAATTATTTTCTTTATGCTGACGACCTAACGGTCTTTCGTAGGATTGCTAGTCCATCAGATGTTTTCCTTTTGCAGCAAGACTTGGATAGACTTGTTGACTGGTGTAATACTAACAAGCTCTTTCTTAACATTAAAAAATGCTTTCACATGTCTTTCTCGAAGTCCAGTAATAATTTTGTTTCACATTTCTATTAGCAAGCATTCGTTTAAACGCGGTCAAGGAATTTGTTGATCTAGGTGTTGTCTTTGATACTCACTTTTCTTTTGTTAACCATGTCTGTTATGTCCTTCCAAAGCTTATAGAAATCTCGCATTCCTACGTCGCTATGCAAGGGATTTTAAAGACCCCTATACCAGGAAGGCTTTATACGTATCCTTGGTTCGCTCAAAGCTTGAGTATGCCTCTATTGTTTGGAACCCTATTTACAGCTGTCATGCGGCTAGAATTGAAAGGGTTCAAAAGAAAATTTATTCGGTTTGGACTGGGATCTCTTAATTTCTTATGTGTCTCGGTGTGCGCTGATCAATCTACAATCCCTTCATTCCCGAATAATTCTGCATCTGCTAATGTTAGTGTATGATCTCGTTGTTGGTTTGGTAAACTTTCCTGATCTTCTCGTGAAAATCACGTTCAATATGCCCAATAGATCCCTCCGTTCTTCCCTTCCTTTTTATTTGAGCTCTTTCAGGACGAGCTACGTCCTTTTTGACCCAGTATTTCGTTCTCTGGCAAAATTCAACATACTTTCGAGTAGGCTAAATATTGATTTCTCTCTTTCCAGGGATGTTTTCAAATCCCAAGTACTTATACACCTAGACCTATAGTTAATCTTTTTATATTTTATATTTTTCTTCTTTTTTTTATATACATTCATATATGCTTTTTATTAGTTATAAATATTTTTTTTTTTTATAGTTTTAATAATTGCTGTATCTAGACTGTAAGATTAAATCATGGACTGAATAAACTGAATTATTATTATTATTATTATTATAATTATTATAAATTTATCTTTTCTAATAAATTATTATTAAGCTTAACTATCAGCAAATCGTTGATTGTGTTAAGCCGTGGTTTCCTCGAAAGCCGTGCCGCGGTAGAGTAGGTTGTCAAAAATACTGCAATGTAAAAGTAATTACAGTCGGACCTCGATTATCCGTGATCCGGTTAACCGGCAACCCTGATTAACCGTGATGGCCAAAGATCAGTCTATTGTTTTTTTGTTTGCAGTGTTTTCAAATTGTTTGCTTCGATTAACCGTGATTACCTCTATTATCCGTGATGGCAGCGAAAATTGTGTTTATGTTAATATGTACATACATATGTATAATAAACATGAAAACGGGGAATTCCCTTGTTTGACGATGAGCCAGAGCATTTACAAGTTATTATGCAAGTTATTTACAAGTTATTATGTTCACTTGTTAAATAATAAAAGTATTAAAAAAACTATAATCAAAATTGTTATTCGATTAACCGTGAAAATCGATTATACGTATCGCCTCTGGTCCCGACCATCACGGATAATCGAGGTCCGACTGTAGGTGTAAAGTAAGAAGACGGTGAAGTTCACCATAATGTAATATAGCGGCACCGTCATTCGAATAGCGGCCGTCATGACGGTGTTTTGTAGCGGTGAGTTTTGAAGTAAAATATAAATTTTTTTTGACATATGGGTGTTTCCACGGTCGCGAACAGTACGTTCGTACGCTTTTGTGGGCCAAAAAACAAAGTAAACATAGGTTTTTGTTGTTTTTTGTTTGCTACTTCGATAGCATTTTGGAAGGTCAATTTTAGGTGCAAGAGGCAGGTTTGTTCGATTTTTAGTTTAGACTGTGGGGGCAATAAACATGTGGTCGCGAACGTACGCAAAATGGAAGTGACTTTTTTGTGCAACTGAAAAAGTTCAAAATTCAGCGAAATGGAATGGATTTTTTCAAAACGGTTGATAACATATTGAAGTGGCATAAAGTGACTTTCTTTACATTTATTTCACGTTAAAATATCTTCAGTACAGTTTTATATATACGCTTAAATACCGGTCGCGAACGTACGATTTTTCCATACACTTTTTCTTCCTATTTTCGGCATAATGTTTTACAAATTATATGAATAGGAACACTTAATTCACAAGTTTAAATCTTATATGTTGTATTTATAAAGAAAGAAGATAGCATAAATTGTTAGACTCTACTGAAATCCCTCGGCTCACACCGAAAGGCTCGAAAATGGCTTGCATAACATAAAGTATACTCACCATAATGTATGGTTGTAAAATTCATGAATAACTTCATTAAAATTATTTAAAACCCTATGATCCATTATTAACCATGCAAAAAAAGTATATTAACAACCTCTTTTTTTCTTGCTTCAGTTTTTGGTAGGCAAAAATATACCAAATGGCAAAACGGTCGCGAACGTACGCAACTTTGAGAATTAAAAAAAAAGGTTTGGTAAACCCTTTACGAGAAGTAGTTTTGGTTTTCAATTAAGTGCACTGAACTGGCTTTAGCAATGTAGTTCTAGACATTTCCTTACACTCCTTGAGAAGTGGTAACAAAAAATGTATTTTTTTGGTCGCGAACGTACGATCCAGGAAGAGGTAAAAGTTTCAATAAAAATTTACCTTTAATACATGGTGGTTCACTCTTCTTTCATTTTAATAGTCTTAATTGATATTCATGTAGGTATTTCGTTGCAAAAAGGGATCTCTAGTATAACTCGTACATGTGAAAAAAATTAAAAGAAACAAGCCTTTAAAACTGGCTGGAAATGAAAAAAAAAATTTTCGGGTTTCCAACCAAATTTTTCATAAAAATATTGAAACTAACTTCCAAACCTTTATTTTTTATAAAAATTTGGGTAATTTTGTATAACAGGGTTAAAAAAGAATTTATTTTTATCAACATTTAAAATTTTTGCTCAGGTTGACCATTCTACGGAAATGCCCATATTGCATTTTTGAAAAAAAAAATTTAAATATTTTTTTGTTTTCGAATTGAAAAAAGAAATATTCATTATTATTTGCATAAAAAGTTAAGTCTTTGTAAATACAATTTGTTCATACATATGAGCATCATTTAATATGCTGAGTCAAATATGGAAACGGCATCATGGACAAATGAAGAGGACGAATAACTTATTTACCTCGTGAAAAATAATGAGGGTCTCTTCAATATAGAATGCAAGACATATAGGAACACGCAAGTGAAAAATCGGCTTTGGGATTATTTGCATAAAATGGTAAGTCTTTGTAAATAAAATTTGTTCATACATATGAGCATCATTTAATATGCTTATCTTAATTTACAGAGTCAAATACGGTAATCACCTGTTTTGTTTATTGCTGCTCCAAAGGTATCCCAAAGCCAATTTTCGCTTGGGTGTTCCTATATGTCTTGCATTTGATATTGAAGAGACACTCATTACTTTTGACGAAGTAAATAAGTTTTTTGTCCTCTTCATTTGTCCATGATGCCGTTTCCGTATTTGACTCAGCATATTAAATGATGCTCGTATGTATGAACAAATTGTATTTACAAAGACTTAACTTTTTATGCAAATAATAATGAATATTTGTTTTTTAAGCCACGTTAGGTACAAATGCTAGAAATTTTCACTTTTCTAGCCACATTTTCCCGCATAAGTCTGCGTACAGGTCTCTCTGGTCTTTTATAGAATAATTAAATCTCAATTATCCAACTGCATTGGCTGCCTACAGACCCAAACCATGAAACCATTTTCACCTTACTTCTCAGTTGGAACCATATTTGCTCCCTTTCTTGTAGGGGGTATGAATGTGCTTCAAAGCCCCCACAGTTTTAGACTCCGGTTACCGGATGCAAGCAAGTTTTGCATTTTTTGAAGAAAGGGAAAGAAACTGGTTTGAAGAAAAAATAAAACTTGATACCAACTGTGAAACATGGTGAAAGCAGTTTTATGGTTTAGGTTTGTAGGAAAAGGTACAAAGTTAAATCAACAACGATGGATAGGATTACATGTTTCAGAGTTTCCAGGCTCAGCATCAGATCCCTTTTCGGACACTTTGATATGAACCAGTGTCTTGTTAGACCTTCGGTCATGTGTACGAATGTGTGTGCTGGACTGTTTTGTTTGTACATATTTATGTACGTAAACCCGTGCTATAGTTTTTAATATTTTGTTGTTCGATTTTTGCTTTCTTGTTTTACACATTTGTAAGTTTTGCAAGCTCGAGACCAGTGAACAATAATTCATAGTTGAATTTTTATTGTCAGTTTTTGCGAAAAAGTGATAATTGGAGAAAAATTACAAAGTTAAATCAACAGCGATGGATAGGATTACATGTTTCAGAGTTTCCAGGCTCATCATCAGATCCCTTTTCGGACACTGGGATATGAACCAGTGTCTGCACCAAAGCCGCTGTTAGAAAATTCTAACACTAAACTATGGTGCCCTGTGACGTCACAATGTATTTATCTCCACTTCAATTGATTCCCTTTTGTTGTTTGTTGTTTTGCCAACAGTGAGAACACATTCTTGTTAGACCTTCGGTCATGTGTACGAATGTGTGTGCTGGATGATGTGTGCTCACTGTTGGCAAAACAACAAACAACAAAAGGGAATAAATTGAAGTGGAGATAAATACATTGTGACGTCACAGGGCATCATCTTTATTATTATTATTATTATTTATTCATTTTATTTCAAAACAAACATGTGTATATTACAATAGTAACTTAAAGCCTAATATTAAGTGAAAGAAAAGTAGGGCATTCTGTAAAATATAGTATTTTGTATCGAATGCCGCCATATACTAAAATAGATTAATATATACAAACCATTTACAAATGTTAACAAATATGTGTGGGGTGAGAGTAATTAATATGATTAATTTAAATTACTTAAAATTATACAAAAGATGTGTACAGGCAATAAGAAATAACAGTTTTGGATTAAATTAAAGATTTAGCTAAAATTTTCTAAGTGCTACGGTTAAGCAAATTTTTGATTTCGCTGTGTGATATTTCTAATAGAAAAGTTTTAAGTTTGGATAGAAATTCACGCAAATTCCTAATGCCACGTATAGTTACAGAAAGCGCATTGAAAACTTTAAAGGAAACAACAGAAAAAAAGTGATTGAAGTGGGTTGTACGAGATGTCGGAACAATTACCAGTCCCTGGGAATTTTGCCTCAAATTATAATTATCCGAGACCAGACTATGTAAACACCCACCTCGTATAATAAATACCTTTAAAGTTGTATAGTAGTACATGTGTTTAACTGGTAGAATCTTCAGATCTCTGAACAACTCCATGGTGTGGTGAAAACGGTTCACATTGCATATTTTCCTTATGATGCATTTTTGAATAGCAAGAAGCTGCTGGATTTTAGTTGTAGATGCAACGCCCCAGCAACTTATACCATATTGGAGCTTGGATTGGACCAAAGCATAACAAAGAGTCTTCAGAGTTGCGTTTGAGCAGATTTTTCTGAGATCATAAAAGTAGCGAGTGGAAGACCGCATATGCATGTAAGACTTCAAACGAGAAATATGCGTGGACCAACTTAAATTTTGGTGAAGAGAAACACCCAGATATTGGAAATCACTTACTTGTAGAGAAACACTTGTCGCAACAGTTTTCATCCGAATTAAAAGATTTGCCAGGACACAATAAACTATTAAGGGCAAAAAGCTTGCATTCAGTGGCATGAAATATAAAAGCTAAGTCGGGGACGGTTGCTGGATGTAGACTGAAATACATCATCTTCGTTTTCGAGCTTACTCTTAGCTTATGTTCAGCAAACCATACCCTCAATAAATGTACATCGTTATTGACGCCTGCTACTAAGTCCAGGAATTTCGATGAACCATAGGCAATAGCAAGGTCGTCAGCAAAAGCAGTAATCTTTCCAGAGAACGGCAAACAAAAGATTGAGTTCAAGTATATAAGAAATAGTATCGGACCTAAAACAGATCCTTGAGGTACTCCCAAACTAATTTCCACAGGATTGCTTAATGGGTTTCCAACCTTAACTTTCTGCACTCTGCTTGATAGGTAGCTCTTAAGCCAGTTATAGAAAAAGCCACGAAAGCCAGCGTCATACAATTTACTTAGCAAAATAGTGTGGTCTACCATATCAAAAGCTTTCGTGATATCCACAAACAGACCACCGCATTTTTTTTTTATTATCTAGCTGTCTGTATAAAAAGGAACAAAAGTGCAACAGGGCGTCTTCTGTAGAGCGCCCACATCGAAAACCGAATTGCATTGGACTAAAAAAATTCTTAGTTTCAAGAAAAGAGAGAATTCTAACTTTAATAAGCCTCTCGAAGATTTTGGAAATAGATGATAATAATGAAATCGGCCTATAGTTGCTCATATTTTTTTTGTCACCTTTTTTAAACAAAGGAATCACAATAGCACACTTTAACTCTGCAGGAAAGCATCCGGAAAATACGTCTGTTGAATAAGTGTGCTAATATATCGACTATATTCAAAGCCACGTGTTTCAGCATCTGATTAGAAATACCATCAGCGCACCAGATTTAGAGTTATTTAACGATTTTGATGAAACGTGCAGAGTAGTGGAGTTAAGTAAAAAAGCAAGTACTCTAGTTAGCAAAAGAAAACGTAAGGGAAGTAACTTTATTAAGAGCGAACTTAGTTGCGATACATATGAAAAGACATCTGTCAATGTGGAATACATAAGTAGTTAATAAAGGGTGCTTTGTAAATATTGGAATTTTTCTCACAACAACTTCCCTAAATTAAATATTTAACTTCATTTAATTTACATAGTATAGATATATGTATGTATATATGTATAGTATGTTTCAAACCTTTTTTTTGTTTTTTTTTTTTTACTCAATTCAGAACATGTTTACAATAACTATATAACAACAAAATTCATTTTTAAGGAAATGTTATAAAAGTATAATTTAAGTAAGAAAATATTTTACTTAAGACCAAATTCATTTGAAAATTGTTTTATTTTTGCAGCGGGTAACCCTTTTGTGAATATATCCGCTAGCATTTTGTCGGTGCTTATATATTTTAATTTGATTTGGCCGTCTTCAATTTTCTCTTGGATGAACTTTGATTTTATGTCGACGTGCTTCGTTCTGCTTGAATACGAGTTGTTTTCAGCAATACACATAGCAGTCTTGTTGTCGTAAAATAGAGTCTTTGATTTGGAGGATTCGCGAACCAGCTCTCTCTCCAATCGCTTAAGCCAGATGCATTCTTGACTTGCCGCAACCATTGACATTAATTCAGCCTCAGTGGATGACAATGCTATCGTATGTTGCTTTTTTGTAGCCCAAGAGATAGCTGCCTTCTGGAATGAAAAAATATACCCAGTTGTCGAACGACGATCTTTTGCGTCATTTGCCCAATCAGCGTCACAAAAACCTATGATGTTATCAGAGCTTCTTTCATAGACTAAGCCTTTGTCTATGGTTCCCTTAAGGTAACGCACAATCCGCTTTACTGCAGTCCAGCGTGCCTTCCCTGGGTTTGTGCTGTATCGGCTTAGCAAGCGTGTGACCTGAGCGGCAAACAGCAAACAACCAATAGCTTGTTTGTAGGGGACACTGGCCATTTCACGCTTTTCGTTGTCATTTGTTGGACACATCTCCTCGGAGAGTTTTTGATTCAAGTCAAGGGGTGTGCTCACAGGATTACACTCCTCCATGCCGAAACGACGAATTACATCAGCTATGTAGCGAGACTGGTCAATTTTCATGGTTCCTTGTTCAATATTTTGAGCTACATGTATGCCCAAAACTGATGATGCTGTACCCAGATCTTTCATTTTAAAAGCTTTCGAAAGCTTATCTTTCAGTTGGTTTAACAGCGCAGTATAATTGGCAAACATAATCACATCATCTACATAAACAGCAATTAACAGCATTTTGTTACCAGACACCATGAAGTACATGCATTGGTCGACGTTGCTACGCTGAAGGCCGAAACTAATTAGAGTTGAATTCAGTTGTAGGTTCCATACACGACTAGACTGTTTCAGGCCATATAATGATTTTCGGAGCTTGCAGGCACGGCCTGACCCATCATCGAAACCAGTCGCCTGAGTCATGTAGATTTCTTCTTCAAGATGACCGTTCAGGAATGCAGTTACGGCATCCATTTGATAGACAATAAGGTCAAATTTGACAGCTAGAGCAAGTAAAAACCGAAGGGTAGTGTATCGCACAACTGGTGCGAATGTTTCATCGTAATCGATGCCTTGCTTTTGGTTGAACCCTTTAGCGACAAGCCTGGCTTTATGACGCACAGGCTCTCAATTAGCATTTACCTTCGTCTTGAATACCCATTTCGATGGAATCGCTTTTTTCCAGCAGGTAGCGGTGATAATTCCCAAGTTCCGTTGACATCGTGCGATTTAATTTCTTCACACATTGCAGCTTGCCAGAGCTTATGTTCTTGGCTTATCATCGCTTCTTCAACAGTATTTGGATCAGATGTTACACAGTCAGTTGCGCAAAGATTGTAGTTTGGTCGAGGTATATTTTCCAATCCGAAATCCAAGTCTGAAATTTCACCTTCTGGAACATACGTATCATCGCTTGACATATTTTGCAAAGTGCAGTCGCTTTCAGTTGTTGATTCGTTACTACTTTCCATAGTCGTGCTGCTGTCGAGCTCAGGTGAATGAGTGTCATTTTCTACTGGCAATTGTTCGAATAAAGATAAATTAGTGCCATCTTCTATTGGTAATTCTTCGACACTTTCTACCCCTGAATTATCAATAGGAGTTTTATCCGGTAGCCATAAGTGGACGATATTTGATTTTCCACCAGTAGCTAGAGAACTTTTATTTACTTGACTTTCAATGAAAACTACATCACAACTAACTACTATATTTTTGGCTACAGGGTCATAGTCGATACGCTTTTGATTCATTACTGTAGCCAACCAAAATACAATCTCGAGATTTAGCTTTTAACTTACTGCGCTTTTCTTTGGCAATATGTGCCATTGCTTTGCAACCAAACACTTTTAGGTGTTTCAGACTTGGCCTTTTGCCAGACCACAACTCTTCCGGACTTACGACATTACCTCTACATGGTGTGCGATTTATTAGGTACGCTGAACGTTTCTAACCTTAAAAGCTGTCATGACCATAGAGTTGATGTATTCTTGCATAGAATCACAGTCCGACAGTTTTAGTTGTACCAACTGTTTCAAAAGTTCAACTTTACGTGTCAAACCTTTATCTTCATATGCTCCCATCAGAGCATCCCATGTGTCTTTTGCTGAGGTTTTATCGGCAATATGTCCAAAATTATTTGGCTCAACTAACATCGTGATTTCAGCCAATTGCCTTTTCATTGGCATCACGATCGGCATCCGTAGCAGTCGCAGGCAAGCCGTTCTGGATCAACTTCCAGTGACCCTTAATTACCAAATAAGATTTTGCCTGGCTCTTCCAGACATCGAAATTCTCGCGACCGCGAAGTCGCTCGACGGACATAGAAAATATATGAGAAGTCATTTAACTAAAGAAATATTATTATACGAATATAGCAAACGAGTTAAAATGACGCGGCCGAACTATTTAAACCGATTTTATTGGCGGATTGCTTGATTAAACCCCGCTTAGCAAAGGCCCATAACCTGATGAAACGTGCAGAGTAGTGGAGTTAAGTAAAAAAGAAAGTACTCTAGTTAGCAAAAGAAAACGTAAGGGAAGCAACTTTATTAAGAGCGAACTTAGTTGCGATACATATGAAAAGACATCTGTCAATGTTGAATACATAAGTAGTTAATAAAGGGTGCTTTGTAAATATTGGAATTTTTCTCACAACAGATTTAATAGTTTTTAAGACTTCAAAGCCAGTGAAAGGCTCCAAGAAAAAGCTATTCCTTGTGCCATAGGTATCGAGGATAAAGACTCAGTTGTAGATACGGAAATATCAGAATTACCCACTGACGAGAAGTGGTCATTAAAAAAGTTGGCTTACTACAGGGTCCGAAAAAGTCTCACCACTATCACATAAAACAATTGCTGTGTTACTTTTCTTAGAATCTCTGTTTAAAAGTAAAAACTATCCCGCTCCAAACGTACTTCTTTTCTTAGCTCTCTACATAGCCGGTATTTAGGCTACGAAGGTTTGATTTGGCCGGGTGTTTTCGATACTTCCTTCCTAGCTTATTTCTCAAACGGATTTTTTTAACCAGCTGGTCGCTTATCCACGGTTTTAATTTCAATTTTGATCTATGTGGTATAGAAGAAACACTTTCGCTTGCTATATGATATTGCAAAGTATCTAAAAATCTGCTATAGGCATAGGTTACAATTTCCTCAGAATATACTGTATCCCACGACTCAAACCGTAATATTTGGTTCAGCGAATTAAAGTTTACCCTTGTAAATTTTTCATCAATCGTTTTCTTGTGCACGTTTTTTACAAATACATTTCTTATTACTATGCCAGTCAGAGTATGATCTGAGATCCTAAGGTCCAGATTCAACCCACTAATATTATTAAAAAAGTTTAAGCTACTCCGACCAAATACATGGCCAAGGCAGCTCCCCGAAACATTACGAGTTGGCTCGTTAAGAAGTGATGTTAAGCCGTGATTGGTCATAAGCGTTTGATATCTTTCTATTGCGGTACTAAAGCTAAGTATATCTATGCTAAAATCACCTAAGATAACAGTGTTATTTGAGTTTTCTTCACAAAGGATACCTGAAAATTCATCAAAAAATGTTTGAATGGGAACGGAATGTAACCTATATACACAAAGAAAGTTAAAAGTCCTACTCGAGATGCTTAATGAGATCTTTAGAACATCAGCACTCGCGATATTATATTTAACGAACTCACAATCATACGAACTACGAGCAAAAACTCCAACGCCACCTGCAGAATATCGGTCATTAGTGTTTGCTAAGAAATTATAGCCAGGAATACTAAAATCCGGAATTTCGTGAGAGTATATCCAGATCTCCGAGACAAAAATTTAATCCGGGGGGTTTTTAAAAATTTCTAAATTACACAGCAATAAATCAAAATTTTGCCGAAGACTTCGAATTTTGGTGAATAGCAATAAATGAGTTATTAAAATTACACAATACATTTAAATCCGTAATAGGATTGGTAATGGCATGGTTGTTTCTATCAAAAATGTTTGGAAAATGCATAAAAGAGAAAAAAATGTAATAAATTAATTAATTAATTAGTTAAGCTACGTAACTTTCGACAAATCGTCAAAAGTTTTTAGAAAAACAACCTCACCATTATCATCCTTTCTTATTAAAAGCCTTCCATTTTTCACCCACAGATGCTTATAATTTTTGGCTTTTTTTGTTTTGCTCGCAACTGTTAACAGCGCTCTGTTGTAGTTGGTGAGACTCTCATTTACGTATATTGGTGTTTTGTTTGTGTCACCAAAAATCTCCGACGTCAATTTACCTTTAACTTTGCGTTTTTGAGCAATTACTTTTCTCCTGTAGGGAAAGTGTACACGGAAAACGTAAGCTATCTTCGAGTTTGGCTGCTTAAGTGCTTTAACATAGCACTTGGTTATTTCTTCAGAAGATAACCCAAATGCAGTATTTAAAACTTGTTTTGTGCACTCGTTCGCATTATCGCTTGTCAGCGCTGGTACGCCAACAATGTCGACAACGCAGCTAAGCAGCTGCTGTTCTCTCCAGTTAAAATGTTCTCTAGCTTGCACACTCTTTCACTCAATTTGGAGTTTTCCTCTTTGAGCTGCTTCACTTCACTTAGGAAAGCATTATTTACCTTCTTTAGGTTTAAAATCTCGTCATAGAGTATTTCGATTGTTATCTCACCAGGCCTTGTACAATTGTCAGTATTGCTTTGCATAAGCTGAGGTCGCTGTACTCGTACTTGTTCCGTTTTACCTGCGTTGGTGTTATTATAGTTTAGTGTTAGAATTTCTAACAACGTGATGATGAGCCTGGAAACTCTGAAACATGTAATCCTATCCATCGGTGTTGATTTAACTTTGTAATTTGTCTCCAATTATCAATTTTTCCCAAAAACTGACAGTAAAAATTCAACTATGAATTATTGTTCACTGGTCTCCAGCTTGCAAAACTTACAAATGTGTATAATTAAAAATTACTAAAGTTAATTGGCATTAATTAAATAATCATATGTATATCAAAAATGCAATAATCAGAAATTGTTATATTAATTAATTATAATTTCAAGAAGTTTACCAATTTATATACAAAATAAACTTTTTAATGCTCCCTAATTATTTACAAAATGCTGCTCCTGCCATTCTACAGCGCCGATGCCATTAAAATAGTCTCTAAATTTTTCTGAATTTGACTGCGCGTATTTCCTCAACGCCTATTGTTTTGATTAAGTTCAGGTAAGGGTAGATTCTATAGGTTTCCAACTTGATGTGGAGCCGCAATATTCCCATCTCTTAAAATGTTGTGCAGTATGCAAGCACTGGTAATAATTTTATCTGTGACGTCCGGTGCTGTTGCAATAGGTTGAAAAAATATCCTGAAGAATGCACAAAATATGCCAAAGGTATTCTCAGAAGTTCTTCTCGCTCTAGAGAGTCTATAGTTATATATAGCTTTAGACTTATCCTTTAAGCTTTGTTTTCCGGGATATGGTTTATAAGATGCTCATGTAGTGCAAATGCTTCATCACCGACGATAACATAAGGTATGTTTTCAGCCGATCCAGGAAAAGGACGTGGTGCTGGAAATTGTAAGTCATCATTTTGGAGTTTTTGACCTAGTTTGCTCTTTAGGAAAATACCTGAAATAATTCATTTGGTATATTAGGTTTTTCTAAGTAATCGAAATTAATATAAATTACCTGCATCCCTCTCTCTGCCATAAGATCCAACGTCGACTGGTATAAATTTGCAATCTGCATCAACTATTGCCAACAAGACTATAGAATAGTATTCTTTATAATTTAAAAAAAGTGATCCACTATTTTTTGGTGCTTTAATGCGGATATGCCTTCCGTCAATGGCTCCTACACAATTCGGAAAATTCCACATGGAATAAATTTCTGCGATGCTGTTCTAAGAAATTCTTTTAACAATACTATTTGAGACTTACTTTATGATGTAACAGATCCATGAATGGGATACCCTATATTGAAATGATAAGGAACGGAATGACTCTCCAGTGGCAAGAAACCTATAATAAAATAAAAATATGTATGGGTATATGACAGGAGATCGGAGAGGGGCAGTAAAGTGTGGAAGTCAGAACCGGATTAAAATCCAATCGCAATTACAGAATCAGTGTTCGAATCTAATTGTTTAGTAAATAATGATGAAGAGGGACAAACATGAGTTGGGAACTAAAAAAAAAGAGAGTTATATATCTTTTGTATTTCGTAGGTTTAACTTGCAGCAAAAGATGGGCGTACGTTCGCGACTACTACATTAGAAGGAGAGGAAAACCAGGTATTGGCTCAGCAGGCAATGCAGCAAAGCGAAGGTGTGAAAGTTTATCTTTTTTAGATGGATAATCTTCAGCTTAAAGGCGGTAATACATTGCAGAAAATCACATATAAAGTTCTAATTGTAATACACTTTCAATGTATTATATATTCTTAGTACTACAAGCAATTTTCGTGCGAATAATAATTATGTAGAACTTAGCGTGGATAAAAATGCCTCAGATTCCTACATGGAATATTGTTAGGATGAAATACAATCCGACATTCGACAGTTTGGAGATAGTGGAATGGTCCCAAAATACTAATTTAAAAAATAATCAGTCGCATAAAAAAATAAATGATGAGCAAGAAGCGAAGAGGCTGACAACTTCTGAGGGATATCGCAGAAAGTAGGAGACTTCCAGAGCCTTAACCAGATGAAAATACGCAATTTTTTAATGCTATGGCAAAAATTATACAAAAATTGCCCCCGCAAAAGCAATCACAACTACGGCTACAAATTTTTAATTTAGTTGGTCAAGCTGAAGTGGATTTTTTGACAGAGGCAGCCGCCACACCCCCAAATAAATAATGTATATAGTTACATTACGATCCCACCCATTCCTATTAGTCATGTTAACTTACATTTAGTTACCCCACACCGTTCACACCACACTCGCACTGTTAACATCTATACACAGCACACTGACATTGTTCATAGTTTTAGCTCATAATGTTACAAACATAAACACATATGTAAATACTTAACAGCTGTTATGCACTCGGTTATTTAATCTCTCTCTGTAATTTATCTTTAATTAATTTGAAGTTCTTAGCTAAAGCGTTTGTTTGTAATAAAATAGTTAATAAATGATCTTTTATACATGAAGACGTCTAACTTCATTTCTATATCGGCATTTCACTTGAATTTTAATAAAAACACTATATGAAAGTAAATAAATCCTTAACGTGATTGCAACCTTTGGAATAATTTTTCCTTGGTTTGAAGAAATTGTGATTGCAGCCTTTCTGCCTTTATTTTCATTCCGGAATAATTATTCCTCCTTTTCATTAATTGGATTTCATTCACTGGATTGCATTCCTTTTCAAACTACATATGTTTAAAAAAAAAACTTTTCTTAATCCATACATAGTTTTCCAAGGAATGCGGAATGCATTCCTTTCGATTTTTATTCCGAGTAATGCAATCCAAGGAATGAAAAGGAGGAATAATTATTCCGGAATGCAAATAAAGGCATAAAGGCTGCAATCACAATTTCTTCAATCCAAGGAATAATTATTTCGAGAGGAATGCATTCTTTAACAACTCTGCTATAAGACAGCTATATGATGGCGTAATATTACCAAGCCGTTTGAGCTACATACGTAAACACAATCATAAAAAGGTCCTACACTAGGTTTCTTTTTCAACCGTGGCTGATTTTGAACTATGTATGTATCGGCCATAGTTGCAAACTCTACAATAACATTCGCAGATCTTTTTTCGCCCGAATCCCATTCTCATATTAAATGAATTCCATGAAAATTTCAATAATTAGTTTAAATATAAATATTTGGATTAGTGTACCTATGTACGTACTTTTATCTACATATAACGTTTGCTTTCAGTGAAACCCTGCTACGTGCAGTTTATACACTTTAAGCCGATGATATATGCATTGAACAGTTTAGTCACCTTAAGAATATGGCTAATTTATGCTCAGCCGATATTGGTTTTGGCACCCGATTGTTGGCTTGGAGGTAATGTCAGCTCTTATGAAACTAAGCACGTAGTCAAATAGTACCGGAGTCAGCCGAAAATATTGCCAAACTTGCATTCGTTGGTGTTGAGATGACGCAATACCAACAACTCGAAGCATGCCTCTTTTGGAACGTTGTCTGAATAAATCGGCTTCTGATTCCCGTGTAGACTCATCATCCGAAAGTTCCTCCTCTAAAAGGATTACAAGAGCAAGTTCTATATCATCCATTCATATTTTTTTTTTATATTGCACAACTTCATTCAGAAAAAAAATCAAGCAATGGAAGCAATAAAGATAATTTGACAAAATAAATGGGAATTACGTTCACCTGACTTTACAAGAAAGCGGTACCGCTAATGACGGTGAATATAGCGTTGCGAATGTGACCCGCTATATGGCGGCACCGCTTTTCGAGGAAACCAAAGCTTTACCGATTAATCTTGAGAGTTGTTTAGTTATTATTGTAGACAAGGCACTAAAACCTCTTTCAACGGAAACTTGGCTTGAGGGAATAGCTAAAATAACTTCAACCACCTTACACAAATCTCTTTCTTTTGTGGAGAGTTTTCCAGTAAACTAGTATATCTGTTGCGAAAGGCCGTATGATAAATTATTAAGCTTTTGTCGAGTGTTCGCACTGTTTTGAGTTGTACTTAGACTGCTGGTCATGCTATTATGCTCCTCCTCTAAAATATTGTAGGGATCATTGAGGGAAACCGTCATATCATCTTCTGATAAGCGTTGCGTTCGTTCGTAAGATATGTACCTGAGAAAATTAATATTTTTGATGTATACATGTAGTAAGCTCTATTATTTAAACATACCACTGCATGTTTTTTTCTGATCATCAATCATATACGGTGAATCCAAGAAGTTCAATCTTGGATCGAGGTATATACCAGCAAGGAAAGCAGCGTTGTATAGTAATAATTCCTTTATCTTTCCCATGGATTCTAACAGCTTGGTAGCAAACACATTTTCAGACATCCTTTTTAATTTAGCTTCACATACTAGCCAGTCTCTGTAGAAATCGCCATTCACGTATTGCTCGGTTGTTTAGTACACTGCGCCATTGGTATAAATGCATTTTCAAATTGCTCTACGAAATTAAAATCAATTTCACAGTCAAGAGGAAGCTCCACCTCATTCCCATTTATGCGCTCTTTAAAACTCAAAATGGACTCCCAACATTTCCAAAGTTGAGTTCCAGCGGGTTATGTTGTCAATCGGTGGCAACCATTTCTTGCTGGAGTAGTTTTGAGGCTTTTCTCATGTTTGCCCCATTGGGTGACGTCGTCGAATATATTTGAGTAAGTTCAATTTGATACTCGCTCAGGCATTTTAATATTTCTTCTTTTAAGAAATGTGCTGTATGCCTCTATTTTAATCGTATCATACAAATAGTGTTGATGACAATTTAAAAATTCATTCATTCATTTCATGTATTGAATATTTATACCCAATATACTCTTTCCCATTCGAGTTGCAATGTCAATTTTGAAACACAACATTTTCTTTGAAAAACTTTGTTTTAATATTTTTTTTATGTTTTCAGACATAAAGTTCACTTGATCCACTATATTTTTAGAATTCAAATGTAAATTGAATTGGTTTTTATAGGGTTCTATTATTTTCTTGAAATAATCACCGTCGTCGAAAATTCGAAAAGGGATGTTTTTACAGTTACTAGTCCAACACAACATTTCAAAAAATTATTATTATTTAATTTTAGACCGCACTGGCCACATCTTCGGCGATTCAAGTTCTTATTCACACTTGTGGATGGCTTCATTTCACGAAAACATTGGTTATGCATGGTTTCGTAATGTCTTTTAATGTTTCCTAAAATATGACTTTTGAGTTGTTTTTTACATACAAGGCACTTTGACAAATTTGGATCTTTATCAAATGTCACAAATTGTGATTTTTCAATCAGATAATAACAGAAATAAATCTTGCACGTCAGTCTCTCACTAGCTTTCAGTTTGAACGGTTGTTGATAACCTTGTGTTCTTTATTAGTTATACTCACACTAGTGCAAAAACATAAGTGCATAGTTAACAGTTACCTTTTCTCTACGTTACATAGTTTTGCGAGTTACACTTAACAAGTGCTGGTGTAAAATGTATTGTCATGGCCCGCCGGACCTTTAATCTGGGGGATAAAAGGTAAGCCTCTTTGGCAGCCAGTCCCCCCTCTAACAAAAAAGCGTAAAAAATGTATCGAATACCCTATCTTACCTGACTCAGCTCGGGCTAAAACAAACCCGAAATACATTGTTGTGTCAGCAAAGAATGAATCGAAGCCCCTAACAGAATTGTCATGCTTTGCAGTAGAAAAATCGCTCCGAATCATAAGCAAAATATGTCATTAATATATCAGACCTTAGAGACGAAAACCTTCTACTCCTGGTAGAAAGTAAAGAGGCAGTGCAAAAGGTTAGCATAAAAAATTGAATTGAAATTGATTTGAAAATTTTATCATTGTATAACTGTTTGCTAATATACGCAATGTGTGAAATCGTCCAAATCCTACCCCTCGAAATATGACCAAAAACAGCATCATACATCTCAATATTTAAATTGCGTTGATAAAATTTTCAAAATTTTGTATGTGATTACTTCAGGGAGTTTTCCTTCTTCAGAAGTTGATGGCTGGGCGGTATAGAGATGGTGCTGGTGGGAGTATGCTTGTTATACCGGTGGTGGTGGCTATTTGCCGGCTGTGGTTGTTGTTGTTGGTGTTGCAATTTATTTCTTCCTGCTTTTCTTTTCGGTAGTCCTTGACGCGACTGGGTGTTGTTGGCCGGACGATGACGAGGTCGCGCGAGCAAAGCCGAGGGTGCCCGATCCGACACTGTTGGTCGGCCAGGCCGGGGTGCATGGACGGGGCGCGGGGCGCTCGAGGTTGCGTCCCGCCGGTGTAATAGAGAATGGTGTCGTGCGCCGCATGTTCGGCATCTGTCGTAGGGGGTGCAGTTGTCTCATGGGAAAGCGCCAACCAATTGAGGCAATATTTATATGCACGTGCGAGTATCCAACGTTGAGTGGGCTGCATTTTTCTAAATATGGAACATTTTCGCAGGGCATGATTTCTGGCACATATGCGGCATCGCCTGTAGTCGTTCGGTGAACTATTGCTGTCCGAATGGTTGGAAGTAGCCACGATTCCCGACCTTAATGACCTCCGAGGTGTTGGTTGTGGTACCTGATCCATAACGATCTGTAGTGAAATGTATAACACAAATGTCTTAGTGGAGGGAATTTGTGAATGGGGGGATTTCAGATTGTAGGATGCCACGAGGTGTGGCATTGCGAAGGCGGGAAAGCGGTATGAGTGGACAGAGGTGGTTCAATGTTAGCTGCGTGACTTTTCTGAGCTATCCTGAGATGGTCGGATCTCAATATTAGGGAAAAAACATAATTTTCGAGTGGGGATGCCGGTCTGAGTGAGAACGTCGACAACCGCCGTATATGCCCATCCGGCCCTGGATGTATTCTTTAAATGCGTCCAAGGCGTCATTCGGTGGGTGGAAGGGAGTCATCATGAGTGAGAACGCACTCGCCGACTTTCGGTTCCGATTGTGGATTTTTCCACTTATGCCTTTTCTGGAGATCCTTTAGGTAGTCTTCTTTCCATCGTTTACTGAACTGGTGATGTTTTTCCCACCGGTTTAAGAGAGGCATATCTGCGTGATCTACCTCAGGGATGGCCAGGAGGGGGCCACCTCTGAGGAAATGACCTGGGGTGAGCGC
Organism: Sphenella marginata; assembly: GCA_951509765.1. Taxonomy (NCBI): domain Eukaryota; kingdom Metazoa; phylum Arthropoda; class Insecta; order Diptera; family Tephritidae; genus Sphenella; species Sphenella marginata. Next base: position 61,031,621 of record OX608081.1, read on the forward strand.
GGTAAAGTCGGTGGGGTCTTGGGAGAGAGGCGAGATAGGGCGAGAGTTTAACACGGCCTCTATTCGTATCAGGAGAGTGGTGAATTCTTCAAAAATGAATTTATGGGTTCCTGCAGTTCTTTTGAAATGTAGCTTGAAGCTTTTCACTGCGGATTCCCACAAACCACCCATGTGGGGGGCACCGGGAGGAATAAATTGCCAGTTTATGCCTTGAGGGGAGTACTTCTGTACGACTTCCTGAGATGCAGCCTTCATGAATTCGACGAATTCCTTTTCGGTAGCTCCTTTGGATCCCATAAACGTCTTGCCGTTGTCGCTCATCATTTTGGCGGGGTATCCACGGCGTCCAACGAAGCGAGCAAATGCTGCGAGAAAAGCATTGGTGGTTATTTCCGAGCACAACTCGAGGTGAACAGCTTTTGTAGAAAAGCATACAAAAACTGCCACGTAGCCTTTTAATAAGGTGTGAGACCTTAGCAGAGAGGCTTCTATTTGAAAAGGCCCCGCAAAGTCAACGCTAGTGATGGTAAAAGGCGGAGTATAAGTGCATCGTTCCGGGGGCAATGCTGCCATTATTTGCAAGCGCATTTGTTGCTTGTGGAGGGTGCAGGGTTTGCATTGGTAGATGCATTTCTTTATGAGGGGTTTCAACCGTGGGATATAAAATTCTTGTCTGAGGCATTGTTGCATTAGACGGGTTTCTGCATGGAGAAGTATTTCATGCAAGAAGTTTATATAGAATTTTCCAAACATGTCTTTTCTCGAGAGAAGTAACGGGTTTGAGTGAGAGCCATAATCCTTTGTTTGGCTTTGCGTAGGTCATCATGTGATAGAGTAGGGCAATGCGGATGGCGTATGCCTCGAGTTCGGTCCCTGAGATTATCGATGAACCTAAAGACATATGCCATGACCCTGAGGGCGCGAGAAAAAGAGGAGAATCGATCCAAAAAATCGTGGTCTTCTTCAGCGGCATGTAGTGCTTCGACGTGGTGGGTTTTGGCCAGGCTTCGGGGGGCCGAATCAGCCACTCTGGGCCGTTCCACCATAGCGAAGAATTGGCCAAGTCCATGGGTTTGCATCCTCTAGTTCCCATATCTGCTGGATTGTCGCGACTGCCTACATGCCTCCAGGAAGCATTTCCTATGAGATCTATGATTTCTGCGGTGCGATTAGACACGAAAGTCTTCCAAGAGTGGGGAGGCTTTTCAAGCCAAGCTAACACAATTTCTGAGTCAGACCACATGGTGAGTTTTCTAATAGAGAGGTCGAGATGAGATTGCATGACGGCGACTAGTTGGGCAAGGAGTAGAGCTGCGCATAGTTCGAGCCTTGGCAAGCTAGAAGTGCGAAGAGGGGCGACTTTGCCTTTGGACACCAGCAAATGAGAAGAGATGCTGGTACCGTGAGTGGTTCGAACATATATGCTAGCGCAGTATGCCATGCAGTTCGACTTGCTGGTTAGGGAGATAATTGACCCATCGGGGTATTTTGAGGGTTGAAATTCCGTGCAAATTTTTGGCAAATTGAGTCCTTTTTATGAGACGGAGGGGTTTGACCTGTTCATCACAGTCTGTTCCGTCTATCCATAACTCTTGGAGGAGAATCTTAGCTTGGATCATTATCGGCGTGAGCCAGCCTGCGGGTCAAAAAGTTTGGCGACAGAAGAGAGAATTTGTCGTTTTGTGCCAGCAGACGACAGGGGTATGGAGTCGACTGTATACGAGAAAGCGTCTGTAAGGGCATTCCATTGAATCCCGAGGGTTTTGGTGTTGCTTACTTTCTCGAATTCAAAAAAGTTTGTGTCGAGAAAGTCCTCTTCTTTGATGTCTTTGAGGATACTGGGGTGGTTGGCCGTTATTTTCTGCAGTGGGAATCCTGCTGATCCGAGCGCTTGAGTGACTTCAGAGAGAGACTGTTCAGCCGAGGCAATATCATGGCTGCCAGAGAGAATGTCATCTACATACGTTTCTTTGGTCAAAACAGGAGTAGCTTTCGGGAAAATATCTGCCACATCCTTGGCGAGTTGATGCATTGTTCGGATTGCGAGATAGGGGGCACAGTTTACACCGAAGGTGACAGATTTCAAACGGTAATCCTGTATGGGATTGCTTGGGAACGAACGAAAGACGATCCGCTGATAATCTCTGTCGTCTTCGTGCATGAGAATCTGACAGTACATTTTCTCCACATCTCCGTTGAAAACAAACTGATATGTCCGCCATTTCACAATGAGGAGCATCAGATCGGGTTGAAGAGTCGGACCAGTATAAAGAACATCGTTGAGGGAGTATCCAGACGTTGACTTCTTTGAGGCATTAAAGACGACGCGTACTTTTGAAGTCTTTTTCTCGGGTTTTATAACCGCGTGATGGGGAAGGTAAAATGACGTGCATTTTCCACTGAGAAATTTTTCATAGGAGCAAATTTCCTCCATATGATCGAGAGTGAGGTATTCTTCTAAAACACTGTCGTAAAGTGGCTTTAGATCTCCTTTCTTTTGGAGATTTCTTTCCATGCCGATAAATTGGCTTAGAGCTGAGGGGCGAGAGTGGGAGAGGGCAATCGTTTCTGGGAAAGTGGGTTTAAACGGCAGCCTGACAACGTATCCACCATTTTCATTTCGTGTGGTTGTAGCTACGTAAAAATCCTCACAAAATTCATCTTCCGGGGTTGTGTGATTCCGGGTTGGCACTTCTTCCAGTTCCCAAAACTTTCGCAGAAGTGAATTGAGATCCTCATTTGTTACCTCCGAGACCTGAGTAGAAAATGAAACTACTCAGACAGGAGCTTTGCCGCTAATTATCTATCCAAAAATGGTTTTTTGGGCTAGGATGTCGGGTGAGATCTTTTCGACGCCGTTTTGGATGATTTGAGGTATAATATCACTACCAAGAACAAGGTCGATTTGAGAGGTTGATGACAGCTCGAGTCGGCAAGGTTGAGGTGGGACCACTTTGCTTGAAGTTCGTTTGTGAGCTTGAACTTGGGGAGCATCTTAGTCAGCTGTGGTAATACTATGGCTTCCGCATTTATTTTTGTTTTGAGATCCGAAGAAACCAAAGTCAAAGAGCACAGTTTATTCGAGGTCTGAGTTACTCTTCCGCCCATCCCTGAGATTTCAAATTTAGAGGGTTTGAATGGGAGTTTAATTCTGTTTTGAGCTTTTATCGAGATAAAACTTCGTTCAGATCCCTGGTCGACGAGAGCTCTGAGTTTAAAGTCCTCTCCTCTGTGTTCGACAGGGACAATAGCAGTGGGAAGAATTATTTTACAATCGTTTTCTGAATAGAACGATTGAACTTGGGTGTTTTGAGAGCACGAGGGTTCTTCATCTGTTTGCTCGGGGACTTATGCTGAGTTTGTGGTTGAGACTTGAGATGTTGCCCTTTGCACTCGATGAGCTTGTCTTTTTGGCACAGATTTTGTGCTTTCATGGAGCACTGAACAAATCGGCTGTGGGGCTTAGCTGGAGCGGCCGTGGCTCGAAAGCACCCCGGTCGAATTGGTATTTGTAGAGAAAAGAAAAAGAACGAAAACGAGAATCTCGTTATAATGTGGCCGTATATTTTGCAGGAAAAATATGATTTTTACAAAGAAATTTTACCTTATAGTTGGCGGTGAAAATCCTGGGGTGGCCGTGACGCGTGTTGACTCTATGATGATCGCTGGAAAAATAGACGGTTGGCCAGTCGCGGACAACCGTTGAACCCCAAATTTCAGCCTCCGGTTTTAAGAGGAGGTGAACCGACACATGCACACCCACATGCATGTATATGTTTGCTGACAAACATGAATATGCGTACAGGTATATACATGTGGGCGGCTTGGTGTTGGGGTTTTGTATAAAATGAAAAGTGACATTAGGGTGGCGCATTTGGCCTAAACATGCCGGCCCCCTTGCGATACGCAACATCTTAATCCGCCCCCAGGATTTCCGACCACGTCCTCTTAAAACTACTGGCTTAGAGCTAGGATGGTGAGTGCCGGATGGCGCCGTCACCACCGTCTGTCCTCGAGTAACCTCCCAAAGTTTGAGGTTTTGGCCGTACCACCGCTTCGTACCTAGAGCTAGGTGGAAGAAACTTTGAAAAAATAAGAAGTTGTACATTTCTTGCCAGTAAGTTGTATTATTTTCGTATGTACATACATATGGAGACCCATACACGAGAAGAAGAGAAAAAAAAAATTTTATTTTTATTTTAGGCTTAATCTAATCTTCCATACTAATGGCTAAGGTTGCGTAGCTGGCGCGGCAGTGTGGCCAGTCTACGCAGGTGTAAATCCCGGAGCTGGCACTTAGCTGGCACGGCTGAGTGGCCAGTCTAAGCTCTCGACAGGTAGAGGCTTTAGCTGGCACGGCTGAATGGCCAGTCTATGTTTTCGAGTTTATATGACAACTCGTTCGAAAGGGTCGGAACGGCAGTGAGTCCGATACCCCGTGTACTGGTCGGAACGGCAGTGAGTCCGAACCAGGTTCGATGCTTCCGCCGTTATACGAACGGCGCTGGTAAGCGTGGGTGGCGAGAGCGCTATAATTTGGCTAATTTGTCTATGATTTTACTTTACTTATGAGGCCTCGCAGGCTAAGGCAACTAAATGATTGGCAGACATTTTTGCAAAAAGTTGCCGTACGGCACCGTCCCACTGGAACGCATCCAAAGAACATTTGATTGGAAGTAGAGAATCACCCTGTAGTGCGTTTTGCTATTTTTTGTGTACCTACATATGTACATATATGTATTTATTCTGCTTTGGTTCACTGGTGCCCATTAGGGCTGCGCACACAGCGACATTTCCGCTTTGGTCGGTACTGACATTCGGTACCGATCCGGGTAGAGAGTGTGAGGCGAGGGCGGTTTTCGGATTTGTTATGGTTGTTTTGTGGGCAAAACAGTCCTGCCCCTCCGAAAAACCAAACCCAAAATCATAAAAAAGTTCAGCAACCCGAAAAAAAAATTTTTTCGAAGTGAAAAAAAACTTTTTATTTCTTGGACTTTTTTAATTTTTTTTGGCCTCGGCACGGTCGCCTAGGAGTGGGACGAACGTAGATTTCGTCCCCCCTTCGCCCGCAGTAAGCGGTCCCGATTTTTCAGCATGTCGGGTTTTTTGGTACCCGTCGCCAAAACCGTAGCATCACTAGCGCGCTGGCGTGATCATCAGCAAACATATTTACATATATGTATGGTGCTCGCATTGAGCGACGGTTCAATTGAACCACACATACATACATATGTTTACTCACGCTTTGCTAGTGAGTGGTCAGCAGAGCTCGCGACCGAAAAATATGTCGCACATACATATTTACGTTTACTTACAATGGTAGGTAAAGAAGAGGTGCGAAACAAAGAAAAATCATTGCTCATTTTTTCTCTGCTAGCGTAGCAGAGAAAAATGGCACAATTCATTATTATAATTGTTTTCGGCACGCGTGGTCACTAGCAGTAGGATAGGTAAGTTATTTGTAATTATTGCTGAAAATTTTATGCCTAACCTAATTTTTCTTTTATTTTCAGATCGGCATGGACACATTGGGCACCTGGATGCAGATGGGGTGGATCGCCTGGACGGCGCATGGGCGTATTGGCAGGATTAGGTAAGTTTCATTCGCGCTGCCCGAAATACTGTATCGTTTCGGTAGCAGCGCAAATTACTTTGAAAAATGGTGTCTCAAATGCTGTGGCGGCCGGCACATGCGTTTGAGACACATTTGCGTGGACATATGCATACGTATATATGTGGTACAAAACTTACTATTGGTTTTTCTTTGCAGGTTTTCATGCTTTGGATTATGTATTGGACAAATGTTTGCGTGACTATTTCGATAGCGTTGCGTTTTTTTTTATGTTCCTTGGATATACCCCCCTTTCGCGCATATGTATATTAAGGGCGGTTAGGCTATGAAATCAACAGGATTCTCTGGCACTAAAAGATTCGGCATGTGAAAAATGCGACACACCCCTGGGATGGCCTGCAATCTCTGCCACTCTATTAACTATGATTCCGCCATGGTTTGCCGAATCTTTTCTTGCTGGCATCTGTCATCATTGGATTTGTATGTGGTGCGTCAAAACAATGTACGTTGCACCGAAAATAATTTATGCGGCGATTGGCCTTGCGGTGGACCTATCGTGGTGGTAACGTGCCCTCGTCAGTGTCGCGGCTGCACTAATCAAAACAGTTTTCCCTGCCCTATAGTGATATAGATAATGGTGACTCATATTGACATTGCTGTTCGAAGAGAATATTGGAATATAAGTCATTGTGTGAGTGAACTGTTGCCGAGTTAGTGTAGTCTCTAACATATAGGTTGGAGGTTTCAACTTCTCCTGAACCTCTATTTTTTTTTGAATCTATATTGGTAATCGAACCAACAGATCAAATAGTTTGACTCTAAATTTTGGGACTTTTCTGGCAATGTAGAGGAAAATACATTTAACTGTGTCGGTGCGCTGCCATGAACCAAAGGCAGTGATGAAATGTGGTGATCGTATGGGACTACCTCCGGGTCATAAAACCCCCCGTCCATATACGGAGGTGAATGGCAAACGTAAATTTGAATTCAGTTGCCCAACGCAAGTTCATGATCCGCCAGTACGGCTTTTAGCGTGCACCACGTTACAGACTACACCATGTTAGGATAATTGGGTGTGCTTACACCATTCTTTTGGCTTTTGGCGTTTGGACGAAGTTGAAGATGTGCTCGGTTGGTGATCATATGGTTGGTGAGTAGGGATAAAGGTATTACTATGTATGTTAGTTTTGTAGGGATAAAGGTATTACTATGTATGTTAGTTTTGTATGGTCTAATGTAAGCTTCTTAAACGAACTCAGTAGAAGGTACAATAATAAAGTACCTTTTCTAAAATTTTGATACTACGTCTCAGACCGCGAAAAAATCGAAAATGTGCCAACGGGCTAATGATAAACCCAACCTACCAGTACCCATATCACACTGTGGACAAATGTAAACTTCTAGTTACCTCTATTGTGGGTTTGCTTACTATTTATGAATTTAGCAAGAGAGGTAAAAACATGTATGTATTTTCGTTTTGTATGGTATAATATGTATTTACCACTGTTCTGTTCAAAGTAATATACCGATCGAAAATTTTAAACCCCTTGCCATAGTCATGTGTTGTCAGACTGTCCGCCCGTCTGTCCGAATGCAATTTTAGATAACTCTAGGGCACAAACGAGGATATTTTCGTGTTATGCTAACATATCGCGGTTTAGTTGGAGGCGTTGTGGCTCTGCCAGCCCATCAATTTCAGGGGTTAATGGGATGACAAGTGGGCGTGACTCCGTGATTTCGGTACTGCGTGAGTTTTAATGGGTGCCATTCGCATGGCAAGAGTTCCTTCTCTTGCTTATTGAACTTTTTCGGTAATTGTATGCCACACCTGTCAACTGCTAAAACCCTTCCGAGAATGTCTGGAAAGGTGTCAAACGACGCGTTTTGGCCTTAGTGACAATATTTCGAGGGCGGAAGTTCGATAATCTCGTTACGTCAAGAGATATTGGTATTAAAGTTTGCCATTGTTCGGTTATTTGCATACACCAGTTTAGAATGAATATATTTTTAATTCTTGTAGAACGATACTCATATTTCTTATTTTCAGGTATATATGATTAAATTGCGGTATGATGGATAGTTGTCCTCCAGGGCGAGTGACACTGGTAATTTTTATAAACATGTTTATGTATTAGTATTTTTTGGGGTATGTCTACGAGGGTGGGTCCATCTGCTGCCAACTTGTCGTGGCAGATGGATTAATTTTCGGTGGCAGAAAGGTTCGCCTTCCTGCGTTAGGTTCTCTCTGGCCTCGTTCGCGAGTGCGATTAGGTTTTCTGGTGCAGAATGGTTCGACCTTCTGCGTTAGGCTTTCTTTGTCCTCGTTAAGGGGAGCGAGTGAAGGGTGAAAGGTTGGGAGATGGGAGATGTTGGGTCTTGGTTGGAGGTGGAGTGGATGGTTACGATGAGGTAGCGGGCCTCTCGCCATCCATTCCTTCCATAGGGAGCAGAATCAGTTTGACCAACGGTCTTCTGATCTGACCCTTTTCGGTGACGAGGTCCACTACACGCACTCGGTTATCTTCGCCGGGGTGTACGTGGGTAACTTGGCCGAGCCTCCATTCATTCGGAGTCAAGTTGTCTTCTTTGATGACAACAAGATCTCCCACCTTAATGTTTTGTTTCGGATGCTTCCACTTCACTCGTTTTTGAAGTTCGGATAAGTATTCCACTTTCCCTCGCCTGCAGAAGTTGTTGCTTTGATATTGCGCAGGCCTGCGCTCTCTTTTCCTCCACGGAAGTATAGTATTATGGTATTCGTGTTCTTGCACTGGCCATTGTGAGTTGTCTTCTTGTAACCAAGAAGGTCCCTGCCACCATAAAGAATTGTAGAACGACACTATATTTCTGGTTGGATTGGGTGCGTCTACACGCCCGGTTAGTATCCAACCGAACACCGTTTCTTGAGCGAGAAGCGTACTTAGTACATTCTTTTTTAGTCCGCTCCGTATTAATTGCGGATATATATCTCCGCCAAGTATGAGATCTACCTCTTCATTAACGTAGAATCTCTTATCTGCCAAGACTAAGTCTGGGAATGCCTGCATAGTCGTTGCGTCGATATGGCAGGATGGCAGATTCCCAGTTAGTTTGGCTAGAATTAGCACAGAAGTTTTTAGGCTAAAGCAAGGGTCCACTGGTGAACGGAGTTCAATGTGGGAGGCCGCCTTGACTTGAGCCGACACAGCATTAGTGATACCCGAAACTTGGGCATGCATCCTTTTTGCTGGTAAATTGATTCGGCGTTTTAGTCGTTCTGTCATGAACGAGCATTCTGAGCCAGAATCGATAAGTGCTCTTGCTGGGAAGTCTGTACCATTATGATGAATGGTGACTCGAGCTGTCCCTAGCAGCACACCTGCACTTGAATGTACATGGCAGGATTTTACATTTCGGTAAGAATCCGAGCTTGAGTTTGAAACTTCCCGTTTCTGTTGTGCCTGTTGAGAAGTAGAGGCAGCATTATCAGCATTGTACTGATTCGGGCTGCTAGTTGCCTGCGTCTGTAGAGACTCCGCATGCAGGAGCGTATGATGTCGAGAGTGGCATTTGTTGCAGTCGTACGAACTGCTGCACTTCGACACTGTATGTCCTGGGGATAGGCAGTTTAGGCAGCCCTTGGTGGATTTAATTAAATTTAAATTAATTCTCTCCACCGGCGTTAATTTTAGAAACCGGGGACAATTTCGCAATCTGTGGGAATTTGATTTACATTTTGTGCACAGTAACTTTGTGACATTTGCTTGGTATGCACCAAGTCTTTTTGTAGGGGTTTCGTTGGCAGATCGCGTAGATTGCGGTTTCTGCGCTTTCGAAGAAGCCCCTATGAACCCCGACACTGTTTCAAGTGTCTGGAAGCGGTTAGACAAAAATTTGTCCATATCCTCCCACTTGGATATTTCCACTTTATGGTCTATGCTTTGCTCCCATAGACCTAGCGTACTTTCCGGCAATTTAGTCGAACACAGGTATGTAATAATTGCGTCCCAGTTGGAAGTGTCAATTTTATGACTTCGCAAGGACGAAAGGCAATTATTTATTTCGCGTTGCAATGTTTTAATTGCGCTACCACATTCACTCTCTACCTTTTTTAAGTTGAACAAAATTTGGAGTTGCGAGTTCACCAGTATACGTTTATTTTCGTATCTCTCGCATAAGTTTCTCCACGCTGTATCGAACCCCTCATTCGTGAGCGGACATTTTTTAACAATATCTTTTGCCTCACCTTGTGTTTTATTGTTGAGATGGAACAATTTCTCAACTGGTGTTAGGCGTTTGTTTAAGATATAAATGGCCGTGAACATGTCACGAAATGTTGGCCATGAAACACATATTGTTTTCTTTAACAAACTTTCTGCGTTCAGAAACCGACAACTTTTTGAATTTGTAACAGTTGATCAGCGAATGGGAGGAGGTTTGGCACATTGAGCATTTGTACATTGTCCGCTGCTCTGTCATGTGAGATTGGGTTTGAGACATCGATTTATTTTGAAATGGCTGAGTCTGATAATTTTTAAATGGTGGCCTAACCTGAGGGGTAATTTTTGGCTTATTTGGCCGCCATTGATCAACTCTTTCTACCACTTCAAAACGAGTTGTGAGAAACTGGTTCATTTGGGACCAGTTGGGGAGTTCTTTTCGGGAAGTGAGAGATTGTTCCCATAGGGTGAGTGTGTTTTTGGGAAGTTTGGAGGTGACGAGGTAAATAATTATGGGGTCCCAGTTTTCTGAAGACACTTGTTGCGTGGCGAGAATTAGCAGACAATTGTTGACTGTGCATTGCAACTTCTGAATGTCTTCACTGTTTTCCGTAACTATTTGTTTTAAGTTCATTAGAGCACGGATTTGGTTATCTACGAGAACCCGTCTGTTCGCGTAACGAGATTTTAGGGCTTCCCCCGCTAAATTGAAATTCTCATCAGTCAAGGGGAATTGTTTGACTATCTGAGCGGCCTTTCCTTGCGCTTTGTATCTGAGGTGATACAGTTTCTGAGCCTGGGTAAGTTTTGGGTGGTTAACGTATACCGCTGTGAACAGGTCACGAAATGACGGTCATTGTTCATATCCACCATAAAATGTCTCAGTGTCGCAAGGTGGGACTTTTAAGCTGAGGCCGGAGTTTTGAAGTGGCTGAGTTGCGACGGGAGGAGGTGGGGGATTGTTTACCTGAGACAACAATTGAAGCTGGTCTCCAATCGGGGCTTTTGTGTCTTCATAGGCTATGAGGCAGGACCTATATTTGCTGTGAGCAGATGACGCAAAATCTTCGGGTAGGTCCTGGGCCTCGGTTTCCAAAATTTTGTCGAAAGCCTTCTGGACTCGATTCCAAAATGAGTCGATATTTGAGGTTTTTACTTTTAGGGAGGACTCAGTGTTGTCTTGAAGAGAAGTGGACCTTTACCTTACTAATTGCACCTTGTGCGGGTTGAGCGCCCTGCCTTTTCTCATCGTCACTCATTTTCAAATTATGTTTTTGAATCGGTTCGGGATAAAAAAGAGAATTTTATTTAAAGAGAAACTTTTTTGGTTTTTGAAGAGAGAGTATATATTTGCTTTATGGGTGAGAGAGTTTGAGATTAAACATACCCAAAGTATTAGCAATAGAGAGTAAATTTTTGAAAAACCACAAGTTTTAAAATAAAATAAAAATTTGAGAGTGGGACTAAACAAAATTGACCACTGTACCGCGCTTTTATTAAATTCACTATGTGTTTGTATGCATATATTGGGATGGAGGTATATATACGTGAGGGACAAATTAAATTGTATGTATATAAGTCTATATTTTTTGTTTTTGCGGTTCGATATTTTTTTATGGAGGTTATTTAATATGGGGTACTTATTTTCTTTATGGTTTTATCTGGTCGCTGGATCCAACAATGTCGAAGAAGGACCAATGATTACTTCAGGGAGTTTTCCTTCTTCAGGAGTTGGTGGCTGGGCGGTATAGAGATGGTGCTGGTGGGAGTATGCTGGTGATACCGGTGGTGGTGGCTATTTGCCGGCTGTGGTTGGTGCTGCAATTTATTTCTTCCTGCTTTTCTTTTCACTCATACACGCGGAACTGGGAGCGCAAAACATCAAAATTGATTTTATCCACTTAATAAAACGAGCTTGAATATGGTACAATCCAATTTTAATTTATTCAATTATATTTAGAACTATAATTTAATTCCAATTAAAAGAGTTAAGCACGAAAAAATTCGCAAAACATTCGGGTTGAAGCAAACGATGAATTTGACAGCTGTGTGTACATATGTGTGTACATAGCGCATTTGTTACGTTAAAGTGTAACAACTCAAAATTTCCAAATTTTAGTTTTTTGCAAGAAAATAATGTGCAGTGGTCATCTCTACCCACTGTAAAAATCTTTAAGTGATTTGTCTAGTCTTGCGTTAAAAAAACCGTTATGACTCTCTCTTTGTTTTCAGAATGACTTCTTTCGACTCACCTAAAGAGTTACATTTTTAGTTGTATCCAAGTGTTTTATCAAATTTGTTCGTTAGTGTATCACATAAAGTGTAACATTTTGAATTGTGCCTATTTACAACAAATCATATTTATCAATTCCAGTGAGAATTTTCAGTTAAACAGAGACAACTCAAAATAATACCACTATGTATATAAAAAAATTTCAGGAAAAGAGTAATAACTCAAAAATTTTGTTATTTTCGTGCAAATACTAAACAAATAAAAATGAAACAACGGTTATATTATTTTTAATGATATTTTCGTGCAATTACATTGTTTTTTCTTTGTAATATATTATTAATATTTACGGAAACAGTTTTTCGTCTCTACTGAAAATGTTCAAATTTTGAGTTGTTACACTTTAACGTAATAAGTGCGATATGTATATATGTACACAGCTGTCAACCTGTTGCTGGTGTTGCCAGAGAAGTGGGGAGTTACACAGGGTGCGTGCGCAAAGCCTGTACTAACTACTTCTCTGTGGTGAATATTAAAATGTAATGTTAAAAACTGGGAATATATGTATATAAATATAAATTATAAATTATTACTTCAGTTTGATAGTATACATATATATAAGTGAGTTAAATGCGTATAAATAAAGTAAGCATTTATACAAGGGAAATTCAGTACTTAAATAGGATTTCAAATATTTAATTTTGCCAACGGCGGCAGTCGCTTAGACAGTATGCTTATCTTTTGTACTCCAGCTGATTCATCATATCAGATGCTTTTTATTAAAAATTATTTTTTCATACTCCTTTTATACATAAAAAAGTAAATCTTAATATTTTTTGGAAATATTTTGACCAAATTCTTCGAATACATTGAAGTTTATATATCCGATGGAAACAGGGTGACCATTTTTTTTTTTGCATGGAGCGTGAGGCGCCTTAATGTATATACATTGGTTGCGAGAGAGCATACAAACGCGATCGCTCATAGCAAGCCTGCTGGTGTAAAAAATCTTTTGTTTACAATCTCCTAGCAATGAAATAATGCAGTTATTGATTTGACTACCGCTCGTTTGCCTTAGCGTTTCTCGCTATAGGTTCAGAGCGCGAAATGAGAAAGCGATCGAAATTGCATTCAAATGCGAGCACTGCTCCAACAGCAATCACTTGACGTTAATATAGGTCTTAATAATATATATGTCTTAGACAAAAGACAATTTTTTAACATAATATTAAATTCAGTTTTTAATCAGTCAATTTTCTTACGAGTTAATTTTCTTACGAGTTAAACTAACAAAGATTATTATAAAGCAGGGACGGAGACTTTTATTAGTTTTAAAATAAAAGTCCAAAGAAACAAGTTATTTCTGGACTGTTATTCTTACCCGGACAAAAATAATCGCACAAGTCGGACTTTTATTTTTTCTAGCCAGCAATAAAAGTTATCTTGGTCATTTTATTTTTTAAGGACAGATAAAAGTCCGAGCCAAAATCAACCAACCCGCCAATCTAAGTTTAATGAATTTTTTATCACATGAAAGAGGATTGACGGTTTAAAGTTTCAAAGTTATTGTGATTTAAAAATTCGCATTCAATCACGGATCGTATCTAGTAATTCGCCCCAGACCATTGCCCGAAAGAGGGTCTGATGATAAGGACACTTTGAAACATGTCATCCCGTCCATCGCTGTACATATCTTGGTTGTTGTTGTTTTAACACTACGTTGCCCTGCCTAGGTAGTCAGTATCAACCTTACCCAATATTGTCATCGAACTCTTCTAACGGAAGTCCTAGAAACCTAGCGGCTTCAACAGGGGAGGACCAGAGGGATATGGGTGTTAGAAGAGTAGGCACGGTTGAGCAGACAAAAAGATGGTTTGTAGTATGGGGGGACAAGCCGCATGCCGGACAAACATTAGGCAAGTCGGGGTTCAGTCTGGATAGGTAAGAGTTTAACCTATTACAATATCCAGACCGGAGTTGAGCCAGCATCACCTTAGTCTCCCTAGGCAGCTCGCGCTCCTCTTCGGCAACAGGTGGTGTTGTTGCCTGAAGAACGGCGTTCACCGGGAGAGAGCCAACATAGGAATTTACCGAATTAGTGTGGATGAGGGTGAGGCTCTGCCGGTGCACCTTAGGATCAAACGGCGTGGAAATCAGGTGCCGGATCTCATCGTAATGTTTGCATAGATGACTCCTTATGCTCCTGGGGGGCGGCTTCTCGTTGATCAGGCGTCCGTTCGGATGCTGCGGTTTGCAACAGTTGAACAGGAATTGCCTGGTCAACATCTCGCTATGCTCTTTAACGGCGAGCATTTTCGCTTCGTTATGAAGGTGATGCTCAGGAGACATAAGAAGACACCCAGTGGCGGTACGAAGGGCGGTGTTTTGGCCGACCTGTAGCCTCGTCCAGTGTGTGTCAGCTAGCCCCGGCGACCATATTGGCGTCGCGTAGCTCAGTACCGGCTGGCCAATTGCTTTATATGTAGCTAGCAACGTTTCTTTGTCTTTACCCCAAGTGCTGCCAGCTAGGGACTTGAGGATTTTGCTACGGCTTTGGACTTTATTGGCAATTGCGGTTACATGAGCGCCGTATTTGAACATGTTATCAAACGTCACCCCTAAGATTTTGGGGTGTGAGACAGTTGGTAGCTTGACACTATTAACGTAGACGTCTAATTCCATGTTCACTTGCGTTGTCCACGTCGTGAATAGGGTGGCCGAGGACTTATTCGGTGACAATGCCAAGTTTCTCCCGGCGAAGAATTCGGACACGGCTGGGAGGTATGAGTTAATGCGAGAGCAGAGTTCTTCAACGGAGGGGCCTGTTGCAAGAATCGTACAATCGTCGGCGTAAGAGACGATCGAGACACCCTCTGGTGTGGGGGGGGGCGTAGTTTCGATATATAATAGTTAAACAGAAACGGGGATAGGACACCACCCTGTGGCACCCCTTGTTTAACTATTCTTGGTTTTGATCTTGCGCCTCTGAACTCAACCGACGATTGACGACCGCTCAGGTAGTTGGCAGTCCAACGTTTAAGACAGGGAGGAAGGGGCGAGTCTTCAAGGTCTTTCATTAGTTGCGCATGGTTGACCATGTCAAAAGCTTTGGCCAGGTCAAGCGCAACTAGCACTGTCCTGTGGTTTGGACGCTTTTGGTTTAATCCGTCCCCTATCTGAGTAGTTATGGCGTTCAGCGCGGTGGTGGTGCTGTGATTTTTGGGAAATCCATGCTGATGTTCGGCGAGCCGCAGGTTTGCGGTGAAGTACGGTAACAAGATAGATTCCAACACCTTCACTACTGGCGAGAGGAGAGATATCGGGGGATATGACTCCCCGACGGCAGCTGGCTTGCCAGGCTTTAGTAGTAGGACCACCTTTGCTTGTCTCCATCTTTCAGGAATAACAAAGGTGGACAGGGAAAGGTTGAAAATGTGTGTAAGATATCTTATGCCTTCGTCGCTGAGGTGTTTCAGCATCAGCATGGAAATGCCATCGTGGCCAATATATTTGGTGTTCTTAGATCTCCGAATTGCCTCATGAACTTCTGTTGTGGAGATGGCAATGGGCGCATCGCTGTTTTTGTGTTTGTGCGCTTCCCTGGTGGCTCGGCGAATCTCTTTGTTCAACGGAGGATGCATTACAAATTGTCGGCAGAAGGCGCTCGCGCATCTTTTTGGCTTCGACTGAACCTTATCACCGAAGGCGATGGATATTTTGTCGTTAGGTTTAGTCGGGTTGGACAACGATTTCACCGTCGGCCATAATTTGCCAACTCCAGCCGAGAGGTTGCAAGACTTTAGGTGTTGCTCCCACTTAACGCGTTTGTGTTGATCTACTAAGCGTCTGATATCCCCATTAAGATCCCTTATTTGAGGATCCGTAGGGTCAAGGCGTCTAATATGGTCACGTTCATTTGCCAGGGCCGCTGCCTCTGCGGGGAAGAATGGACGCACTTCCTTTATTCTACCTGACGGAATGTGTTGATGGGAGGCTGAAATTAGGGCCATACGAAACGCCTTTTCCGTGGTGTGCGTTGAAGTCACCAAGGATGACGCGGTTCTCGCCCCTGAGTAACGCACGAATGTCAGGGTGGTAATCCCTGGGACAACAGGTGACAGGAGGTATGTAAATGTTTATGATTTCAAGGTCGACATCGCCTGACCGGACAACCATACCTTGACGTTGTAAGGTGGTGTCCCTCGGGTCGATGTCAGGCTCAAATAGACGATACTGCACAGATTGATGCGTGATGAATGCCAGACCACCCCCAAGCCCTCTGGCACGGTCACAACGGTGTACATTGTACCCGTTGCAGGTCTGAAAAGACGACCTTCCACCTAGCTTTGTCTCCGGAATCGCCGCGATCTTGATGTTGAGTCGCTTCATTAAATTTGTCACTTCAACAATTTTACCGGTTAGGCCGTTGCAATTAAATTGCAGGATACCGAAATGTGCAGGGGTAGCAGAGTTTATGCTGGGGGTCAAGGACTAGTGCGTATGCCTAGGTGATAATAGGCTGGGTCGCGCACTACGGCGCAATCTTGAAGTCGAAGGAATCGCGTTACCAGAAGGTAAAGGCAAGTCGGACGACGTTGAAGGTTGCGTAACTCGACAGCATGGCGCAACGTACGTATCAGTCCATAGGTTCCTGTTCGCGAGTCCAGAGCATATAAGCAGGTGACACAGGCCAAGGCAGTTATTGCACTTGACTGATGCCAACGGCGTATATAATCTTAACGGACAAACAGTGCACGTAGTATAAGGGACCAGGAGCTGATGGTTGTGGCTTATACTCGTGCTGATGCTGGAAGAAGAGGGGCTGACCGAGGGGGTGGGAGAGAGCGGACGCTAAGCATTGCTCAAATCCACTTGGGAAGTGCTACGTAGGGAGTAGCTGTGAGCTGCTGTGTGAGATGTTGACGCCTGGGGGCGTGAGCGGCCGCTCGGAAGGTCTACTTGCTGATGTGCATTGTTAATGCTAGCCGTGGATACTGATGTGACAGAGTCAGACATACATATATGGCGGAGCGATACTTGATCGACGACGGCCACTGGACGTCGTAGGACGTGAACAGCAAGGGGCCACAAAAGTTCTATAAAAACTAGCGGGTCTATGAGTAGAATGTGAACGTTTCACATAAATTTTCTTCCAGCATATACAGCAGATCCGTTCTCTAGGTCCGGGGTTGGATTCAATACCAGCCCGGAGCAGGAGAGTCTTGAGCAGTCCCGCTGCAAGGAGCTGCTCGGAGGATGACATTATTGGGGGGGGGATAACTGATGGTTTACATTCCGGTACGTAGAACCGGCTGTCGTGGGAATATGTATCTTGGTAATTTGTATCTACTTACCAATTTTTCCTTAAGTTCAAAAACAATAATAAGTGACTAAGAATTCTTATAAACGGTCTTGAGCTCATTAAAATTTGAAAATATGTAAAAATAAATCAGACCATTAAAACCAATAACACTAAACTATAAATATATTAAACCCTGCTATCGGTAAGTGTGCCGGCCAAAAGGTAGACGGCATTGGTGTGGTATTTTAGCCCTTCGACCGACCTTTTGACTTTTGACCAGCTCCTGTTGAATAGAAAGAAAATTTAATTGAAATAAGTATGGTGTTATTAATTTATAAATAAATAAATATATATAAATATGCAACTAGGGTTGTTTATATACTCATCTCACCTTCAAGACACAGATTTGTTCCTCTGTCACCTTATTTTTGGTAACAAGCTCCTGTTGAGTAGAAAGAAAAATATTTCCATTCGAATTATTCGAATAATTTTTATTCGAATAGTCCCATGCCTAATAACTATACATATTTATATTACTTTACTTATTGGAAATATTTTTCTTTCTACTCGAATATATTCGAATTTTTTATTCGTTTATTCGAATAGTATTATTCGCTTATTCGAATAGTACTATTCGAATATTTTTGTTAATAGATTTTTAAAACGATATTCGCTGTTTTCTTTGCTTGTACCTATGAGCGTGCATTTATGTTTTGTATGTTTTGTATGTATGTATGTATGTTTGAGTGTACAAATGTGTGCCCAAGCAGTAACAATATTTCTTTCATTATTCGAATAGTGGTAACGAATAGTTGTATTTATTCGGTTAATGGTGGTTGAATAGTTTTTGGCTTATTATCTTAATAATTAAATAGATATTTGTACAGTGTTGTGGGAATAAATAAACACAAAGGACCTACTTGTATGAGTGATATATTTAAAGTTTTCGCATACTATGTGTTAAGATGGAAAATTTATGCACTTGTACAAAAAAGTGTTTAACGGAAGTCCCTTTAATAAGTTTTTTTTTAAATTATTTGGTCCATTTTGGTGCAGGAACATCAAAGCTGATACAAGATAGGGTTTTAATTTGCTTCTTTAGGGTGTAGTAGTAGTATGTGCAAAATTTAATTTTTTCAAACGTATTTAGAATACCTAGTCATTGTTTAAAATATATTAATTCGCAATCGCTCATCCAAGTAGGTCGATTGTGTTCATTTAGTTAACGAGCTTAGAGATCCAAATTTAAAACAAATAGTCGCGCTTTATGCAATTCTTCAGTTGATGAAACACAATAAAAAATCTACCTACTAATGATCATCCTTAACCAGCCCATTCAATACAAAGAGTTCGCACTATTCGAATAAACGAATAAAAAAATTCGAATAAATACTATTCGAATTTTTTGCAACGAATATTTTTATTCGTTTATTCGAATAGTGTTTATTCGAATATTATTCGAAAAAAATCCCACTCCTAATAGTTATATAAATCCATGTAGTAATAATAACAGGCTCTCTCCTTCAATGCATCCATTTGTCTTTCTGCCACCTCATTACTATTGGCAGCAATATACTGTTATATAGAAAATAAAATAATTTTAATAAGCATAGTATTAGCTTTGTTCGCGTACAAAACTTACAAAAAGTGTAAGTGAAATGAGAATTACGTAAAACTCTCTCGAAACGCACAAAGTGAAAAGTTTCAACCTAACAGGAGTCAATAGAAACTTGCAGCAAAAACAGCTGTGGCCATTTTGACTGGTTTAAAGTTCTAACTTTTAAATTTTTGTTGTTGCTTTCCCTTATCACGATCAGCTGTTTTCCACTTCCACTCCAATTTTTACGGAAAGAAATTCCCACAGCAAAGACTTGTAGCTCTCTCTGTCAATGAAATGTCAAAATTCGCTCTCTCGCTGCTGTTTTATGTATGCGAACACTTTCTCAGTCAAAATTTTATACAATTTAATAAAAATTTTAAAAATTTAATGTACGCGAACTGTAAACTAGACTATATTTCCAATCGATATCATAAATGTATTTGTGACAGTCTTAGCTATCTAGAGATGGCAACCCTTTTTAACGTGATACACACTGATAATGGTCTTTGCCATCTCTATCATAAGTACAAGCCATGCGGCATTACATTTTATACTTCCGAATAATAAACACCTACTTAAGCTTGATCACGTGTGTCTTTTTTTAAACGGGTAACATGGCGCAGTCGGTAGTTTATTGTCAAACATCAGCTTTATAAGCAGGTTACGAAGAAAAATCAATATAAAAAAGGTATGACAATAACCTAAACTAACAACGGAAAGTAATATTTCGACTTGGAGGGAGACAAAAAGCCAGATTCGGGCAATTCACCCTGGGCACGCACGTATGTCAAAATAGACATACAAACAATGGAGACCACTGTCGTTTGATGGAAACATTAAAGAGAAGTGGAACAAATGGAAACTTCAATTTATACATGAAAGCCACGGGGCTAGATAAAAGAGACGAAGACAGAAAGGTTGCAGTGTTCTTACATGTCATCGGTG
This sequence comes from Sphenella marginata, assembly GCA_951509765.1. Lineage (NCBI taxonomy): Eukaryota > Metazoa > Arthropoda > Insecta > Diptera > Tephritidae > Sphenella > Sphenella marginata. The sequence goes on from OX608081.1 coordinate 61,051,469, forward strand.
ATGAAGCGCTTGAAAAGTTCAACACGTTCGGGTTGAGTGAAGCTGACAGTAGCAAACTTGGCGCAGTATCAAAAGCATTTGAAGACTATTGTTCTGAGACAGTGGAACACACCTGTTTTTTACAAGAGTGCAACAAAGTGGTGAAAATTTCACAAATTATTTAACAGACCTAAAAACATTAAGCGCTACATGTGGTTTTGGCAACCTCAAATACAGCCTAATAAAAGACAGAATAGTCTGTGGCATCCGAGACTCAGAAGTGAGAAACCGCCTCCTACGAGAAGATAAACTCGATTTGGAAAAATGCATACAAATATGCAAAGCAGTAGAGCTAGCTGACATACAAATGAAAACAATTGATGATGACACAAAAATACACGTGATCAAAGCAAAGGCGGACAACAAGTCAACTGGAGTTCTTCGCAAGCAAGTCCCGAGCAGCAATTGGTATGGTGGCAACAACATGAGCAATGATGAGGAGAAATGGCTGGCACATTCATCCAACCCGAACAAAGTGTGCCGGAAATGTGGTCGACATCATGGATTTAGGCAGTGTCCGGCGTTTGGTAAAGTATGCAATATCTGTAAGAGAAAAAATCATTATGCCAAAATGTGCACCATTAAAAAACAAATCAGATAATAGAAATGATAAGGTAGACTCACTCTAACTATGTTGGTAGTGTAAACAGCTCAGATAGTGTATTAGATTGGACTGAGCAAATTAAAATAAATAACTCTTGCACAATCGAGGTAAAATTAGACTCAGGCGCTAGATGCCTGTGAGCAAACTAAAATATACTAAATTGAAAAATACAAAGATTGAAAAAACAAATGTAAAACTAACAGCGTATGGAGGTTAACATATAAATATTATCGGGAAATGTAATCTAAATTGTAAATTCGCTCATAGAGAAGATGCAAACCTGGAGTTTATAGTAACCCAGAACACAAATGATCAGCCAGTAATAATAGGTTTACCAAGTTTAATGAAACTTGACATTGTGCAAAGAGTTCACAATATAGAATCAAAAGACAAACGCTCCCTAAGCGGGAAAATATTTACTAAATATAAAAAAGCATTTGAAGGTATGGGATGCATAAACAACTTCCAATATGACATCCAATTAAAAGACGATGCTAAACCTATTACCTACCGCAAAATACCTATTGCACTTAATGATGCAGTAAAAAAAGAATTAGAAAACATGGAAAAAGAGGGTATAATAAAAAAGGTTACTGAGCCCACTGAATGGGTTCACCCCATAGTCATTAGTAAAAAGAAAAATGGTCAGATCAGAATTTGTATAGATCCGACCGAGCTAAATAAATCCATTAAAAGACAACACAAAAGAATCCCCACATTTGATGAGCTAAGTTCAAATATAGCAGGTAGCAAAATTTTTAGCGTGCTTGATGCAAGTAAAGCCTTTCATCAAGTAAGGCTAACAGAAAAAAGTATTCATATGATGACAGTCATCACCCCGTTCGGCAGATACAGGTACCTAAGAATGCCGTTTGGCATTAATTCTGCAACTGAAGTATTTCAAGAATGTTTTGAGGAAATCTTTGGTGATATTGAGGGCGTTGACATTTACATTTATGATGTTAGAATCAAAGGCAAAGACCAAGAGGAACATGACTATAGGTTGAAAAAAGTATTGGAAAGAGCGGTAAAGAGAAATGTAAAATTTAAATTTGACTAGTGTAAGGTTGGTAGCAAAGAAATTAGGTATATGGGTCATATATTCACAGATCAGGGTATAAAAATTGACACAGATAGGGTAAAATCAATCAGTGATATGAGTCCCCCAAAAAACAAGAAGGAACTCGAAACTTTTCTCGGTATGATAACATACGTATCAAGGTTTATACCCAGTTTAGCGTGTAAAACGGCCGTCCTGAGGGAGTTAACAAAAAAAAACGTTCTATGGAATTGGGACGAAAATGCAAACAAAGCTTTCGCGGAGCTAAAAAATGTTCTCACCAAAGCGCCAGTCCTACAATACTATGACGTAAACAAACCCACAGTTTTAAGTGTGGACGCATCCCAAAATGGCCTAGGAGCGGTCAAACCTACCCGTGGCGTACGCGAGCAAGGCGTTAACGCCGACTGAACAACGATACGCGCATATAGAAAAGGAAGCCCTAGCAATAGCGTTTGGTTGTATAAAATTTGACCAACAAATATATAGCAAAGAGACCCTAGTTGAAACGGATCACAAGCCCCTAGAGGAAATATTTAAGAAAAACATAAATTATTGTCCTGCTAGATTACAAAGCATAAGGCTCAGATTGCAAATTTATAATCTAACAGTCAAATACAAACCCGGTAAAGAATTATTTTTAGCTGACGCGTTATCCAGAGCCTTCTGTATGAATGAGAAGTTGGACTTAGAAAAAGAGATTGAAACACAAGTCTGCCTGGTTATGGACTCCTTTCCAATATCGCTACAAAGAAAAGATGAGTTCAACAGAGAAGCAGAGTCAGACGAAGAGATGCAATGGTGCAGTGAAATAACGCCCAAGGAAATAACGCCCATGGGCCTTATTTCCTTTTTAAAAAGGAAATAAAGCCCATGGGTGTTATCACCTTTTGCTGATGGGTGTTATTTCCTTTTTCGAAGAGAAATAAAGCCCACGGACGTTAAAAACGAATTAAAACAAGCTGATTCAAGAATTAAGTATATGGTTTTCTTTATTTCAATAAATTTGAACATATTTGTTATGTTTTTATAAGGCGGGGTGCAATATCGCCTTGTGAAATAAGCCCTTTAAGGCCTTATTACACTATTGAAAGTGAAATAAGGCCTTTATTTCAAAAAAGGTTTTATTACACTTCGAAAGAGAAATAAAGTCTTAAAGGCCTTATTGCTCTTTCATTTTTTTTAATGAAACAATAATATTCTAATTCTTTTTGTATTTTATTGAATAGTTACACACAAATTTCACGTTAACCAAAGTGGGAAACGTGGCACGCGGAAGGACATCACCGTGGCGGTAGCCACGGCTATGGCACACACCCGGAGTTGGAATGGCGTAGCCCAGGGTTCTTTTTTGAAGCGCGGCCGAAGGCCGCCTACGCAGAAAGGTGTTCTGCACCTAAAAATCGTGGATCGGGCCTCCGTAACTATAATCCGAAGGGGGAAAAGCAATATTTTGTTTCTGTGAAAAGTTATTAGTGAAAAACCGAAAATTGTCCGGGGTCAGATCCCCAATTCGGGCCCCATCCACGTTTTTTATGTGCAGGACACCTTTCCGCGTAGGCGGCCTTCGGCCGCGCTTCAAAAAATAACCCTGGGCTACGCCATTCCAACTCCGGGTGTGTGCCATAGCCGTTGCTACCGCCACGGTGATGTCTTTCCGCGTGCCACGTTTCCCACTCTTTTCTCACAGGGTAATTTGTGAAAAAAAATGCTAATCAATAGTTCGTGTTGCTCGCGTAAAATCCTATGGGCGTTATTTCTCTTTTAAAAAGGAAATAAGAGCCATGGGCTTTATTTCTTTTTGCAGATGGGCGATATTTCCATTTAAAAAGGAAATAAGGCCCATGGGCGTTATTTCCTTTTTGAATGGGAAATAACGTCCATGGGCGTTATTTCCTTGGGCGTTATTTCACTGCACCGATGCAATTACTAAAGATTTACATATATGAAGGATGGCCTGCCAATAAAATGCAGGTTGAGAATGCTGCAAAGCAATATTATAACTACTCTAATGAATTAACAATAACAGACGACCTAGTATTCAAAGGCAATAGTGGTTCCAAAAAACTTGAGAAAAAATGCTAGATTTGATCCATTTCAATGACCTGGGAAAAGAAAAATGCAAAAATAGGGCAAGGGAGATCCTGTTTTGGCCACAAATGAATAAAGAAATTGAAGACATGATAGATACGTGGGCAATTTGTAACAAATATAGAAAAGCCAACGCAAAAGAAACGTTGATAAACAGAGAAGTTCCATAAGTGTAGACATATTTTACTATCAGGGCTCCGAATTTTTGCTGACCGTGGACTATTTACCAAATATGTAGAGGTTGCTAAACTAAGAGACATGTCAAGCAGCTCAGTGATAGCAGCACTAAAATCCCAATTCGCAAGGCATGGAATCCCATATATAGTATACTCAGACCCTGGAATACAACTAAACAGTTCAGAGATGTCAAAGTTCGCCAGAGATTGGGACTTCACCTGGAAAACCTCCAGCGCAAGGCATTCCCAATCTAACGGAATGGTAGAGAGGCATATAGGTACAATCAAAAGAATGTTTAAAAAATGGATGATCTGGCAATGTTGGAATACAGAAACAACCCAATAGGCGAGGGATTGAAATCTCCCAATGAAATCATGTTCGGTAGGAAGATTAGAGGAATTATACCAAATAACAGAAACTTTAAAAGAGAATGTGAGGATAAAGAAACAAGGGGTAAATTAATTGATAGACAACTGAGGCAAAAATAGTATTATGATAAGGGTGCACGTAACCTAAGACCTATGGGAATAATGATAAAGTATATGTAAGGAAAGATTTAAATAAACTATTAGTTCCAGGTAGAGTAAACAAAATTTGTAACCGTCCCAGATCATACGAAGTAAGATTAGCAAATGGAAACAAGATAGAGAGAAAACGCAGACATTTACATGGTCCGATTCAGGATAATCATATCGAAAGGACGCAATATAATGTAAACGATCCTACAAATAAAAACGATGGGACGCAGGGTATTGTAAGCGATCTTTTAAATAATAACAAAAGGACGCAAGATAATGTAAGCGATCCTTCGTTTAAGGAAACTGAAATCAGTTCTCCCGCCCCAGTGCAAATGTACGGACACATTCGAGTAGAGAGATTAAGAAACCTAATTATTTGAATGAATATACTAAATAAAAAACTGAATTTAAAATTGTAATGGGAAAGGATAAACAACCAATCTAATTCAAGATGTTAATTACCTTACCAAACAAAGAACTAGATTTAAGATTGTTATGGAAAAGGATAAACCAATTTAATTAGCAGCTGTTAGAGGGAAGATATGACAGTCTTAACTATCTAGAGATGGCAACCCTTTATAACGTGATACACACTGATAATGGTCTTTGCCATCTCTATCATAAGTACAAGCCATGCGGCATTACATTTTATACTTACGAATAATAAACACCTACTTAAGCTTGATCACGTGTGTCTTTATTTAAACGGGTAACAGTATTTAAGTTTTGAGGTTACCGAAAAGACAAGTGATTTGCAGCCAAATTAGCGAAGCGAACGTTCGTTTCGTCTACCAGACGTTTCGTTCGTGTGTTTGTATCATGTAAATATACTTTCGTCTGGCAAGCACGAAAACAGCTGGTCGTTACGTTGTTTTCGTCTAGGTTGGCATTTTCTAACACGAATACAAGACGAAAGAGAGACGATGATCGTTTAAAAAAGACGGAAGGTTATTAGTGATCGTCATGATGGATGTTTCTGGCAAAAAAGTACCTAAACAAAAAAAATGTGAATTATTATGAGATTTTTAACTTAAATTAATACTTCTACTATTAAAAAAGACAACAAGTACACAGTTCGAGATATTTGTAAAGGATATGGAGAGAAATCCTGACATGGGCTGAGGTGAACCAGTGTTTGGTTCCGATAGAGGCAGAGTAGAGGAGCGGTGGGAGGAAATAAAAGAAATAAAAAAAGTAAAATATCCAAATAAAATGATTATAACCACAATTCAAAATGGTTTCAATGTTTTAATATAAAAACCACTGAATAAATCAAAAATACTTCAAATCTCAGAAAAATCCTTACAAAATACATTTAGGGTTCATCCGGTATTATCGTTTCAGTCATTTGCAATGTAATGGAGACGAAAGCAGCGTAAATAACGTAAATCGAACGATAAAGATACAAGATCCCACAATGAGACGAAAACGTCAGCAGACGAATCGTTCTGTAGCCTATCGTTCGAGATAGACGATAAGGCTGTTGGTCTGCATCCATGTATTTCACGGTGATGGTTCCGTTTTGTATGTGTTCTCTCAAATGTATTCGAAGATCGATATGTTTAGTTTTGTTACTTATTACGTTGTTTTGGCATAGTTTCAATGCCGCCTGGTTGTCGTTAAAAATTTAAATAATTTGCTGTTTACGTTCAGGTATGTCTGCAAGGAAAGTCTTAAGATGTAGCGCATCCTTTACAGCTTCTGATAATGCTATATATTCGGCCTCTGTTGTGGACATGGCTGTGGTCCTTTGTTTTCTCGACTCCCAACTGATAGTGCCATTTGAAATTGTAAAGCAATATCTGTATTTGCATTTTTGTCAAATGTTAGACCAGTTTCCATTGTCCCTTTTAGGTACCTTAGATTTCGTTTTTCAGACTTAAAATGTTCACTGCCAAAACAGTTGTTGAATTGGGAAAGGTAACTTACCGCGAACATTATATCAGGTGTCGTTGCTACTGCTAAAAACATCAAGGATCCAATCAGGTTTTGATATGGCAAGCGGTCGTCACATTTTGTTTTTTTTTTCTTCTAGCTTTAGACGTGGTTCTATTGGTGTGGCGCAGCTTTTACATTATTCCATATTGATGTCCCTCATTTCAAAAATATTGGTCAATTTTCTTTTGATTATTTCGAAAGTCTGCTCACAGGAATATGCCAATAGTACGTCATCGACATATAGCCCAAGGAGTATCTTTGCTCCTCCTTTCCGCATTACGTAAATGCAGGGATCTGCTATTGATAAAATGAAACCAAGCTTATTTAGTTCGGAGTCTAACTTTTTATACCATTGGCGTCCGGACTGTTTTAGTCCGTATAGGGCCTTTTTAAGACACATACTTTTTCACTTGGTGACTCGTTAATTTGCTTTAGCATTTCGTTTGCTTTGTGGTAGAAAGTCAAATCTTTCTTTTCGCTCTCGTCAGCTAAAATCTCTGCGATATATTTTTCTAAATATTCTGGCTTCTTCATTACTATGCGTTCTTCTAGAAACCCATTTAGGTAGGCCGTGACGTATAATTAATGCAATTTAAGGTTTTCTTGTACGGCGGTTGACATCATTAGCCTAAGGGAAGTTAGTTTTTCAACTAGAGCCCAAGCTTCATTATAATCTACACCTGGTCGTTGCAAAAAACCGCGTGCAACAAGTCGAGCCTTATTGATATCTCCTTTGTCTTTTAGTATGATTTTGAAATCTTTTTTTCTTTTTCTTTTATTTCCCATGTACCATTTTTTATGTGAGCTCTAATTTCTGATTTTATAGCTCCATGCCATTCTTTATCTAATTTGTCGAATTCACACATGTAGGTTAGCTCATCAAGATTGCTTTCGCAAAAGTTTGATATTTCTTTATATTCATCCGATGTTTGCTCCTGATCGGTTACATAGTCAAACAGGTGGATTTCGATTTCGAATGGGTCTCTGAGTTTCTCTACCGTTTTTTGGTTCATTTTCGCTTTGCGGGTTTAATTCGATTTCGGATTCTCCACCTTGATAAGATTCGGTTTCATGGATATCATGATTTTCCGAAATTTTTTCTTCATAGGCTGGTGGGTTTGATATGGAGCGTGGTGCACACTCAATGTCTGCACTATATTTGTTTTTATTTTTTTTTTGTGGCTCGCCAGTTTGATTTTCTATTTCGGACCCACAGAAAAGATTTTCGTATTTACCCGATTCGATAGCATGCATATGGTAATGCATTTTGTCAATTATTGTGACATCTCTACTTATTAAAATTTTTTCTTTATTTGGTAAATACATACGCAAGCCTTTTGCATTTTGTGCGTAACCAACAAAAACACCTTCTGTAGCCTTTGGTGTGAATTTACCCATTCTGTGCTTGTTTAATGCGAACGCTTTGCTACCAAAAATGTGTAGTTGGTTTCCGGAGGGCACAAGTCCGGTCCATTTTTCATGTGGTGTGCTGCCTTTTAGAGCCTTCGCAGGACTTCTGTGAAGTAAATAGTTGGCAGTATATACCGCCTCTGCCCATAATTTTAGTGGTACGTTTCCCTCTATCATCAAGCATCGCGCTTTATCCAGCAGTGATCTATTTTTTCTTTCGATTTGCCCGTTTTGTTGTAGCGTTGTGGCGAGTATGGTGCAGTCAGCCGTCTCTTAATGCCTCTTTCTGCGATTGCAGTATTCTGTGATATTATCAAATTGAAAATTTTTAATTTGTTTATTGTGAAAGTTTTCTACTTCATTTTGGTATTCTTTAAACTTTTCGAGTACTTCATTTTTATGAACGATAAAATATATGCAGCAATATTTTGTGAAGTCATGTAGGAATGTGACGAAATATCTGGCTCCACCCAAAGAATCGACATTTATAGGGCCACATACATCGCTATGGATTATCTCCAATGGCTGGCTTGACTTTATGCCTTCCATGGAAGTAAACGGTAATCGGGTCATCTTACCTTTTGTGCAGACTTCGCATTTTGGTAAATTTTCGTTGATTATTGTCACACCTTTTATGAGGTTGTTCTTCGCTGCCATTTTTAAGTCGTTTTCATTTAGGTGTACTAGTTTTCGATGCCACAATTCAATGTTGCTTTTAGTAGTGTGTATAATTTTTGCTTTTTCTGTTTTTGTGTAATAAAGGCCGTTCTCTTTTTCAGCGATGAGTGTGGTATGACCACGCTTGTCTTTGATAAACGCTTTATCATTTGTAAAAATTACGCTGTTTCCCTTTTCAGTAATTTTAGTCACGGACAATAAGTTTGTTGTTAGTGTATATTTCTCGTTGTTTATGTTGAGTGAGACCTTAACTTTCCCTTCGAAACTCACGGTGTGTCTATTTGATGCTAACTTTAGTGATCCAGTTTCAGCGCTAAATGTGTCGAAGTTGCTTTCTTCCGAACACATATGAGAAGTGCACCCGCTGTCCAAACACCATGTGCCTGGGGAGGTTATGTTCATGCATGTGGATGTTATCTTGCTGAGCTTCTTTTTACTTCAACAATTTTCTATCGAATGACCTTTCTTTTTGCATGATTTACAATAAATTTCTTTATTTTTCTTTTTTACATATTTAGAATGCGCCTTCATTTTGATTACCTTTTCTCGCATAGTTTTCTTCAATAATTTTTACTTTCAGCTTACGTAATCCCACAATTCGACTTTTATTAGGACTGCTTGTGCCTGTCCTAGTTGTCTTTTGTGAGTGCCTCAATGCGATGATGCGTGGTAGTAGCCATTTTTGTGTTTAAAGCCCAAACCTTGGTCTGCTACCAATTGTTGGATATAAGGGCAATAATAAACTTGTCTATATTTTCAATCAATATCATAAATGTATTATTTGTTAATTTATATTTATACAAGTTTTGAAGTTACCGAAAAGACAAGTGATTTGCTCTGCAGTCAATTGTAAAAAGGAAAGAAAAAGTATAAGTTGTTGACATCTTAGAGATGAGATAATAAAAATATGATTGTGTTTATATCGAAATAGAGATGGTGCAACACGAACAAAGCTAATATCAGTTGAATCTTCTTACCTTCAAGGCATCTGCTTGCTTCTCCGCTGTCTTGTTGCTGTTGTCAGCCACCGCCTGATATTTGGCGACCTTCAAAAGTTCCACAGCGATTTCGTTGTCGGGATGCTTCCTTTTTGGAAAACTGCGTGGCAGGAGTTGTTGGTCTGCTTGCATGTGACACTTTGCGCACCGTTCCCATAAGAGGGTGTTACGGCCATCAATACTTGAAATTCCTGACAAAAAGTGTTTATATCTGTTTACACACATGGTTATATGAACGCACCTCGCAAATTTTGTTTGATAAATTTATCGATCAGCTGATTAATTGTCAACAAATTACAAATATCAAGCAAAAAATATGAGAAAATGCCTAAATCAAGCGAAAAATCAAAATTAAAATATTTTTACAAGGAAATCTTTAAATGACTTGCTGATGGTATAAATCTTTTATGAAAACGATGGTAGTAATTGTGCTATGTTAAATATGTCCGGTATTCTAACCCGCCATTCCCATTGCAGAAGATCGAAAGAGGAAAGAGGACTATGGAAGGGAAGAGGAAAGAGGACTATGTAAATGCAAAAGTTTTGGACTAATCAATGCTTCCTTTAAGTAGACAAAAGCTTTATGACATTCTTCTGTCCATTCGAAGAAAACATTCTTTCTGCAAAGCCTAGCTAGTTTTCTTGAATGTTCTGGAAAATTCGGTACAAATCTTCTGTAATAATTACAGAAAGCTACGAATCTTTTAACTTCATACGCTGTTCTTGGCGTTGGATAGTTTTGAACGGTTTCAAATTTGCTTGGATCAGGTAATATTCCCTTGTTTGTACATTTGTGTCCTAAATAAGTTACTTCTTGGCTAAAAAATAGACATTTATCTGGATGTAAGTTTAGGCTGTATTTTCGACAAGTGAAGAATACGTCTCTTAAATTTTTTAGCATGTGATTTTCGGAACAACCTAATACAACTAAATCATCCATGTAGAGAAATGCTTTAGATGGTTTGAGCCCTGCGAATGCTAGGGTCATCATTCTTTGATGCTACTTTTAATCCATAGGGTAGTCTTTTGAACCTATATGTGCCATTTTCGGCTGTAAATAAAGTTGTATCCCTTGAGTCTGGGTGTAGTTCGATTTGATGAAAACCTGACATAAGGTCTAGGCATGAAAAATATTTTGCTCTTCCAAGTTGGTCTAAAATATCATCAATTCTTGGAAGTGGAAATTTATCTGCTGCTAATTTTTTGTTTACTTGTCTGTAATCAACAACCAATCTCCATCTTTTTTCTGTCTTGCCTGGGAGTGATTTTTTAGGAACTAATAAAATTGGACTATTATATTCCGAAGTTGAAGGTTCTATTATGTCATCTTTGATTAGCTTATTTACTTGTTTGGTTATTTCACCTTTTTGTGTTTGAGCTAATCTATAATTTTTAATGTAAACTGGGTTGTCATCCTTCATATATAATTTCTGTTTATAGAAATTATTAGAGGTCATGGGTTCGATTTCTAATGCGAATATGTCTATAAATTCTGTGCAAAGTGTTGTTAATTGAGAGTTGACAAATTTTGGAAAATTTGTTGTTAATCTTTTTAATTTTTCTGTATCGTTGCAATTTTTACTGTGTGTCTCTGTTTTAATTAGTAATCATTAATCATGTAATCATCTAAGTTTTCGGTATTGATTTTGTAATTTTGGATAGTTGTGTTTTTATGTGTAGTGTTAATGATTCTAACGAAAGTTTGATCCTTATTTGTGATTGTATTTGCTATAAAGATGCCTTCAGATAATTCTTGGTGTGGGATGAAAATATTTTTATAAGCGGTATTTACTTTAATTTGTCTAATGACTTTAGATCTAGCTGGAATTGTGATTGTATTGACAGACAGACAATTTGTAAGGTGCATTGTTATTGTTTGGGGAAAGTCATATGGTCTTAGGATTAGTTTATCCTCTGTTTTTCCATAATCTAAGATGCAATTGTACTTTTTTATGAAATCTAGCCCTATTATTCCATCGCATGGAATTGGGAAATCGTCGTCTACGACATGAAATTTATGGTAAATGAGAAGGTCATCGCCTTTTAGATCTGCTTTGATTGTTCCTAAAGTGCTAGCTATTCCCTGACCAATGCCTTTCAAATCTGTGATTTGTTCAGTATTTATTTTTTCTTTATTATCTATTTGCTGTTTTTTAATTATGGAGGTATCAATTAAAAAATTTGAGTATGAATTGTTTAATGATGTCCTTGTTGTTGTTGTTTTAACACTACTTTGCCCTGCCTAGGTAGTCAGTATCAACCTTACCCAATATTGTCATCGAGCTCTTCTAACGGAAGTCCTAAAAACCTAGCGGCTTCAACAGGGGAGGACCAGAGGGATATGGGTGTTAGAAGAGTAGGCTCAGATGAGCAGACAAAAAGATGGTTAGTGGTATGGGGGGACAAGCCGCATGCCGGACAGACATTAGGCAAGTCGGGGTTCAGTCTGGATAGGTAAGAGTTTAACCTATTACAGTATCCAGACCGGAGTTGGGCCAGCATCACCCTAGTCTCCCTAGGCAGCTCGCGCTCCTCTTCGGCAACGGGTGGTGTTGCTGCCTGAAGAACGGCGTTCACCGGGAGAGAGCCAACATAGGAATTTACCGAATTTGTGTGGATGAGGGTGAGGGCCTGCCGGTGCACCTTAGGATCAAACGGCGTGGAAATCAGGTGCCGGATCTCATCGTAGTGTTTGCGTAGATGGCTCCTTATGCTCCTGGGGGGCGGATCCTCGTTGATCAGGCGTCCGTTCGGATGCTGCGGTTTGCAACAGTTGAACAGGAATTGCCTGGTCAACATCTCGCTATGCTCTTTAACGGCGAGCATTTTCGCTTCATTATGTAAGTGATGCTCAGGAGACATAAGAAGACACCCAGTGGCGGTACGAAGGGCGGTGTTTTGGCAGACCTGTAGCCTCGTCCAGTGTGTGTCAGCTAGCCCCGGCGACCATATAGGCGTCGCGTAGCTCAGTACCGGCTGGCCAATTGCTTTATATGTAGCTAGTAACGTTTCTTTGTCTTTACCCCAAGTGCTGCCAGCTAGGGACTTGAGGATTTTGTTACGGCTTTGGACTTTATTGGCAATTGCGGTTACGTGAGCGCCGTATTTGAACATGTTATCAAACGTCACCCCTAAGATTTTGGGGTGTGAGACAGTTGGTAGCTTGACACTATCAACGTAGACGTCTAATTCCATGTTCACTTGCGTTGTCCACGTCGTAAATAGGGTGGCCGAGGACTTATTCGGTGACAATGCCAGGTTTCTCCCGGCGAAGAATTCGGACACGGCTGGGAGGTATGAGTTAATACGAGAGCAGAGTTCTTCTGCGGAGGGGCCTGTTGCCAGAATCGTACAGTCGTCGGCGTAAGAGACGATCGAGACACCCTCTGGTGGGGGGGGAAGTTTCGATATATAATAGTTGAACAGGAACGGGGATAGGACACCACCCTGCGGCACCCCCTGTTTAACTATTCTGGGTTTTGATCTTGCGCCTCTGAACTCAACCGACGATTGACGACCACTCATATAGTTTGCAGTCCAACGTTTAAGACAGGGAGGAAGGGACGAATCTTCAAGGTCTTTCATTAGTTGCGCATGGTTGACCGTATCAAAAGCTTTGGCCAAGTCAAGCGCAACTAGCACTGTCCTGTGGTTTGGACGCTTTTGGTTTAGCCCGTCCCCTATCTGAGTGGTTATGGCGTTCAGCGCGGTGGTGGTGCTGTGATTTTTGCGAAATCCATGCTGATGTTCGGCGAGCCGCAGGTTTGCGGTGAAGTACGGCAGCAAGGTGGCTTCCAACACTTTCACTACTGGCGAGAGGAGAGATATCGGGCGATATGACTCCCCTACGGCAGCTGGCTTGCCAGGCTTTAGTAGTGGGACCACCTTTGCTTGTTTCCATCTTTCAGGAATAACAAAGGTGGAAAGGGAAAGGTTGAAAATTTGTGTGAGGTATCTTATGCCTTCGTCGCCAAGGTGTTTCAGCATCAGCATGGAAATGCCATCGGGGCCGATATATTTGGTGTTCTTGGATCTCCGAATAGCCTCATGAACTTCTGTTGTGGAGATGGCAACGGGCGCATCGCTGTTTTTGTGTTTGTGCGCTTCCCTGGTGGCTCGGCGAATATCTTTGTTCAACGTAGGATGCATTACAAATTGTCGGCAGAAGGCGCTCGCGCATCTTTTTGGCTTCGACTGAACCTTATCACCGAAGGCGATGGATATTTTGTCGTTGGGTTTAGTCGGGTTGGACAAAGATTTCACCGTCGACCATAATTTGCCAACTCCAGCCGAGAGGTTGCAAGACCTTAGGTGCTCCTCCCACTTAGCGCGTTTGTGTTGATCTACTAAGCGTCTGATTTCCGCGTTAAGATCCCTTATTTGAGGATCCGTAGGGTCAAGGTGTCTAATATGGTCACGTTCATTTGCCAGGGCCGCTGCCTCTGCGGGGAAGAATGGACGCACTTCCTTTATTCTACCTGACGGAATGTGTTGGTGGGAGGCTGAAATTAGGGCCATTCGAAACGCCTTTTCCCCTTCTCGTACGTCAGACGGGGTAGGAAGAGCAGCGAAGGCGCTCTCTGTGGTGTTGAGAAAACCCTCCCAGTCGGCTTTATTGAAGTTAGTGTATGTGCGTTTCTCAGCGGTGACAAAGTCGGTGGGGCGATCGATTGAGAGCACTATGGGTAGGTGGTCTGAAGCAAGCGTCAGCATCGGTCGCCAGTCAACGCAGTTTATTAGTCCAGCGCTGACTATGGTGATGTCTGGCGAGCTAGAGCAGTTTACCGCCACTCTAGTGGGGGCATCCCCATTTACCGTGCAAAACGTCGAATCATCTATTTGGTCAGCCAGCTCCTGTCCCCTACCATCGGCCTGCAGGCTGGAGTGCCACAGGTCGTGGTGTGCGTTGAAGTCACCAAGGATGACGCGGTTCTCGCCCCTGAGTAACGCACGAATGTCAGGGTGGTAGTCCCTGGGACAACAGGTGACAGGAGGTACGTAAATGTTTATGATTTCAAGGTCGACATCGCCTGACCGGACAACCATACCTTGACGTTCTAAGGTGGTGTCCCTCGGGTCGATGTCAGGCTCAAATAGACGATACTGCACAGATTGATGCGTGATGAATGCCAGACCACCCCCAAGCCCTCTCGCACGGTCACAACGGTGTACATTGTACCGGTTGCAGGTCAAAAGAGACGACCTTCCACCTAACTTTGTCTCCTGGATAGCCGCGATCTTGATGTTCAGTCGCTTCATTAAATTTGTCACTTCAACAATTTTGCCAGTTAGGCCGTTGCAATTAAATTGCAGGATACCGAAGTGTGTAGGGGGAGCAGAGTTGATGCTGGGGGTCAAGGACTGGTGCGTATGCCTAGGTGGTAATAGGCTGGGTCGCGCACTACGGCGCAATCTTGAAGTCGAAGGAATCGCGTTACCAGAAGGTAGTGGCGAGTCGGACGACGTTGAAGGTTGCGTAGCTCGACAGCATGGCGCAACGTACGTGTCAGTCCATAGGTTCCTGTTCGCGAGTCCAGAGCATATGAGCAGGTGACACAGGCCAAAGCAGTTATTGCACTTGACTGATGCCAACGGCGTATATAATCTTAACCGACAAACAGTGCACGTAGTATAAGGGACCAGGAGCTGATGGTTGTGGCTTATACTCGTGCTGATGCTGGAAGAAGAGGGGCTGACCGAGGGGGTGGGAGAGAGCGGACGCTAAGCATTGCTCAAATCCACTTGGGAAGTGCTACGTAGGGAGTAGCTGTGAGCTGCTGTGTGAGATGTTGACGCCTGTGGGCGTGAGCGGCCGCTCGAAAGGTCTACTTGCTGATGTGCATTGTTAGTGCTAGTCGTGGAGACTGATGTGACAGAGTCAGACATATGTGGCGGAGCGATACTTGATCGACGACGGCCACTGGACGTCATAGGACGTGAACAGCAAGGGGCCACAAAAGTTTTATAAAAACTAGCGGGCCTATGAGTAGAGGGATTTAGTCCGGAGCAACTAGTTAGATGCAACCATCTGCTACAGTTAGAGCATTGTACCGAATGTGAACGTTTCACATAAATTTTCTTCCAGCATACACAGCAGATCCATTCTCTAGGTCCGGGGTTGGATTCAATACCAGCCCGGAGCAGGAGAGTCTTGAGCAGTCCCGCTGCAAGGAGCTGCTCGGAGGATGACATTATTGGGGGGAGAATTACTGACGGTTTAGGCAGGGGGGTAGTGAAATAACAGCCCTTGGTCGGGGAAACCCCGAGTCATTCCGGTACGTAGAACCGGCTGTCGTGGGAATGATGTCCTTGTAGATATATAGCTGTTTAAGTTTAGATTAAGTACGCATATTTTTCTTTATTATCTATTTGCTGTTTTTTAATTATGGAGGTATCAATTATAAAATTTTAGTATGAATTGTTTAATGATGTCCTTGTAGATATATAGCTGTTTAAGTTTAGATTAAGTACGCATATTTTTCTTTTGGTTAATTTTGAAGTGGAGTTTCCTGGTTTTCCGTTTCGGTACAACTGCGCACGTTACGGGTTTGTGTGTATGGTGTGTTTGTATTTCGGGATTGTGATCCTCTTTGATTGTTATTATTGTATGATCTAGAATTATTGTTTTAACTTGGTTGTAGTCTGTATATTCTATTTTGGTAATTTCCATAGTTGTTACTACGGTAACCTCCGCGGAAATTACTCCTGTACTGACTTTGATGTTGTACATTTAGGATCGTGTTGGAGCTGCCAGTGGTTTCGGTACAACTGTTAGTAAATTTCGAGATTGCGTCGTTCATTGTTGTGAACGTTGCCTTGTCTTCTAATTATCTTGCGATTTTTCGATTTCCGCTCTGTATTGGTTAGCGGTTTTGTTACATTGCTGGATGTTCAGTAGTTTAGCGGTCAAGACCTCTACTGATTCACCCTTTATTGCGATCTTTAATTTGTTTTTTATTTGTTCAATTGTGGTCTCATTACTAATAAAATTCCTGTACCCTTCAGCTTTGTTTTTATCATGGTAATGGCCAACGCCTCGTGTGTATCTTTGATTTGTTCAAGTATATCGAGTGCATCTAGGAAACTATGTAGATTTTCTGGTTTACCATCAAACTCTGGTAATACTGACGAAGCAGTTTTAATAAACTGAACTACCGTTTGCACCATAGTGACGTTTATGACTGGTATATATATTGGTTGAAGGTTTGGTCTATTTTCTTCTACCAATGGGCTCTGAGCGCGTTCTGCCAAAAGCAAATTGAAATCTATTTGAAGGTCTTCCCCTTCTCTGGTTGAATTCTATATTGTATCTTGCTACAGAAGATACTAGTTTGTCCCTTACGGCAGAGAAAAATTGGTAAGACTCTACTTGGTGTTCCTTGGTAAGTATGTTATTTACCGCTTTGAAATTCCAAAATTATCTTAAAATGCTTTACTATAGTTTCTGTTTTGATATTAATATTTTTATTTATGCATTTGTATGATTTATCAGCTTTTATTTTTTCTTCAGATAAGGTATCATATATTTCTTGCCATTTATTCATTTCTTAGTTTATAAACTTTGCGTTTGAACGCGTTGTTGTACATTGTTCAACCGTCTTAATTTATTTTTTATATAATTTTTGATTAAAATTGCAATTGCGACAATTAAACATGTAGCTAAACATGCCAACCATTTATCGGAGATCTCTTCTTTCTGTTCAATAATATAATGTGGTTCGTATTTGACTAATCTATTTTCAGATTTTTGATCTGCTGAACTTTCTTTGCCTACCTCGTACCCTGCTATTCCTATCAATATACCGTTAAGTGCAACTTTCCACCATGCCATTTTCATTAATAAAACTTTATTATTTATTATTTTTGTTTTGTTTTAATATGTATACTTTATTTGCTTAGTATCTATTTCGCTCTGCTAGATTGAGCAGTCTTATTTTTTCTTCTGCTAATGTAGTAGGGTATAAAACATCTTTCATTGTAGGTTTCCTACCCATTCCTATTTGAAGCCTAAACTGTTTCAACCAGTTAAGATAGTTTCTATTACTATATTCTATTATTATCAACGATATAATTTATTTTGTCGTAGTCAAGATTGTCGGGCAATGCATTATCCATAGCAAAAGGTTATTTAAAGTAAATAATTGACAATTCGAATTTACTCAAAAAATTTTATTGATGTCTTAACATTTCTATTTTTTCCTGCATTTTGAATCTATTGTCTGAGTTAGTAGCAAAGTTAAATTGTTGATATAACTTTGCTAATTCTACTCATCTTTTTACTTTTTTTCCAGCCCTTTTATTTTTATGTACATTTTTTGGGACAGGTATTGTAAAGATATCTTCTTTTTTATTTTGCTTATTTCTTTTCCGATACTCTTCGATAGTAATCGGCTTGGGTCCGACCTTTTCGTATTTACGATTCGCGAGAATCTGATTTGTAGCTTTAACAAATGTGTCTATGCACTTTTGGGAAAGTTCATCGATTTTTGCTTGAACTGTTTTATCAGACTCCTCTTGAGTCGAAATATTCTGCATTATATTTTTCGAATTTAAAATGAAAAAAAAAAAATTTTGTTTTAATTTTTGATTGTTAAATTTTACTCCTGATCAAATTACTGCTATTTGGATGGCGACCTTAAGGCGCGCCAAAGTTTTCTATAAAAATTTGTTTTCTTAATTCTACCTTACGCTGCCATTCTTGCCGTTAGTTTTGTCTTCTGGTTGCCAATGTCTTCGAAATTTATTTTGTTTTGTGCTGCCAGCCTTGTTGTTTACTATCATCAAATTATTCCACCCTTTTATGCATTGTTGCTGCCAGTCGCATATGGAGGTTTTGTGAAAGCTTAAAGTCATGTTTTGCCAGTTATAGTATCTGAACTTTCCTCTTTTCTTGTGTTCTCGCCAGTTGCAGGACCATCCTTTATTGGGTGTTCAGTGTAGACAGCGTATTTAGATTCTAATTTATGTGCTAAGAGCCAAAAACTAGCTCTTTTTTATAGTATTTTTAATTTTTAATGTTAAGGTCTTTTTAAGCGTTTTGCTATTTTTCATTGCAGATTTTTTGGCTTAGTTACAACACTGGCAGGATCGCCATGTAAGGAATTGAAATCTACTACCAGGCTAAATGAGTAAGCCGTTGTTTAGGGTGTAGAATCAATTGAATTTGTTTATTGAAAATCACTTTCATTTATACTAAATTCTTACACTAATACTTACAAGTTATTTACGAACTAAAATATATATACCTATGTATATATTACTAATACATACAAACTAAAATGCATAATTCTAAAATATGCTAAGTCAACATATGGTTGCAATAAGTATATAAATATCAGTCGCATTGACAAACCGACGTTGTGATCAGTTGGTCATTGCGACTGTCTTTGGCGGTGTCTTTGACCGTCCGCACAAGTGTAACAAGATCCTCGTTATGTGCGGCGTGTGTTTGGGTAGAATGTAGTTTGTGTACATTCATATTTGTTTATACATTATACATGACAATTAAAGTAAAAAAGCGATGTGTTTATGTAATGCTACAGTGATAAGAAAACCCTCCCAGTCGGCTTTATTAAAGTTGGTTAAGGTGCGATTTTCAGCGGTAACAAAATCGGTGGGGCGATCGATAGAGAGCACTATGGATAGGTGATCTCAAGCAAGCATTAGCATCGGTCGCCAGTCAACGCAGTTCATAAAGCCTGCACTGACTATGGTGATATCGGCGAGCTAGAGTAATTTACCACCACTCTAGGGGGGGCATCCGCATTAACCGTGCAGAACGTCAAATCGTCTATTTGGTCGGCCAGCTCCTTCCCCCTACCATCGGGCTGTATGCTGGGGTGCCACAGGTCGTGGTGTGCATTGAAGTCCCCAAGGATAACACGATTCTCACCCCTGAGTAACGCATGAATGTCGGGGTGGTAATCCCTGGGACAGCAGGTGACAGGAGGTATGTAGATGTTAATGACTTCAAGGTCGACATCGCCTGACCGGACAACCATACCAAGGGACCGAGGGACACCGGGTCGATGTCAGGCTGTCCTATGCTATTTAGAGCTTCTAAAATTATCTTAAAATGCTTTACTATAGTTTCTGTTTTTATATTAATATTTTTATTTATGCATTTGTATGATTTATCAGCTTTTATTTTATCTTCAGAAAAGGTATCATATATTTCTTGAAATTTATTCATTTCTTAGTTTATAAACTTTGCGTTTAAACGCGTTGTTGTACATTGTTCAACCGTCTTAATTTATTTATGATTAAAATTGCAATTGCGACAATTAAACATGTAGCTAAACATGCCAACCATTTATCGGAGATCTCTTCTTTCTGTTCAATAATAGGATGTGGTTCGTATTTGACTAATCTATTTTCAGATTTTTGATCTGCTGAACTTTCTTTGCCTACCTCGTACCCTGCTATGCCTATCAGTATACCGTTAAGTGCAAATTTCTACCATGCCATTTTCTATTAATAAAATTTTATTATTTTTTTTTTTTTTTGTTTCAATATGTAGTATCCATTTCGCTCTGCTTGATTGAACAGTCTTATATTTTCTTCTGCTAATGTAGTAGCATCATCTTTCATTGTGGGTTTTCTACCCATTCCTATTTGAAGCCAAAACTGTTTCAACCAGTTAAGATAGTTTCTATTACTTCCTTTGCAGCGAGAACTTGACCTACGTATTTCATTGGCGTTTTCGCGCTCTAAATTATCAACGATATAGTTTATTTTGTAGTAGTCAAGATTGTCGGGCAATGCATTATGCATAGCAAAAGGTTATTTAATGTAAATAATTGACAATTCGAATTTATTCAAAAAATTTTATTATCATTTCTATTTTTTCCTGTATTTTGAATCTATTGTCTGAGTTAGTAGAAAAGTTAAATTGTTGATATAACTTTGCTAATTCTACCCGCTTTTTACTTTTTTTCCAGCCCTTTTATTTTTATGTACATTTTTTGTGATAGGTATTGTAAAGATATTTTCTTTTTTATTTTGCTTATTTCTTTTCCGATCTTCTTCGATAGTAATCGGCTTAGGTCCGACCTTTTCGTATTTGCGATTCTCGAGAATCTGATTTGTAGCTTTAACGAATGTGTCTATGCACTTTTGGGAAAGTTCATCGATTTTTTCTTGAACTGTTTTATCAGACTCCTCTTGAGTCGAAATATTCTGCATTATATTTTGCGAATTTAAAATGAAAAAAAAAAAATTTTGTTATAATTTTTTATTGTTAAATGTTACTCCTGAGCAAATTACTGCTATTTGGATGGCGACCTTAAGGCGTGCCAAAGTTTTCTATAAAATTTTTTTTTCTTAATTCTACCTTACGCTGCCATTCTTGCCACTAGTTTTGCCTTCTGGTTGCCAATGTCTTCGAAATTTATTTTGTTTTGTGCCGCCAGCCTTGTTATTTACTATCATCAAATTATTCCACCCTTTTATGCATTATTGCTGCCAGTCTTGTGGTTTAATATCACCAAATTATTCCACGCTTTTATGCATTATTGCATTTGTGACAGCTTAAAGTCATGTTCCGCCAGTTAGAGTATCTGAACTTTCCTCATTTCTTGTATTCTCGCCAGTTGCAGGACCATCCTTTATTGGGTGTTCAGTGTAGACAGCGTATTTAGATTCTAATTTATGTGCTGAGAGCCAAAAACTAGCTCTTTTTTTTATAGTATTTTTAATTTTTAATGTTAAGGTCTTTTTAAGCGTTTTGCTATTTTTCATTGCAGATTTTTTCGCTTCGTTACAACACTGGCAGGATCGCCATGTAAGGAATTGAAATCTACTACCAGACTAAATGAGTAAGCCGTTGTTTAGGGTGTAGAATCAATTGAATTTGTTTATTGAAAATCACTTTCTTTTATACTAAATTCTTACACTAATACTTACAAGTTATTTACGAACTAAAATATATATACCTATGTATATATTACTAATACATACAAACTAAAATGCATAATTCTAAAACATAATTCTAAGTCAACATATGGTTGCAATAAGTATATAAATATGGCGGTGTCTTTGACCGTCCGCACAAGTGTAACAAGATGCTCGTTATGTGCGGCGTGTGTTTGGGTAGAATGTTGTTTGTGTACATTCATATTTGTTTATACATTATTTATGTGCACATGACAATTAAAGTAAAAAAGCGATGTGTTTTTGTAATGCTACAGTGGTAAGAAAACCCTCCCAGTCGGCTTTATTAAAGTTGGTTAATGTGCGATTTTCAGCGGTAACAAAATCGGTGGGGCGATCGATAGAGAGCACTATGGATAGGTGATCTCAAGCAAGCATTAGCATCGGTCGCCAGTCAACGCAGTTTATAAAGCCTTCACTGACTATGGTGATATCGGCGAGCTAGAGCAATTTACCACCACTCTAGGGGGGGCATCCGCATTAACCGTGCAGAACGTCAAATCGTCTATTTGGTCGGCCAGCTCCTGCCCCGTACCATCGGGCTGTATGCTGGAGTGCCACAGGTCGTGGTGTGCATTGAAGTCACCAAGGATAACACGATTCTCACCCCTGAGTAACGCACGAATATCGGGGTGGTAATCCCTGGGACAGCAGGTGACAGGAGGTATGTAGATGTTAATGACTTCAAGGTCGACATCGCCTGACCGGACAACCATACCAAGGGACCGAGGGACACCGGGTCGATGTCAGGCTCATGTAGACGATACTACACAGATTGATGCGTAATGAACATACATGGGCACCACTACAAACAAGTGTTCAACACAGCTTGTGTATGTATTGTATGCACGGTGGGGCAAACCGAAATTTTAACTTTTTTAAATTATTATACGTAACATTCATATTAAATTCAGCGTTTTGGTCACATAAAATATAAATGTGATTGTGATGATGAATATTTATGTGAAACTATTTAAATACGCATGTATGTATTAATAACTAAAACTAATAAAGTCAACTAATGAAACAATTTTTTGATTAATTATGATTTAATTATCAGGCGCTTTTTAATAACTTGATTGTTTTCAATCATATGATTACTTTTAATTAAAAATTTTCTAAAAAAGGTAAAAGATAACTTAAAATCTGAAAATTCAAAGTAAAATGACTTTTAAGTCAAAAATTAAAATCAGGTAATTCATTTAGTTTCAAATAAATTAAAGTTTGTGTTGGGAATTCGTCTGCCCAACGACCAATTTAATAGCGTAATACCACAATTGATTTTTGCTGTTTATTTCGGATTTCAATTCACAGTATTCATGCTTTAAAGTCTAAATAATATTAATATAATTAATATGATATACAACGTAGGATATTTTAACTTACTTTGGTCGCCGACTATTTCACAACTAGTGATGGTAAAATGAGCCGGTTACCAAACGTTAAGAAAGTACAGAATAGTTGCCACATCAACAAATAATCAATTGAATATGTGACAAGTTAGGGATACCAGCCTAATAGGGAGCCGAAGTCGTAACATTCTCCCCCCCGGTATCTTGGTCGGAGGCCGAGCATACCTTTCTTTCGTTTTCATCTTTCGGTTGAGGCGAGTGTATACCGAGGATTGCAAGTTTGGCGGCCGGACGATGGTAGTCTCCGCTTGTAGTGTGGACAATTGCACTTCTTGTTTGTCCGTCCTTTCCGGGAAATATTTGAGTGACAATACCCTTTGGCCATTGGTGACGAGGTAGATTTTGGTCAACGATGATACACACGTCTCCTAGTGCAATGGGGCGTACTCGGTCGAACCATTTCGTTCGCCCTGTCAGGTCGGGCAAGAATTCCAGCACCCACCGCTTCCAAAACTGATCAGCGAGTAGTTGCGAGTACCTCCATGAATGTTTAACGTATTTATTTATGTGGGAGCTTGAAGAGGAAAGAAACGAATTTCCAAAATTCAATTTCCTTGGAGAAACGAGTGGCGATTGCACTATATGCACTTGGGTCCTCCTCAGAGTACGGTAGTGTTGCAAATGTTGTTTGGCGTGGGAAAATCAACGGTTTGTACACTTCTACTGGAGTTTTGCAATGAAGTGTGGCAAGTATTGCAGCCCAAGTTCTTAAACCATCTTCCTCTAAGTACCGATACAATAGAGAATTGTGTTAGTGGCTTCCATCGTATTGGTTTCCCCCAGTGCTTGGGCGCTCTTGGTAAGCCCCTCTTAGTACTATTTTCTTTTCAGTTAATTAACGATGTTCATATTACAGATGGCTGTCATATAGAGATTCACCCTAAACAAGAAGATGCTGTAGATTATATGAATTATAAAGGGTGGTATTCAACAGTTTTATTAGCTCTATTTGACGCAAAGTACGTACCAAGCCAAACGTTCTCTCCACCTTTTTATTGTATGTGCACACGAAAGCTAATGCACGATTTTCTTTAATTTTTAGGTATCGTTTTCTGTACATTAACGTGGGAAGTCTGACTCCCAAATTTTCGAAAACTCAAGCCTAAAACGCGAACAGGAGAACTGTTCCCTTTTAAGCTCGATGAGCACCAATTTGGTGGACTTTAATGTTCCAGTTATTATACTTGGAGACTCGGCTTTTCGTCTTTCCAAATATTTAATGAAACCCTATACATTTAGCTTGGATAAAACACCAGCGCAGAAAGCATACAATTACCAACATGCCAAATCTCGAAGAGTGGTTGAAAATGCTTTCGGACAATATAAAGCTAGGGAAACGCCTTCATGCGAGCACCATCAATAATCAAATAAAGCTAGACTTTAATAATATCAATTAATATGTTTACCATTGCAGGTTTCGCCGTATTATTAAAGGTATTGATAACGTAATAGATAACGCGAATTCTATTATAAAGGCTTGTTGCGTTTTGCACAATTTTTTGATAGCTGAAAAGGATCCGATTTGTTCTGCTTGGCTGACCGAACAAACCAGAAATGAGGTAAGGAGAACACAACACCAATCAACAAACTTGCATCAAGCCTTACCAGAATCTGAAGCTATAAGGAACGCTCTATGTACACATTTTTGTAAGTCAACATTTTTTTTGATTTTTTATTGCATTTTTTGTAAATATATCAATAAATTTAAAATAACAATTAATTAATATTTTAATACTTTTTGTTATATTATATTTCTTTTATTATGTTGTTCAATATTGAGGGAAATCTGAATGGAAGTGAAGGGAATTCCACTTGGTTGTATTTGTTGGTAAATACAAATGAATAGAAGATGGCAATGATTAAAACACCGAGTTTAATTGGCAAC